>OX463850.1:29766937-30366937 GCA_949825065.1 Odontocerum albicorne
TTTCTCTGCACACCTTCCATTCACATTGTTGTTTTTTTATTAGTTTTCTCTTCATTCTACATGCCCAACCCATTATATTGTTCTTCTTTATTTTACTTAATCATCAGCCATAAGTTCACATTCACCCCTTATCACTTCATTCCATATTCTGTCATACATTGTCACCCATGTATTCTTCTAAGTGGACAGATTTCTATACCATTTATTTAACTCCTTTCAGTCTTTTTCCACATTCACATTTCACTTCCATATAATATAGGTGGTACTAGAATACTGTTGTGAACATTTTAGCAGATTTTCAAAACTGTTCGTTTCGAGTATATATTCTTTAGTGCCCTGTTGACTTTTTTCTATTGCTAATGCCTTCGATATCTCTCATAGCTCTTCCATTATCTGAGAAAATCCTATCAAAATAGCAGAATTATTTAACTTCCTCTAATCTTTCATTACTCATAAATCATATTTACTTTTCCTTATATATCGCATTTACTTTTTCTTTCATACATCTTATATATCGCATTTACTGTTTCTTTCATTCATTCTCAGATCTTTCTCTTCGCATGTCTCATACAAATACAATATACTTATCAAACTCTGTAATTAATTCTTATTCTTCACTACCATGTCATCAGCATACATCAATCTGCGTAGATTCCCATTCGACATTTGTATGCCACCCATTAACCTCTGTAGTTTCTTCACACATACATTTATGTAAATATTGAACAACCAGGGTGACATAACACGTCCTTGTTTTACCATTTTGCTTGAAATTGTATTAGTTATAAATAGATCGACCTTTTTATCTTTTCTCTAAATTACAGTTTGTTAAATATTGCAAGAATATTGAAAGATGTTTGTTTGATTATTTTTATTTAAATTATTGACATTTTTATATTCATGTATCTTAATTCAAGATTCTTCATGCATTTGTACATTTAGAGAAAGTCTATGACTTTATGATAAGAAGCAAGCTTTGGAATGTATTGAATGAATATGGTGTTGAATGTTGATGTTAATATGTAGTATTTTGTCAATGTATGCTGAAAGTAGAGCCTACATTAGTGTGAATGGTGCCTTGACTGAGAGGTTTAATATTATAAAAGGGGTAAAGCAAGTATGTATAATGTCACTCTGATTATTCAAAATTTTTATAGACTCGTGTGTTAAAGATCTCCAAAGATCATTCATTAGGTGGCATTCAAATGTAGAATAGTTACGTATGTGGACTGTTGTATTTTGATGACATGGTAGTGTTAATTACTGTACATGATAAGTGAATTGTATGGTAAATGTGAAGTAAAAGATCTAAGAATGAATGTTGCAAAAGTTATGGTGATTGAAAAGGGTGAAAAGAAAAGTAAATGCGATATTCGGCTGAACAATGAAAGATTTGAACAAGTAAAAGAGTTTTGCCATTAAGTACTCGTATATTCTCAGATGATGCAAAAGTGGGACAAGATATTGGCGAGTTGAATTAGAAAACAAAGCCAATAAGGCACTAAAAGACATATTAGAACCGATCAATGTCAATGTATGCTAAAATAATGCTTAGCATGAAAGAAGTCGAGTGAATGCGTGCACTGAGAAGAATACATAGGGTGACAATGTATGACAGAATACGGAATGAAGTGATTAGAGATGAATGTGAATTTAAGGCTGATTTTTTAAATAAGATCAAGAAGAGCATGATATTACTAGCAACTTGCTGGGCTCTTTGAACTCCAGGCCTTTAGCCACTTTATAAGAAGAAAAAATATTTTGCGCTGCCAGTCTTTTTTCCCTTTTCCCGTGATGTCGGACCACAAGTCTGTCGTCATTACTATTCTTTTCACACACAGGTGTGTCGGCACCTTTAACGCAATTTCTTCTTCGTCACTATGTGATGTCGCGCTCATAAAAAATAAATAAAGAATATTTCAATATTCTAGTGTAGATCACGCTGGATGGGGACTTATTTTGCCCCATTTGTGGAGATGGGATCGAACTAAACTGTGGAGGAGACGAAGGAAATATGTCGTGATAGGAAAGAATGACACTTTATTCTCTTTGTTATCCCAAATAGGGAAATTGTGTCATAGTACGTAAGTGTTTAAAATTCAGGTTTTTAAATATTACAAGACCATGTTTATTTTGTTGACATTTTTTTCTTCGTCTATCTTATTACACTTCAAAATGATGAAATGTGTTTTTTGATATTTTTTTCTAAAAATTTATTCTAGAGTCAAAGTTATGCTTTACTTGTACTTTGATATTTGGAATGTTTTCCTTAAAGTATTTTTGGTAATTTATTTCCTGTTTCATATTATTCTGCACAAATATGGTATTTGAATTATTATTTTTTATCTACATAAATTGGTATGATAAGTATAAATAATTTATGTATTATTTAATTTCAAACAAGATCGCTGAAACTATGATCCCTCACAGAATGACTAGTCGGTTTGTTTTTAATAAAAACTATATTAGGGATATGAGGAATTAATCCATCATTTTTAGGCACTGTTCTTTGAGTTCAGTTTGTGACCGTATAGTGTGGAGTAAACATCTCTGGAAATTTTTATTTTGTACAACTATTGTGTCATATTGCTTGAGCACAATATAATGCAATATGACACAAATACAATAGTAGTTTCTTTATTCCATCACTGCATCCTCTAAAGTAGTACTACTCAAATGGTAGTCTGGTGATAGCTTGTCCTAAAACATATTTACAAAACCATCTTAAAAAGTTGAAGCCGGCCTAGGTGACACCGAAATGTATATATATCAGTCCACCCCGCTAGAAAGTTTGAGAAGTACTGCTTTAAAGTTTCTTCCAATCAAATTTGCTTTTACACAATAAACATCTTACAAACCATCACGCCTTTCCCTGTCGAGGCATGTAGTATGCCAGACTTTCATATCATGACACACATCTTTTGCCTCTTCCAAATCTATACAACTCCTATAATTACTCGGGCTTTTTACATTTTCTTCTTTCAAAATATCCTTCACTTGGTCCAATCATACTTTCCTCGGTCTTCCTCTACCACATATTTTATTCGCATTTGCAATGTATAGTAGAATGAAATAAGATAAATATAGAAAAATTACACAATGATAATACATACGCTCACGCCGTTTCTCACGACTTTTCTATCAGGGTAGATAGAGAGGACAGCGCCACACTTTCCTATCGTGACACACATATTTTGCCTCCTCTATATGCATATAGTAAAATAACGTGTTTCATTCCAGATTTTTCTACATTCATATTAACCCATTCACCCTCATGCCCAAACCATATCAAAGTGCTCTTCATCTTACTTAATACACCAGCCTTAAGTTTACATTCATCATTAATCACTTAATTTCGTATTCTGTCATACATTATCACCCCATGTATTTTTCTCAGTGCTCGCATTTCTACAGCATTTATTCGACTCCTTTCAGTCTTTTTCTACATTCACGTTTCACTCCCGATCATCAATTATATATAAATATAGTCATGTTAGTTTGTAGCTTGACTATAAAGACATAAATATAGAGTCACGTTAGTTTGTAGCTTGACTATATAGATATAAATATAGTCATGTTAGTTTGTAGCTTGACTATATAGATATAAATATAGTCATGTTAGTTTGTAGCTTGACTATATAGATATAAATATAGTCATGTTAGTTTGTAGCTTGACTATAAAGACATAAATATAGAGTCACGTTAGTTTGTAGCTTGACTATATAGATATAAATATAGTCATGTTAGTTTGTAGCTTGACTATATAGATATAAATATAGAATCACGTTAGTTTGTAGCTTGACTATATAGATATAAATATAGTCATGTTAGTTTGTAGCTTGACTATAAAGACATAAATATAGAGTCACGTTAGTTTGTAGCTTGACTATATAGATATAAATATAGTCATGTTAGTTTGTAGCTTGACTATATAGATATAAATATAGAATCACGTTAGTTTGTAGCTTGACTATATAGATATAAATATAGTCATGTTAGTTTGTAGCTTGACTATAAAGACATAAATATAGAGTCACGTTAGTTTGTAGCTTGACTATATAGATATAAATATAGTCATGTTAGTTTGTAGCTTGACTATAAAGACATAAATATAGAGTCACGTTAGTTTGTAGCTTGACTATATAGATATAAATATAGTCATGTTAGTTTGTAGCTTGACTATATAGATATAAATATAGAATCACGTTAGTTTGTAGCTTGACTATATAGATATAAATATAGTCATGTTAGTTTGTAGCTTGACTATAAAGACATAAATATAGAGTCACGTTAGTTTGTAGCTTGACTATATAGATATAAATATAGTCATGTTAGTTTGTAGCTTGACTATATAGATATAAACAATAAAAAAAATATTGAATAGGTGTAAAAATACTTTTCAAGTAATAACATGAACTGTTTTTTTTAAACTAATTAATTTTGAATCAAAAAGTGTGCACAAAAATTTTAGCCCCGAGTGGGATAGCAAATGCTTAGTTTACTGACCAAAATAAATGACAGAAAACAATACAAAAGAAACAACTTACTCATCTCTATACATAAAATCCTTTTTGTTTGTATTTTTTCTATATTGTTAAGTAATCAAAATAAATTTTTAAAAAACAGAGATGAGTGTTGAGAAATATACTAAAGAAACCTTGACAGAATTATTTTTAACATAAGAGTATAACAAAAAAAAGAAAGTCATAAGTAATAAAAAAAAATGTGCGTCACAAAATTATCATTAAATACTAACAACTGTGATGTTAATAAGTACATTAAATTTAAGGAAAAATGTACATTATATTTGTTGCATGTCTCAAAAAATGTGTTCACATTTTTACATCGTACCGTTTACTTGAGCTTTCTGCAGGAATTTGTTATAGTATGCATTCGTGAGGAGTTTAGGGATAATAAGGCCTTTTATTCCCAGTCATATTGTGATGTGAGGGCCTATCTTGATCAAAATTTGCCGAACAGATGGATTTGACGTAGAGGAGCATTGGATACCCCTCGCGCTCCACAGACTTCATGCCATTGGTCTTTTTTAATTGAGACTCATCAAAGATAAAGTTTATAGCACAAAACCGATAACAGCTAATGAATTGAGAGCAGCCATTGAAAGAGAATGCGCTCGAATACCAAAATTAATTATTCATGCTATTCGCGATTCCACGTTATCTATCAGCAGTTCACCAAAAAAACCATCAATTTGTGCACTTGCGATAACTAAAAAAAATCTACGTCTTTCTTCTTTAGTTTGGAGTTTTAATAAATAAATATAGGTTTATTGATAGCAACATAGTATGTACAAAATATATTTAAATAACACTTCTAAAACACATAAATTGCAGATAATACATTAAATACAGAAGCTATCAAAAGGTCTGGGCTCATCTAATAACATCCCTTCGGCCAAGATATCCATTAATAAATGCTGAATTTATTATCATTCAAAGTGTGGACACATTGTTTTGGGACAACCTGTATTTTATATGTTTTTCGAATGCTATATTCAAATGGTTGTCGCATTTCATTTTTCATCTTCTGTTAAATAATTTCATGAAGTACACATTTTTTTAATAGGTAATCTATTCAAATTAGGATGATTTGTGAAAATGTTGCGGTTATATCTGGCAAGAAACTATTGCAATAGCCTGAAACCTGAATGCGTTTAAATTAAATTAATTTTGTCGCATTCTTTTTAGGCAAATCAAACCTTTTTATCTTAATTATTTACTGTTGGATTATTTAATTACGTAATTTACACATACATATCATCACCCTTGCGGGGTAGGCAGAGAAAACACATCTCCAAACTTTTCTATCCAAACACTCAACTTTCGCCTCCGTCACTTTCATATATCTCGTCATGCATAATCTTCTAGTATTCACCCTTCTTTCAAAATCAGGTTCATTTAGTCCAGCAACGTCAGAAAACTTACCATTAGAAGGCGAACTACAAAGAAACCTATGTTGATCTTCCGATATATGATTGTAACACATTTGACTTTAAGTGGAGGGTAGTACATATATCATATATGATATCGTCATAAATTTTGGTAAGATTCCGCAAATAAAGCTATCTTCAAGTGTTTCCTAAAGCTGCACACGCCACCCGTATCTCGAACTGTTATTGACTAAAACCAATCAAGATATTTACTATAAATGTAATGGAATGTTGTGCAATGCTTCAGGTATATGCTTCAGGTATGAACAAGTAGCCAAAAGTGTTTCCTAAAGCTGCACACGCCACCCGTATCTCGAACATGATGAGGCAGACAAAGATTGGTCCAATCCAAATATTACCAGAGAAAATGAACTTTAATAAAAAATAAAGACATTCAATTGATTAAATATTACGCAATAGTAATATGACTACTGCAATAACAAAATAAACACCTTAACATTACGAAAAAAATATTCATATCGCCTAAAACCAATGTAATGGAATTGTGCACTGCTTCAGGAATACACAAATATCCAAAAGTCTAATAAATCCCAATTTACTTTAAAAATTCAAACAGAAAAAAAAACAATCATGTCTGGCAGCTACAGTAGCGCCTGAGGGTTGAATATTTCAATATTTTAGTATTGATGGGAGCTTATTTTGTCCCCCACAACAGCGTGGGGGGTGGTGTAATCGAACTGAACGGTTAACTATTTTAAGGGCTTGACGAAACATTTTTTTAAATGTGGCATTAAAAGATTAATGAAGAACATGTTGGACAATAAAAATCAGTACAAAGATATTTGCATTTTCTTTCTTAGTCAGGTCATGAACTTTTCAATCCACCCTCTATTAATGAAAAAATTTAATATGATATATGCCTTTTAATTTAAACTGATATACACGTATAACGAATTGATATCTCCTTGTGATTATTTTTTTATTGCAATTTTAGCTTTAATATTCTGTATGATAATAAGTATCTACTGCATTCATTATATGAATTCCATATGCGTTCATTATTGTGAGATTATTGCCCATTAAAATATGCAAAATGCTCCTGTGCCAGTGGTCTTCAAACTTCTAACACCTTCAGTTAAAACGTTTTAAAATGAAAATTTTGAAATTGACATTATGGTCCTGTAGCGTGGAATGAATGGTCTGTCTCATTGTTTTAGAGATATAGGGGGCTTGTGGAGTTTTAGGAAACACTTGAAGACAACTCTTTTTAGGAAGTCCAATTAAAATGTATTATTATATATGAACACTACACACATACACTTCACCTAAATCCGAATGTGTTACTATCCATCCACATATCTGAATATCTACAAAGATTTATTTGTAGTTTGTCTTCTTTTGGTAATTTTTCTGAGGTTTTCTTGTTAAATATGTGTTTCTAATCATACACATATGCGGGGAAGTACTTAAATCTAATGGCCGCAGCCACCACCTTTTTATTTTTACACTCATCTTTTGTATATTTATTTTGTTATATTTTCAATTTGTCAATAATAGTGAGTTCGAGTCCCGAGCTAGAGCGCCCTTGAGGAGTCTGCTCTCTAAACAGCGCTTTATAAATTGTATGGTTGAAGTAAAATAGGCACTAAGTACCAAAAAAAAACAACTAAGTATGCAGTTTCATTTTATATATGACATATAGAACGAAACTGCATACTTAGTTTTTTTTTTGGTACTTAGTGCCTATTTTATTTCAACTATTCAATTGTTCTTTTATTATTATATTTTAGTATATGATAACACTATTTTTACAGTTTTTGTTTTTTTCTATCAATTTCGCAAGTGTCGTTATGCACTTTTATCCGTCTTTAAATTATTAATATCCCCCCTCCCCCCCATGACGTGCAAAGTCGTCGGTTCAAACACCGTGCTGTGCTACTCCCCTCGAATGACACGGACATTTTTTACCACCTAGTATTCTAAGGTATAAAGATACCTATGTCTTTCGAAATATCTATTATTTCAAAAAAGAAAACGTGCCGATGTGCTCCGATCGTCTCACATCGCTGTGCCATCGGATCCAGTACAGCGGTGTGCTCGGTGAGTTTGCTGGTGTGCAATGGATCACTCACTTAAAGAAAAAAAGGAACAAAAAAAAAACTCCACGGCATAGCTGCTCCGCTTTCCAACTGAATTGACTTTTGGTATTGCGAGGGCATCCTCTACTACGAGGCCCAGCAATGACGATATTTAACCCAGTACAAATTAATAACATCGCATGCATTTTGTATTTAATTTCAAGGGCAAACGTTATAAAAAGAAAATTTAAATATTTTAATACGATTGTATTAAGTTTTAATCAAAATTTATATTATGCATATAAAAATATAAAAGAGGAACTTTCGAATGACAACGGAGTTCCGGCTAATTCGTATTAACATATTCATTAAATTTTTCTTATTCGACGTATAAACATTTTTAAATTTAAAAAAAATAATAAATACATGTTACATTTTTGTAAACCAAAGAACAAAAACTATATTTTTATAAAAAAAGTAGCGGACCCCCTGAAAATGTCTCAGTTTGATTATTACTGTTTTTTGCTGTAACTCTGTTTGATTATTAATTTTCTATGCTATCACAATACTGACATGACCTTATTTCTCTATTCAATTTGTGTTTTGTTTCGAAGATTAGATTCATTAGAAATTCTAATAGATTTCGCTTTCTATGTTATGCACTTGAAAGATAAGGTCGGGACATTAGAAAATTTTGTTTTTTTTTATTAATTCTTTAATCTAGATATGCGGGGTTGTGGGATGGAAACCCCCCGATGCCCTTGCGGTCGGGCTCGCCCTGCGTTGATGGGGTGTGTCTCGGCCGAGGGAATGTTTGTGGGATGAGCCCGGACCTTTTTAATGTCTTCTCTCTTGAATGTATTTTTTTTGTCATCTATTTATTTTTGTGTGTTTTTTTTATCTTCTTGTTCTACGTGTTCCAGGGTGTGGGCTGAAAAACATCTGGTGTCCCCGTGGCTGGGTTCGCCCTATATTGGTGGGGTGTATCTTGGCCGAGGGGATGTTATTAGATGAGCCCAGACCTTTTGATAGCTTCTGTATTTAATGTATTATCTGCACTTTGTGTTTTAGAAGTGTTATTTAAATATATTTTGTACATACTATGTTGCTGTCAATAAACCTATATTTGTTTATTTACATACAAACACGCCATTTTCCTGTGTGGAGGCAGTTCAGACTTTGAAAAAAAATCACCTAATACAATTCCTACGATTTCTTTGACTTTTTTATATTTCCTTTTCTTGAGTCAACAATACTTTTTTTAGTTTTCCATTCACACATACATTGCAAGGAATGCCTGAAAAGGCACTTCCGAATATCAGAGTCTTGAGATGGAAATCTGCGTGTGTTTCGAGGACTTTTAAAGAACTTTTCGAACTACTTTTTAATTGATTATTGTAATTTTTATATCTATTCTTGTATTACTTTTTCCCCCGTGCTGAAGGAGATTTTCGAAGTTGTACCTATCTGATTCCGTCTTTTATATTTTGTTTTCAATTTGTAATTCGATGATTAGTCTTTTGTGTTTGTATTTGTAAATTTTTTGTTCAACTTGTTTGAAGATTATATTTTGGCGTCTTGAGACATTGAGTGTTGTGGGGACAATTTTTACTTTTGACTGTGTTTGTGGTATACATATTTTTATTTTTTATTTATTGGCATCTGTATTCCCCTTTTGCACTGATGTCAAGAGTGACGCCTGGTTTGGCGCAGTGTGGGCTGTACCCCATTGGGCGGCCCCGTATTGTGTTGATGACATATAGTTTTGTACGCTTGTATACGCCTGTTTCTTTGTAATTATTTTGGTTTTAACTGTTTAATTTTTTTTTATAAATTCAGTTTTTTTTAGTGTATTGAGCACTCACTTCTGTCTTTTTATTATTATTATTATTATTATAAGGTATTATACCATTTATGTTATATTTAAAAAAATAATTGTGTATTTGTCTCTTTAGCTTTGAAGAGTCTCCCAAATAATAATAATAAAAGGACAATTTATATAGCGCCGTTTAGAAAGCAAACTCTCCTCAAGGGCGCTCTTACTTAGGATTTGAAACGACTAATTGACATATCCAAAATAAATATATACATATACACACATTAGTTGAGTGTAAGGATAGGAAGGTGTAAAAATTATTATATTTCTTGCAGTCTTAATAAATGTACACCATAGAGAAAGAACGACGTAGTCTCTCTTTAAATTATTTGGATGACCTCTGTGATCCAGTTGGATGGTTGAGTTTCACTCAAGAGTTCGGGTTCGATTCTCGATAATACCTCGAGAAAAATAAAAGGGTCACAGTCTGGTTAAAAAGTATATTTAGTAACAATACTGGCACGCTCTAGACGTGTGTGGGTGTTGCTGCCTCATCACGTGCGGGCTAGTACGAGTATTGCCAACTTGTGTAATGTAGATGCGATTACATATCATCCCAACGTGACCCTTATGTAGTAAACAGAAATAACAGATCTCTTATTCAACTTTCACATCCTCCACATTCATACATCTCGTCATGTATAAGTTGCTATTTTTCACACCTATCTAAATTCTCAATATCTAGTCCACTTGATTCAACTACGTTTTCCTCGGTCTGTCTTTTCCACTTGTGACTTGTAAACGCGCTTACTCATTCTTTCGTCATTCTCTCCACGTGTCCAAACCATCTTAAAGCGTCTTTCTTCATCTTCAAACATCTATTTTATCTACGCATTCATTTTTTGGTGACTTCATTCCGCCCTTTTTCATACATCGTCACACCAATATTACATAATATGAAATATCGAAAATAAATTTATCAATAAATATATTCTATGTTTACTTAAATACTATTTGATAAAATAAAATCGGCACTTCTAAACCTCTTATCACTTTACCGAGACCATTTTATCTTGTTAATTTGTAACATTTATTAGCTGAGCGCATTGCAGGGAAATTCAACTTGTTTCATGAAATGTTTCTAAGTGGTTTGCCTGCAATAGTTTGTTAATAAAGCCGTTGCTCTCTCCAGACGCCCAAAATATGTGATCTAGAATAAAGAGTACATGAAAATAGACAAAAAGGTCATACTTTCTTATATAAACTCTTCTTGGTTCTCCCTCTGCGTCTATTCGTGACTCTCTTTAGCATAGACCCTTCATCCCGCCATTGCACGTGCCCATATCACTGTTGTCGTGCTTCCCAGTATTTATTTACTATTGGCGCTACTGTAATTGTTCCGCGAATTCGTTCATTTCGGATCTTATCCAATCTAGTGACGCCCAGTGACCAACGTAGCATTCGGATCTTATCCAATCTAGTGACGCCCAGTGTCCACCGTAGCATTCGGATCTTATCCAATCTAGTGACGCCCAGTGTCCACCGTAGCATTCGGATCTTATACAATCTAGTGACGCCCAGTGTCCACCGTAGCATTCGGATCTTATCCAATCTAGTGACGCCCAGTGTCCACCGTAGCATTCGGATCTTATACAATCTAGTGACGCCCAGTGTCCACCGTAGCATTCGGATCTTATCCAATCTAGTGACGCCCAGTGTCCACCGTAGCATTCGGATCTTATCCAATCTAGTGACGCCCAGTGTCCACCGTAGCATTCGGATCTTATACAATCTAGTGACGCCCAGTGTCCACCGTAGCATTCGGATCTTATCCAATCTAGTGACGCCCAGTGTCCACCGCAGCATTCGCATCTCCGCGACATGAAGCAGTTGTTCCTCTTTTTTCTTTAGAGGAAAAAACTCGACTCCGTGTAGTATAGCGGACCTGATCACTATCTTGTATATTTGACTTTTAAGCTTTATTGGTAGCCTTCCGTTACACATAACCCCAATCGTTTTGGAGCACCTCCCCATCTGTTCTAATGATTGAGTCAATCTATTTGAATAAATGTATCCTTAGTAGGTTTTCGGATTGGAGTTCGATCGTTCCAATGTCCGTATCTGGTGTCCCTAGCATGTGTTCAGTCTTGATTCTGCTTATTTTTTATCCATTTTCCTCCAACATTTGTCTCTATTTCTCCAGTTGTTCTTGGATTACTCCAATATTTTCATCATATAGAACAACATCGTCTGCAAACAACATGTTACTGTGTGCTTCTTTCAGGAGGTTAGTACTATCCATAACAATTTTGAACATGAGCGGGCTCAAGGCTGATCCTTGGTGTAGTCCAATTGTAACCGTGAACCGGTTACTGTTTCCACATTTCGTCCTAATTATTGTTCTACTATCATTGTACATTTCTTTGATAAGGCGGACGTATATGCCTCTGAGATATTTAAGCTGCGCAGTAACCACAATATTAATCCCCTGGTGACTCGATTATACTCCTTTTCCAGGTCAAGTATGCTCAGAACTAATAAAATGAAAACCCTCGAAACCGCTGAGGTTATCAATATAAATTATCCCTAATATAAATTATTAATAACGCTTTCGAGACGATTTTATTACTGAATAATGCAAAGTAAATATACGAGTAATTGTTATTGGTTCACCTTGGACTGTCCATGTTCTCTTGAAGTGTGTAAAGAATCTGAAGTTCTTTTGTAAACTTGTAAAACAAGATGGTATTTACAAAGGTTTGCAGTTCTCGTAAAATATATAAACTGAAGATTGTAAACACCTGAAGTATGTGAGATTAAATCAATATTCACCAGTGGCAGCCGGTGAAATATCCAAATTATTATGACTGATTTTTTAATATAAAAAAATAAATACACGTGTCAAGCCTATTATGGCTTATAATTTTAAAACCAAAGCCGACACAACTAGAACAAAGAACCTTCTTCGATCATCCGAGTTGAGAATATTACGAACTAGCGCAGGAAAATCTTCAAATTAGGGTCAGCAACTCCTACATCTAACAGACCTGCAACACAGATGATACAGTCAAATGGAGCAGGAAGAGGGCGGTCCTGGTGTGACCATGTGGATAGAATGGACAGTGACAGGATCTCGTACATATTGGTATACAAGATTCCTGCTGGATATCACATGCCAGGAAGGCTAAAACTGGATACACAACTGGTGATCTAACTCACTGGAATGATTTTCGCAACATAACATATCTAAGATATAAATCAAGAATAAGAAATAGATAATTGATTCAGTGTTATAAGACCTTGAACAACCATTATGCTTGCTGAAAACTCTGCCAACAATTTTCTTTTAACAAAAACACATTTGAGAGGACATCATTTAACATAGACATACAGTTGTTTCTAGGAACGAACCAGGTTCCCTTACACTTTACAGTATGATCATATACTCGTAAGAAAATTGGATTTAGTCATACATTGCCGAAAATGCTGTCCCTGGGGAGAAAATAGGGTGCTCCTCTGTTGTCGCCACATTGGAGTGTGAAAAAAATAGTGGTTAGCAAATATGAAATAGGAAAATAAGAAAAAAAATACTACAGAAGGGCTTGCAAGATTTACGAAGCTACCAAATTTTTCATAAAAAATTGTAAAACTATCCGCCACAAAGTCATAGGAACCAACCGAAGGTAGACCGACATCTGAATGGAGTTCTTCCCTATTTTGAGAAACTCCTCACTGTCTCACAACATGTGATCTGCGGAAAGATCTGGCCGGTCACATAAATTGCAATAGGACGATAGGACAAAATTAAATGAAAAAAAGTTTGTGGTTGAATCTTTTTGAGAGGGCATCTGTTGAAACTTTCCAAAACTAAATTCCACAATAATCCAAATAAATATTGGTTCACTAACCGTGTTGTGGAATCCTGAAACAAACTTTCTTGTAGTATGGTGAGTGATGTGAAATTGAACCAGTTAAAAAATCGCCTGGACAAGTACATACGCACAAACCCAAGAGGTTCGTTTAGTGGTGTTTTGTTTTATTGATGAACATACAGCAATTAAATTTGATATGGATATTAACAACATTCATACTGTCTTTCTATAATGATAATAATAATATTAACATATTTTTATTTACATCTTAATAACAATTCATGACATGGAAATATAATCCTTATTACCCGGGTTCGTAGTTTTCTCCCATTACGGAGAGAAAATGACAAAAATCCTTGCCCATCGCACCAAATAATTTCTTGCTTTATTGCTTGCAATAACACCATCCAGTGAGGAGACATATACGGTGCATCTTTAAAAATAAAACTTAACCATCCAACACGAAAAAAAAATTGGTCTTTAAAGTTCCAATGAAAACGTCAACTCGCCTCACCGTTAGGCACCCCACCCCACATTAATAAATATTAAAAATCGTTAATTGTAATATCAAGGGTCAATTTCAGCAATAACAGCAAATCAAAATTCATTTGGTATGTAAATCTGTTTACTTTGACTGCGTAATGTATTTGCATACATATTTTGCGTTTCATTTTAATTTGTGAAACGACATTCCAGAAGTATTCATTTATCGAGGAATTGTATTCGAATTGGATAGTTCCGCTTATCCTCATCGTTTGCATCGTCAATTGAGTCAGAACTCAAATAAGTGGTTTTTTTTTAAATATTGAAATACTCCTTACGTTATGTAACAAGTTCTGCAAATAAGCGTATGTTTTGTTTAATTTTCACTTCACGGTCACAGTGTGTTTTGTTTCATTTTCGGCTTAACGGCATTAGGCAAATTATATACCTGATAGAAGATAAATCTATACCAGTGAAGTTTTCATAGAAAATTCACACTTAGCTGTAAATTATTAAAAAAACTATTTTAAAAATAAGATTTAAAATGAAAAAGAGAAAATTGTTTAATGTAAAAAGGGAAATACCAGTACAATTAAAATGAAACATTTAAGAGCAACTGGGGTGGGTCACTCACCATTAGATTAATTTATTTAGCAAAATACTTATTTAATTCTCCTTTAAATATAAATATTAGGTCCTTACATATGAAATTGGCGTTTTGTTTGGGAGGAACATAAAGTTGATTTTTTTTTAATATAATATATTTATTTAATCAAAGTATGTACCATTGCTATCTATGCACTTTTGCCATCTCATAGGTAGTTCATCGATCCCTTTACTAAAAAAACCATTCGGACGGGAATCAATAAAATCTTTGAAGTCGGTTTGGACTGCCCCATCGGAGTTGATTTTTTTCCCTTGCAAGAAGTTATCCAAATTTCGAAAAAAATAGTAATCTGTTGGGGCAAGGTCCGGAGAGTACGGTGGA
Source organism: Odontocerum albicorne (assembly GCA_949825065.1). NCBI lineage: Eukaryota > Metazoa > Arthropoda > Insecta > Trichoptera > Odontoceridae > Odontocerum > Odontocerum albicorne. The sequence continues at coordinate 29,782,086 of OX463850.1, forward strand.
TGTCTTAGACATTCCAATTGAAGCTCTTCTAATTTGGTAGCCGTCTGTTGTGCAGTGTGTGGTCTAGCGTTATCATGAAGCAGCAGTGGCCTAGAGCGATTAACCAGCCTCAGTTGTTTAGCAGCTAGCTTTTCCATCATGGTTTGCAGTTGCTGACAATAGACATCTGCCGTAATCGTCTGGCCAGATTTAAGAAAGCTGTAGTGAACGACACCAGCACTAGTCCACCAAACGCTCACAAGTAACTTTTTTGGAGTCAATTTTCGCTTGGGGCATGGTTTGGCTGGTTCGGCAGGGTTCAGCCATTGCGATGAGCGCTTCCGATTATCATACAGGATCCACTTTTCATCACAGGTAATGATTCGATTCAAAATCCCTTCATTATTGTGCCGGTTGAGTAATGCAACGCAGCAGTCAACGCGTGTTTGTTTATTTGCTTCACTCAATTCGTGAGGTACCCACCTTTCAAGCTTTTTCACCTTCCCAATTTGCTTCAAGTGGATTAAAACAGTTTTATCACTAACACCGCAGCCTGCAGCTAACTCGGACGTGGTTTGCGATGGATCCGCTTCCACAATAGCCTTCAATTCTTCATTATCAACTTTGGTCTCCGGCCGTCCACGGGGCTTTTTCTGCAGGTCGAAATTTCCAGAACGAAAACGTTGGAACCAAAAACGCACTGTGTTTTCTTTTGCGGCACCGTCGCCATACACATCATTAATCCTTCGAGCCGTTTCTGCAGCACTGGTGCCACGGTGGAACTCGTACTCGTAAATAACGCGATATTTCAAGTTTTCCATTTTGTAAACTGAGTGACGCAAAGAAAAAAAACAATTGAGGAAAAAACAAATGAATTATAATTTTCGAAACACAAATACTTGAGTAAATAGCTGTATAAATTTTAATTTGGAATTCCTAACCAAAGAGAAGATATTTGAGATCAAAGTTGCCAGTACGGCAAAATGCCAATTTCATATGTAAGGACCTAATACAATTGAAATTCCATACATGTCCAACTCAAATAATTCCTTATTGAAAATATATTAACTTCTATTGATTAATAGGTTCATTATACAAAGAACAGCTCGTTCGATCTAGTTGAACTTATGAGGCAACGGAAATCTACAAGTTCATTAAATTGTTATAACAGATTTTTTTTAAGTATTGATATTCATATAACAAATTTGTTAATTAATTTATTTTGTAGATTTTTTTATTATAAAATAACAGGTAGCACCCGGTCCCTCTGATCTTTAATGATAAGTCGCCTCCGATATTCGCTAAACAATAGTGGCTGGAATAACACGCGAGGAGAATGTGTGATAGGCATTATGAGATTGATAATTATATAAGTTGTTTATTGTTTTTTTTTTTTTCTGTTATGTTACTGTGGTTGGGTTTATTCTAGTTAATCTAATCAATCAATGACAAAAAACATCCAAAAATGTGTAAGTATTTTTGTTTTTTTTTTAATGTTGACAAATAAAACTAAAAAAACTGAATCTCCTCAACAAATGTTACAGTGAAACCTAGATTTTATTGCTCCTTACACCTTGAACTTTTAATATGGAATAGTTTTTAAAATGGGGTATAAAGTGGACTCAATACATATTGATGTATATCATCATCACTATCACACCATGTTCCTTTTGAGGTAGGCAGAAATTTACATTTTATTTTATCGTAGTATACATTCTTCGCTTCTACTACATCCATACATCTCGTCATGCATGATCTTATATTAAAAAATACGTGTCACTCTTCCCTCTTTCAGAACTGGTTTCATTTGGGTATACCAAGTTTGTTTTGTTCCAGAAATAGTGCCTATCTACATCAAAATAAGTACAAATGTTCTGATGATTTTTTTTGTCTTTTTGGTAGCTTTGAATTTTTTGATCGTCTAAGAAAGGAAAAGATCGAGCATTATGCATATTTCATTTTGAAATTAAAGTTTACCCTATTGCAGAATTGGAAAACTAAGGTCCATGATATCTTAGGGATCGTACTTAATTCAATGGGGTATGTTTTTTTTTATGTCTTGTATATCAAAAGTTGTAAATAAAATTTAAAGAATTTAAAAACTTACAAATTTCAACGACTAATAAATAAATAATGACATATTGGTTTAGAATATCACATAATTTTTCTTGCCTTTGGTCAAGACTTTATGGTTATACCTATATTTGTCGGGGAGAGAAATATTCTTTAACTCAAGATTGAGTAAGAATATATTAAACTCAAGTCAAATAAAAAAAAGCACAAATTCTAGACTTTTTCTTACACAGTGGAACCTCGGTTTTCGAACTTAACCCATGCCAGAAGGCTGTTCGAAAACCGAATAAAATTTCCCATAAGAAGTAATGTCGATTGGATCAATCCTTTCGAGATCCCCAAAAAACACAGCGCGGCAAAACAATATAGTACATAGATTAAGTAAATGAAAATTTAACTGCACTTGACATGTACTCAGGAGAGCTGAAGTAGAAGACGGTGAGGCAGGTGAAGAGGAGAAATGTTATTGTTTGGAAACGGAGTCACCTTGCATAAAAACGTCAGGTGACTACTCTTTTGGGGTTCTTTATCTTTTTTCTCTCTCACTTATAACCTGTCTAATGACGTTTTTTTTTGCCGTCATTTTCCTTTTTTTTTTCTAAAGTGAGATATGACATTGTCATTGAAAACGTATTTTCGAGAACAGAATTTAAACAATATGTTCGAGAATCTAATTCTGTACCCTAGAGGATAAACCACGGAAGTTACTTTGCACCCTAGCGGATACTCTGGGGTATACTCTGGGGTAAAATGTGACTCCCGTGGTTTATCCTCTAGGGGAGTGGTCTCCAAACTTTTTTGATCGCGTACCCCTAAGACAGAATAAATTTATAGTGCGAACCCCTGAATGTACATAGGGGTTCGCACTACATTTTTTATACATATTTGGTAACGTAAAAATGTCATGAATTGGCAGTTTTAATTTAAATAATGTCAATTGCTGTCAATTCCTCGTCTATTTGATGTTTATGGTCGTGTAATTTAAAAATATAAGTTAGTATTTGTTTATCACTTGTCGTACACCCAAATATCGACTCGCGTACCCCCTGGGGTTCGCGTACCCCACTTTGGAGACCACTGCTCTAGGGTACAAAATTGTTCGAGATGTGAGACGTTCGACAATCGAGGTTCCACTGTATTTCACTGTTCACATTTTTTAATTTTTCTTTAGTAATTCTAAATAATAAAAATGGTTGGTTTCACTTTGTTTTAAGAAACTATTGCATTGCTAAATATACCATCACAACAAGAATAAGTAATATACCATAGTACACATGTTATGTTAATTTGCCCAACACCTTGACCCAATTGTCTAATATGGCAATTGAGAGCAACTCTACATTTAAATTTGACACTCAAAAGGCACAAATCTCAATTCTGTTATTTATCATATCCATTCATATTTGAAAATACCTGTGTGGCCAAGTACTCGTAGTAGACTTCTTGAATTCCACTTGAAGATTTCGAGTTTCATTTTCAATAGTGACCTTACAAAATTCCTTAATTATACTATAGGTACGTTAAACGAAATAGATAGTGGTGTACACTGTATCGACAGCAAGAATAAAACAGCAAAGTAGCGTTTCTACCGAATCTAATCGAACCGTATGTCATAGATGTAGATTATTTTATCACATATAATAATCTACATCTATGACATTCGGTTCGATTAGATCCGGTAGAATCGCTACTTTGCTGTTTTTCATGTAACAAAATATTATTATTTATCTGTTTATTGACGTTAATCCAATAGCCATTTCAAGAAAGGTCATTTAATCAGAAGAAACTCAACATTTACAGTTTCATTAATTATATTTTCATTTTCAATTTTCCTACTGCCAAGTATCTGCTACGCTATTTTATATTATTATACAATAAAAAAAAAAGAAATATTTTAAACATTTCAATAACATATATGTATTTACATTACAATACTCAAATATGTATTGAACTTGAAATACGAAATAAATTGTTGGAGTTGCATTAGAAGGCATATGGATGTAGAAGTGGCTAAAGATTTTATAGCAATTGGAAAGTCCGGCATTCTTTCCTCTGTCTGCCCTGACAGGGAAACGGCGTGATGGTATCTATGTGTATGTAAATATAAATAAATAAATTATATCGAATAAAATCTAACCCATGTTTGACTTGTTTTGAGATGCGCTTTGTATAGGATTATATGAAAGAAAGTAAATTTAACCTTCCATTACACATTTTATTGGTTTGATTTTTTTACTCAAGAGATTTTACACAAACCAAAAAAATGTGTTATTTATTATTTGATTTGGAATTTTTCTTACGTAAATCATTGATTCTGAGTGCTTGGCCGCGCGGTAACGCACTGGACTTCCGTCCGGAAGGTCGCCGGTTCGAACCCCGCGTTATGTTACTCGCCTCGAATGACACAGACATTTTTTTCCCACTAATATTCGAAGGTATAAGGATACCTATGACTTCCTTCATATCTATTCTTTCAAAAAAGAGAAAGATAAAATATGCCGGTGTGTTCCGGTCGTCTCACTTCGGTGTTCCATCGGATCCAGTACAGAGGTTTGAACCCCGTACTGAAGTACTCCCTCAAATGATATGCCGGTGTGTTCCGATCGTCTCACTTCGGTGTTCCATCGGATCCAGTACAGAGGTTTGGTCGGTAAGTTTGCTTATGTGCAACGGCTCACTCAAAATAAACAAACTCCTCGGCACAGCTTCGCCTTCCAACTCAATTGACGTCGGAATGGCGAGGGGATTTTTCGACTACAAGGTCCAGCAATGACGATGACGAATTTAATGGAAGCGACTGTCCCTAAGTTATGCATTTTTATTTCTATTTTGTCTCTTCATCTTCTTTATACACTTTATAGAGCAGTCGTGATCATTAGACTTGATATTGGGTGTGAATCGACCGCACTACAGAAAAAATAAATCACTCAATTTGTCACGTTCAGTACCATTTCTACTGCACTCTTGGTATGACTTGTTGGTTATATTCCTTACCAGGTCTGCCCGTAGCGTTGGTGGTCTGTCTCTACTTCCCTTGAATAACCAATCTTTCCATCGTATCTTCCCGTATTATTATAATACCGAAGTATTTGAGGATTCCCTATTGAAAACAAACGCAGTTCAATTTGTAGTTCTTCCAGAATTAATGAATTTATCGTTCGTGATGCCCAAATTACACGCAATATACGTCCCCAGCACTGCATCTCTATTTTATTTTCTTGGGTTTATTTTTATCTCAATGTCCATGTTTCTGGACAATATAGAAAGATGAAGGAACTCAGTGGCCTCAAATTTTCTTACTTTGGTAGACTATTTAAATTGATATTCTGGCACTTTATAGCTGCCAGTATATGTATCATAACACACTTATATATGAACACTACACTCCACTTAAAGCCGAATTTTACCATCACATATCAGAAGATTTGCAAAGGTTTCTTTAAGTTTTCTGCGGTTTTCTCATAAAATTTGTTTTTCATCGGTTTTCCAACCACGCGACAGCAGATATTCTGGTGTCGTGTGCACGCTTACATTGGTCTGGAGATAATTAAATAAATTATATCTCTGAGTACGGATTTCCTAGAAATGTCCTCTTTGGCGAGAAGAAGGATCACCTCAAGATATGTAAGGACATCACCTTCCTATCCTTACACATAACTTTTTTTGTAATCTTTTTTATCTTGTCAATAATCGTGTGTTTGAATCTCGAGTTAGAGCGCCCTTTAGGAGAGTCTGTTCTCTAAACGGCATTATATATACTGTCCTTTTATATATACACACATATATGATACATACCATGACTCCGTCTCCCTATCAAGGTAGGCAGAAAGAAGAGAGCGCCAGACTTTTCTATCGCGATACACATATTTCGCCTTTTCTACATCCATATATTTTTTCATATATCTCCTACGATTTCTCAGACTTTTTACATTTACTTCTTTCGAAATTTCCCACCCTTGATCCAACCACACTTTCCTTAATCTTTCTCTACCTGGTCCTTTTATTACTATTATTGTATATTCTTCAGCTTAATCCATAGTTGATCGTGATCGTGATGATGATGCTTATTTTGCCTACCTATGATTATATTTTCGATTTGATAAAGAATACGCGAAATTAACAAATTTTGCCACACCATAGAGCAAAGTAAATATAGATAAATTATATTGCACGTGTAAATTTGAAATAATCGTCAACCTTGAGCAAACCTGACTGGCATTATCAATTTATACATAACTGTTAATCAAACAAAAACCTGTTCTGATGTACTTTTCAAATCAATAATACGCGTAAATAGTATTTCCTCGATTAAATAAATAAGTAAAAACCAGTAATTTCATACATACCATCACGCCGTCTCCCTATCGGGGTAGGCAGAGGAGAGAGCGCCAGACTTTCCTATCGCGTCACACATCTTTCGTCTCTTCTGCATCCATACACTTTATATGGCTTCTACGATTTCTCTGACTTTTTACATTTCTTTCTTTCAAAATATACACTTGATCCAACCACACTTTCCTTGTTCTTTCTCTACTACGCCTTCCACTCACATTTACACTGTAGTACGAATGAATGAAGAAAAACTATAATAACAATAAATTGTAAATGTATAATATTATATATTAGAAGTCCAGTACATATTTACGTAACATCAGACCGTGTCCCTTGCGGGGTAGACAAAGAAAACAAATTTCCTCTGTCTTCTATTTAAATATACTCGTTTCGCTTATTCAACAGTCATTGTATCACATTACATACATTCTGTGGTTTACTGTACAATTTTCGTACAGTATACAACGGAATGTATATAATGTGTAGACGATTTTTTAAGCCCACGTTTTCGGGTTCACCGTAAAACGTGGGCTTAAAACCCTAAAAGGATACTTGCCTGTTAAAAGTGTACGTTTGATAACAGTACTCACACGAGTATGAGTGTATCATAGTTCCCTCTAATCACGTTTAATGACGAATCAAAACATTCTGATAATGCATACGAGTAATACAACGTAACTGGGATTCTTTTATTTCTCGTTCCATTGTCAATTTAGGGCTGATAATATTGAGAAAAAAAACGATACTATTATTTTACTGAAGAGTAGACCAACACGTCTATCGTTGCAAAACACCGAAAGAAAATTAAAATATACAGGGTGTCCCGTAACTCGACGTCAAGCCGGTATCGAGGAAAAGGCCAGCTTATGACGGTTCAGAGTTAAAAAAAAATTCTTGCAAAAGTCTAATACTTTTCGAATTATAGGCATTTCTTTGAAAATTGTGAAAGTAGCTACCCTGCGCCAAGTGTTTATATGCTGTACCTACAAATTGCCGTATTTTATGATTTTCATGGTTGTATCGCAATCCTAGATAGCCCTCTTATTAGCCGGAGTCCGATGTGGTATCATTAAATACAGTAATTTTTTTTTAAAATTATTTTTAAAGGAGTAGTAGGTATGTGTTGTACCATTTTGAAATCTTGACTAAACAGACATCTTTTGGTGTAACTTGCCTGGTTAGCGTAGTACATTATTTTCACAGTATGTTGAGTTAAAGTTAGCTGATAAAAAATATTTATTTTTATGATCGGGCAAAAACAATTTTTTTTCGAACGTGAAGGTTTTTTTTTTTGTTTTATATCGGACTCCGATTAATAGCAGGTCTATCTAGGATTGCGATACAACCGTGAAAATAATAAAATATGGCAATTTGTAGTCGCAGCATATAAACATTTGGAGCAGGGTAGCTACTTTGACAATTTTCAAAAAAATGCCTATAACTCGAAAAGTATAAGGCTTTTGCAAGAATTGTTTTTAACTCTGAACCGTCATAAGCTGGCTTTTTCCTCGATACCGGCTTGACGTCGAGCTACGGGACACCCTGTATGTGTATATTTAGTTATTGAAGAAGTGAAAACATTTTATGAATTTATTCCAAAATACGCCGACTTATTAGACAACCTGATGTATCCATCAATTAAGAGAGAAGACATTTTTATTACCAGTGACCTAGTTGGTAAGACGCATGTCTTCTAACCCGGGTGTTGAGGGCTCAATTCTCGTTCTTACCCATTTTTTTTATAAAAAAAATATCCCATCTAGTTTTTATTTAAGGACTCTTTAAAATCTTTCTGGTTTGTTGGAAGAAATTGCCACATTGCATCGGTCATTCGCTGTCTCCTCACAATTTCCCTCCTCTCCCAGCCTCCTAAGATCTTGCGATGCATTATCTAGAACCCTCTCTCTGCCAAGTGGCCTTCTTCCGTATTGTTGGGCTTGCATAATGATATTTGTTCACCGTGTTAACTTAGATCTGCTTACATGGCCTATTATCGATGCCAACCTTCACATCCTTATGTCGCTGGTAATTAGTGGTTGTCTAGTTAATTTTCGAGTTTCTTCAGTAGAGTTCAGTTTCTTCTCTCCTACAGTATATTTTGGACCAAGTATATTTCGCAGTAGTCGGTTTTCGAAGCTCAGTAACTTTTATTTATTTATTTATTTAACACTTTTATTGCAAATACAATCTGGCGGGCTTATTGCCAGGCGGCAATCTCTTCCAACTAACCAGACAAAATTAAATGAATCAAACTAAATGAAAATGAAACCAGACAAAAGTAAATGAAAAATCCATAAACATATACGTGAGCACATGCCCACGAACCCCACAAAGACGGACAATCACCCGAATCACACTTCTGGAAGCATGCCAAGGACGGAGCTAGTCTTATATTGGTTTGTAACTGATTCCAGAGTCTTACTGCATGGATAGTAAAGGACGACGTAAAGAAAGAGGAGCGGTGAACTGGAAAGGCCAATAAACAATCTCTGCTTGAGCGTAGCGCTAATCCATGATTGGAAAGACGCTGAAAATTTTCGGCGCGATAAGAACTTTGTATCTTATAAAGAAATAGATTGGAGATTGAAAAGAGTTACATCAATCGAAACAGTTAGAGAAACATAGTATTTATATTTACACAAGGGAACGTGTATTTCCATGCCCTATTTTTTTTGGCACATATCAAATATCAGCGCCAGTCGACGAATTCAGCGTTGACACGGTCATCCAAGCTTTTGCCTGAAAATGGCTTATCGCGTCACTCGATCTGTTGACCCCATAAATCAGTGTTTCTCAAACTTTTTTTCATTATAAAAAAAATATTTTTACCAAACAGGTAAAAGTTTACCGAAGAGCCAATAAATTAGTGCTTCCCAATATTTTTTCTGTATCAACTAAAATCGCTTATCAGAAAGTCATTTTTACCCAATGCGGGTAAAAGACTAACTGTACAGAAAATCATAATACATGACAAGTGAAATGTGGTTTTTGCCGGGAAATGGTTTATCACATAATTCGATATTTTGACCGATGATCTAATAAACTAGTACCCAATATAAGCAGGTAAAAAACTAACTGCACAAAAAACTAAAATATGTGTGTCGAGACAGGAAAGGCTCGCGCTCTGTGTTCTCCGCCTATCCCAGCAGGAAAACGACGTGATGGTATGTTTTAATGTATCATACAGAAATAAATAAATTATGAATAAAAATAACGATACATATGAGTATTCACTTGTGATGATACATCGAACATCCGCTTATATAGATAGATAGTAAAAGGAATCAAGCATTCATAGTATATACTCGTATGTACATAGTATATACTCGTTAGATGAGAATGATGAAAAATGGTTCCAATCTGATTTTCTTTTAAGGGTTTTTTTACATCCTTTTAACTGGCAGGAAGAGATTGACACAGGGCAATCAGCCCGCCAGGCTGTATTCTATACAATGAAAGTGTAATTTAATGCAATTTATTATATTTGTCGTCGTCCCCTCACCATTCCAATGTCAATTCAGTTGGAAAGCGATGCTGTGCCGTCGCGTTTTTGTTTGTTTATATTTTTCTCTTATTTAAGTGAGTGAGCCGTTTTAAACCAGTAAACTCGCTGGCGACGTTATAGATATCCTTATTTCCCCAAATACTAGGTGGGAAAAAAACCCACAGCGTGGGGTTCGAATCGGCGACTTTTCGGACAGAAGTCCAGTGCGTTACCGCGCGGCCATGCACCTGTATATTTAGTAACAGTCGGCCATGCGCCTCTATATTTATTATTTAACAGTATTTAATTTATTATTGAACAGTAACAGTCAAGTTTGTAAATGTCAAGTTTGTAGACTCTTGCATAAAATGGGATACGATAGGCTTGTAATCGAGTATGATTGCCATTCACTTTGTGGATGAAAGACCCCTGTGCGTGTATTGATTTATTGTGCGTATGCTGTTGCGCTTCAATAAGCACACATTCTTGGCAAAGAACTTAATGTTCCAATAACAAGATCAAAGTTTCCAGACGATCAGCAGGTTTCTTTAGGCACATATTTATATGGCGATGATATGGAAACTTCTAATTTTTCATTATAATAATCAAGGAACGTACTTCGACCGTCAAGTCTGGTATGAATGTATTTAAAATATCCTTCGATACGAATATATTATATATGTATGAAGGTAAAGAACAGGTACACGAAGCTCTTTGAACGGATTACTAATATTAAACTCGCTTTTACGTCAGTATATTGCATAAAATCGGAAAAAAACTGGTTTTATTGAAAAAAAATTCTAATGCCATGCACCTCGAAGTGATTATAGTACAAGAAACGTCGTAATGTTTTTAACGCTTAAATATATTTTAAGTAGATCGCTGTAAGGTTTACATTTGAAAAGTAGATCTTTCGAAAAAAACAATCGTTGGCACCACTAATTTCTTCTTCTTCTTCATCTTATTTTAGGCCTTTTGGCCTGTTATGGTCCTGCATCATTGTTTGCCTCTTGTGACGTCGACTGCCAGCTGTCTTTCCATCTTTTGGGAGGTCGTCCTGGAGGTCTGCTTGCTTGGGGGATACTGTCCCTGGCCATTCTTATGGCTCTTGGTTCCGCCTTTCTGGATACGTGTTCGTTTCAGAACCTTCTTCTCTGTCGTCCCCATCTGACAATATCTTCAACTTCGCACGTCCTTCGGATTTCTGTGTTACGTACTCTATCACGAAGGGTTTTGCCAGCGATACTCCTGAGTACCTTCATTTCGCTGGTTCGAAGGAGATTTTTGGTTCTGACTCTATGCTGTATGTCATTATGGGGCGGACACAGGTCTTGTATATCCTCACTTTGCTTTGGATGTTCATATGCTTGTTTTTCCAGATAGTGTTCTTTAAACATCCGGAAATAGCTACGGCCTTTTGTGATTGTTCAAGCACATTATGCTAGCACCCAAGTATTTAAATTTTAATTTAATATATTAAACCACTAATTTAATATATTAAAACACCCCTTTAGCACTTGCGTAATTCTAAGTCATCGTTGCTTAGTGCTAACTGTCTGCACTCCCTTATTTACTGTATGATCTTAGCTTCGTCACGACATTGATGTTACCAGGTTTTCATCAGTCTACTTAATATATTGTAAAAATCAATATTATCAAATAATATCTGTCTTTTCCACAAATTACCACTTTTATCCGATTCTGGATAATTTACCCAGGTTTGGGAAGCATTGCAATATATTGTACAATAAGCTAACCAGGGTCGGACTAGCCTCGAAAATATCAAGTATTTGTTTATAAATAATAATTTGATAACTAAGGGGATTTTAGGCGAAAGAGTAAATTAAAGTTACCTGTAAACATTTTATTTTATATGGTACCCCTTAAAACACCCGAACTGGCGTTGGATATATTAAAGAACACGGTCGGGAACAATGTTAAGATTTGAGAACCACCGGATAAGGCACGGAACTCGCAGTTCATCATCGTACGTGTAGGTAATACTACCGCTTGTGAAGATGCGCCAAAACTCGCATATGTCTAGCGCACGCGAGTATTTCGAGCGCCAGCTACCATCTGGGCGCATTATATGCACTTCGAGCGTGTCCATATATTTATAATTAAACATAACTTATAATGGCAGGTCACATTCGTTGATTTTTCCTGTTTTGCACCGGAAATTGAGGTAACGCTGTAGTTACTCTGCTTTTCAACTTAAATGGATCCGACACTTGTTTCCAAACGTTATTATTAAACCATTGTTTACCGAATTAATACAGTACAATCTTGATTTACGATATTTTATCATCATCGTTTTCGGATTATTTCCATTTACTTGAGGGCCTACGTGACGAATCACATATCTCCAAGGCGCTCTTTCTAACGACATCTGGTGATTTACATCCAATTCGATCCCATCACCACTATTCATTTAGGTGACGACCAATTGCATATTTATTTTAATTTCGAATCATTCTTTGTATGGACTCGATTCTCGTTGGTACCCAGGTTTGGTTGTTTAGAATAGATATCCAAAAGGCAATTAACTCTCCAGGTTGTACCATGTACGAGTACAACGAAAGTACAATATAGTACAATAAAATGTATGTGAAAACTCACGGGAACTGCTTAATATGATAAACTTTGCTGGTCCCCTCCCCCACCCCAAATGGACGACCATCAGAATACAAGTGGGCGTCTCCTTGACCTGGTGTTTACAGAGCACGATTGAGCGACCATTGATTGTGCTGACGAACACTTGCACTTTTTTCATTAGCATCATGCTCCTTAGAATGTTTTTTATTATAATATCATCTGATTTTCAAAACACATTGTTTCCTTATTTAAATAGTTTGTTCCGTAAACTGGAGTTTCCGTGTATCAACATAACAAATGTTACATTCCCATGTATTTATATAATATGCACGATATTGCAAAAAAAATATCCGATAACAAAGAATGATAAACTTGTTTTAAAAATCTGTCTATATTAATAAAAGTGAAAATATAATACGAGTAGATTAATATTTGGTGGGCTATTTTTTATATATTTACAGTTTTAACCAAATTACATAAAAAAAAACATATATACATACATATTATCACGCCATGTCCCTTTTAAACTAGGCTGGGAGGACAGATATTCATGTCTTTCTATTCACACAGCACTCGCCTCGTTCACATCCATACATCTAATCATACATGCTCTCATGTTTCTCAAGCTTCTTATATTTCCCTAAGTTAAAATGTTTCCAACAATTTTTTTAAATATTTTTTTTTTGTTTAGTATAGTTATTTTTATTTTCGCGACCCTCCCTGATATTTCACCGCGATACACAGGTTGAGAAACGATGCCCTAGATCTACGCGAACTATTTACCAATCTCGTATAAACCACACTAAGCACGAAAATAAATCTGAGAAAGAAAAGTGATTAATTTGGATTTTCAAAATAACATTTCCGGCCAATGAACGAATATCTCTTTTTAAGTGGCCAATTTTTACCAAACGTTGTTGTAGGCATTATTATGAAATCAAACAAAATACATATTGACGTATATACACAAAAGAACCCGATACATTTTTATAGTTTATTTGTGAATCAGAAAACCATAAATCAATCTTGTATATGCAAAAAACTCAAGCCAATTAATTGGCTTTTTCATGGTGAAATTCCGTCTTAAAACATGTTCCATATAAACCAATCCAAATCTGCTGGATGTTTTATCAATTATCTCAGAACAAATAAAATGTGATTTTAATGTTTTTTGCACACCAATATGTCCATATTTCTGTAAAAGATTTTCAGGGCCAGTTGAAGGGTTTAAAATTGCCCAGAAAATTTCTTCTGGAACTACGCCAATTGTCAAAAATAAGGCATCCTCCGATCTTTGCTTTTTTTCATATCGCTTACATATCTTAGCAGTTTGGTTCAAATGTGTGACATAGATATTCTAAATCTCTACCATTTATGACACGCAATCGGAGAGATTTGCTGTCCGTTCTTTTTCTTTTTCGTCGTGACCTTAATGTTGAGGAACGTGACCCACAAATTGTTGAATGTTTTCATGTTCATAAATTTGTGTGTCATTCATAGTGCGGTGGTTTCTCATTGCCTTCCGCATCTCAGATGTTATAGGAATTGTGGACATGTTGAATATATTGTGAGCCCTGCTGCCAACACACAATATTTTGGGGTGTAGTACTATGTGTAAGCGTGAGTCCTAATCCCTCACCCCTCACGCTTCCTGTTTTTATAGAACTTATCCAAACTGGCCACGATTTTTTTTGTATTCTCCGTGACTTTTTAACGTCTTTCTGGTTTGTTGGAATACATTCCCACATTGCACCGGTCACTCGCTGTCTCCTCCCAATCTCTCTCCGCTCACAGCCTTCTAAGATCTTGCTGCACGTTATGTAAAATCCTCTGTCTCAATCTGCCAAGTGGCCTTCTTCCATGTTGTTGGCTTTATATAATTATTTTTGTTGACCGTGTACTGTTAGTAATAGTTCTCGGAGTATCGGTCAGATTTAAGGACACCTTACTCCTCTATCGGATAAATGAAGTGGACTTAGATTATTTGGCGGACATTTTCCTGGAAGGTGAAGAGAACAGATACAAGATAGGAAGGAAAATAGATAAATTTACATATATAAATGTTATATATTCCTACAGAAAAAAAAGATAGAGATACACAAAAATAAATATGTTATATTATAATATACTACGAAGATGGGAGGACGTGGGGTAGTACGTAATATTTGTTTGAACCTGGGGTGAACTAGATTTATGTTCGCGTCGTAGTCTGAAAGGGAGCCTATCAGAGGGTTGGGGTGGCTCGAAAGTGAGCCGTAAAACCTTTTGGCCAGAGAGACCGCGAATTCCCGGATGGTAAATTACCATAGGCATCATGAAGTATTTTACTACTAAAAAAGTACAGCGTATCTAATATGGTGCGTATAGCTCTGTTTTGCAGAACCTGGAATTTGCGAATGTGGGTCTCGGCTGCGTAGACCCAGACCGGAATTGTGTACGTCATCTTAGGTCGTATGATGGCCTTGTACAAGTTCAACTTGTTACGAGGTGACATCCTACTGTGTCTGCCCAAGAGTGGATTGTAAACTGAGATTTGCTTAAATGACCAGTCCGTGTCAATTTTCGCAACCTTGTATAATTAGTGTTTATGTCGTTAATTTTCGAGGTTCGTGGTAACGCATTGGATTGCCGTGCGAAAGGTCGCCGGTTTGAACCTCGCGTTGTGCTACTCCCGTCGAATGATACAGGCATTTTTTTCGCCTAGTATTCGAGGATATCATATCTATCCTTTAAAAAAAGTAGGAAAAAGGTGGTTATCCCAAAAGCGCTCCGCTCCGGTGTACTCTGATAGTCGCCATTGGATCCAGTACAGCGGTGTGGTCGGTGATTTTGTTGGTGTGCAACGGTTCACTAATTTAAAACAAACTCCAAGACACAGCTTCGTTTTCCAACTGAATTGACGTTGGAATGGCGAGGGGATCCTCGACTACGAGACCTAGCGACGACAACGATTACGACGACATTAATTTTCAAGTTTTTCATAAACGAAAGAAGTTGGTCCGACACTGTATATAACAATAATGATTCATACAAAATGTTTACCTTTAAACTGTCAATAGAGGGACCATTCCTCAACCCTCTAATTGCACTATAATAACAACTTGTCAGTAACAATGATTGACAGTTCCATGCCCGACCTGGACTAACTGAAAAATAAATTACTGTATGAAAATTAACAGCGATCAAAACAAGTACTAGTCGTAAAGGGTTAATAATACAATATTTTCTTGTATGTAACGGTTAAAAAAATATTTTGTTTCTAGAAACTATAATATACATACATACCATCACGCCATCTCTATCGGGGTAGGCAGAGAGGACAAAACGCCAGTCTTTCATATCTCGACATACACATCCTTAGCCTTTTCTACACCCATACACCTTGCCATTGAACTCATATGATTTCTCTGACTTTTTACATTTATCATTATCATGTAAATATATCAAGTGAACCACATAAAATATCATTCATTGATTCAATCATGGTTTCGTTGATCTTCTTATCACACGCCTTCCAATCTCATTTGCACTGTATATTTGTTTTGTTAGTCTTTCTTCATTCATTCGTTCCACGTGCCCAAACCATCTCAGCTTGCTTTCTTCGTCTTACTTAATACGTCAGCTTTAATTTCACATTCATCCCTAATCACTTTATTCCGTATTCTATCATACATTGTCACCACATGTATTCTTCTCAATGCAAGCATTTTTCGCCTACTGTCAGTCATTTTCCACATCCATGTTTCACTTCCATACACCGAAGTTGGCACTTAAATACCGTTGCGGACTATCTTAGCTGATTTTAATACTGTCCAGTTCGAATATGTATGTTTTAGTGCCCCATTGAATTTATTTCCTATCGCTTCACACCGTTCAATATCCCTCTCAACTCTAATGTTTATGAACGTAGAATTCCGTGTTTCATTTCTGATCGGTAATATAACGACTTCCATGGCCTAGTTGGTAAGACGCTTATCTTCCAAACCGGAGGTTGCAGGTTAAAATCCCGCTGGAACCCTGATTTAAAAAAAAAGGATTCCATTCTGGTTTTCACTTAAGGCCACTTTAATAATTTTCTGGTTGATTGGGAAAGATTAACACATGGTAATAAGTGCGCCAGATTGTTTTTACAGTAAAGTGTTAAATAAATACATAAATTCCTTTACCACAGTAAGCGTAGTATAGTATTCATCTTCAACAACACTTCACATCAGTTTTCTGGTCATAGTCATCCTTCATAATTACATTTCTTATTCTGTCATACTTCGAAACACATCATCTTCTCGATGCGCACATCTCCACTGCATTCACTCGAGATGGCGAAACGATGTTTATTTGGCATGACGACACGTCTTTTTTGTTTGTTTTGTTATAAACTACATAATAAAACGAGATAATACTGTACCAAAGTTCATGGTAACGCACCCACTGACACTGTTACTGTCGCCGGCCTCGAGAGGGGCATCACACCTAATCCTAGTCTGTCGTCGCAAAGGTCGTCGCGCAAACGTCGCGAACGGGTTGATTTTAAACGTTGTATTCAGGTTCCTTAATGGGACGTCTCTATTGATGTTTATAACATATTATAATTCGAATCTGCGTCTGAGAGATGTTCCTTCGGAGAGGAATAGAACTTTGATGTCGATTTCCTCTAATAAATATATTTTTTCTAATGACATGTGAGAGTGGAGTGTGCAGCTTTAGTAAGCACTTAAAGGCAACCCTTTTTGGGAGGTTTAATAAAAATTTATGATGTTATAACACTATGCAATACAGTACACTAAACATTAAACCGAATGTGTTATATCACATATCGGAAGATCTACAAAGGTTTCTTTGTAGTTCGTTTTCCCTTGGTAAGTTTTCTGCTGTTTTCTTACTAAATATGTTTTTCTAAATATATATAGAGGCGGGGAAGTACCTAATCTAATGACTGCACCCACTATCTTCTTATCCATGCACTGAACTCATTTATGTGTCTATGAATATACGAGTATATTGTTTTGTAATATTTTAAATCTGTCAATAATACATACATACCATCACGCCATTTCCTTGTCGGTGTAGGCAGAGAGAACAGAGCGCCATACTTTCCTAACTTGACACACATCCTTAGCCTCTTCCACATCGATACACCTTCTTCTACGAGTTGTGTTATCTGGGCATTATGTTTACGTGTGATGATCGAGTTCAAAGGGACATTGAAAGAAGGGTAGCAGCAGGGAACAAGGTAAATGAAGCACTTAATGTTGTATACAACAGTGCAATATCAACAGTAGTAAAAACGACAGTACGTAATAGTGTGTTGGTGCCCACCTTAATGTATGGAATTGAAACTTGAACTTGGCAGAAGAAGGGTAACAGTAAGATTAATCGTGTCGAGATGCGTGCACTAAGGAGTTTTTGTGGAGTGTCAATGTATGATAGAAGGTGGAATGAATATATCAGAAATGAAAGCACGAATAAAATTAATGTTTCAAGTAAGATGAAGAAAGAAGCTTTAAGATGGTTTGGATATGTATAGAGGGCTCTTGGTTTTACGGTTTTCCTTGACCAGAATTCAAGGAAAACTATTAAATAAATTTCTTAACAAAATAAAACATATAAACTAATATTTAAAAAAAAAATCTTGTGTTTTTTTTGCCAAATAAATATTTATTTATCTCACACTTTTTGAATTACTATTGAAAAGATTAAAGTTGTTCACCTTCTAACATAAGAGCTAAATCTTTATTGGTATGTTTTATTTTTTAGAATTTATGAATTTGGCCGAAAATTTAATAAAACTCAATTACATGAAGTAATTGGTATATTTTACTCTATGATTTGCCAAACTGGAGTACTGAGGCCCAGTACTGAGTTTTGAAAAATTATATACAAAAGGGGTGGTTTATACTCGTATAATGTCGCACCCTCTGTGAAAAATATTTATTCTTTAAATATTAAAAAAAATCAAAATCAATTTTTTGAGCCGAAAGTTCACGAGTCACAACCGAATGCCTATTATAAAACCAACAACCTATGGACCTTCGTGAGAGGCTCGTTTTCCAATTGTACCCAGATTTTCTAAAAAAATTACATTAGATTATTTTTAACACTTTTCTGTTTAGTTCGGCAAATAACCCTCTAGAACTTACTGTAAACAACGAAAGTTTAATACAATACAACAAGATACCTTGAATGCATCCAAACCATCCCTGTTTAAAAGTAATAACCAACAATATTGGGTTTATAAAAGGGGAGAAGTGCCTCGCATATAGAACCAGCGAGTTGATAATGAATCCTAGTCACGATAGAACGCCACACAATCGCGTGGTCTGCGGTCTTATCGCAAATCTCTTCCATACTCCATCAACAGTGACGCACTCCGTTTCCACTGCAGTCACACCCAGTCTTCAGCCGACCTCAGTTCACAGTTAATACGCATAATAAGAGCAGTAAGCCGATAAGGCCTGAATTATGATATTTATCTGTATCCTTCCTTGATCATGTTTGAAGCTAGCACCAAACGTTACGAATTTCTTTGATGTATAACTAATTAATAAATTATTTAAGAAATACAAAATAAATTATCGTCTCTTCTAAATATCCTAGAAACAAAGTGACACATAACATGCCATCATTGGCCATTCTTTCCATGTGCACCATTCTTTACTTTACAGTGAGACTCTAGACCAGTGATGGTGAACCTTTTTGAGAAATGGGTCAAATTTTGTTCATTATTTTTTTTAATAATAGCCCGTGGGTCACTAAGTCAATGGCGTCACTTGGAAGGGGGAGGGGGGAGGTGTGTGGTAAAAATGGTACCAATAATTTGGAAACACCGAAAATTTGTTAACAGAAAAACTTGACAGTTGGTTCTTACTTTAAAAATCCTCTAAAAAGGTTTATGTTTCCTTTTTGTTTTATAACTTTTACTTTTGCAAGTGAAGAGCAAAAAATAAAGGTCGGCATCAACAAATTTATATCAATGGGGTGATACCATGAATTAGCGCACCAGGTGACACCATGCCCAGTTGAGCCTCTGCACTGAGTATTTGAATGAACAAGGAATAAAGAAAAGGACATACATATTATGAAATATTTTTTATTAATAAACATACTCGTAGTTACAGATATGTGTATGTATAATAAAGTTGATAAAAGTATATTTAATGTGAAATCTGTTGTTTCTTAATATTAGGTTATAAAAATCAACGCGTGGGTCATTTAAAAAGCCTTCGTGGGTCAGCGTCTAACCCGCGGGTCATAGGTTCGCCACCACTGCTCTAGACTCTGGAATCAGTTACAAACCAATATAAGACTCGCTCCGTCCTTGTCTTGCTTTAAGAAACGACGGAAAAAACTCTTAATTTCTAGTCAGTAAAATAACGTGTTTCATTTCTGATTTTTCTTTTCCTTTCCTCTACACCAACACCACCTTTTCTTTTGATTGATGATATCTCACTTTATATGAAAAATAATATTCGGGTGATTGTCCGTTTTTGTGGGGTTCGTGGGCATATGCTCACGTATGTGTTTATGGATTTCGTGGGGATGGATAGTTGAATGATTTATGCGACCATGTAACTTGCTTCATTTACGTTTTTCTGGTTGGTTGGAAGAGATTGCCGTCTATCAATAAGCCCGCCAGATTGTATTTGCATAAAAGTATTAAATAAATAAACGTCTAAGAGAGAAATAAAAAAATATTATATTTCTCAGAATAACTTTGGATCCTAATTTTCGTTTGTTATCCTTATACGACGTAGAACATGTATTAGAGTTAATGGTACCTTGACTTGGGGATTGGTACCTTGGTTTAATATTTCTAAAGGGGTTAAGCAAGGATGCGTTACGTCACCCTGGTTGTTCAACATTTAAATAGTCATGTGTGAAGGAACTACAGAGGTCAATTGGGGACATACAAATGTCGAATGGAAACGTATGCGAAATACTGTATGCTGATGACATGGTAGTGTTGGCGAAGAGTGAAGATGACTTGCGGAGTTTAATAAGTCATTTATATGAGAGACGCGAATATGAATGTTGCAAAATCCAAAATAATGGTGATGGAAAAGAGTTAAAGGAAAAGTAAATGCTACAAATGGGTGAATAATGAAAGATTGGAGCTAGTTGAGGAATTCTCCTATTTGGTTAGTATTTTCTCAGATGATGAAATAATTAAGAGGGAGATCGAACAGCGTGTAGTGATAGGAAAAAAAGTAAATGGGGCACTAAAACATATATACTCGAACCTGGACAATATTAAAATCTGATAAGATGATAGTCCACAATAGTATTCTGGTGTCAACTTGCATGTATGGGAGTGAAACGTGGACAATGAAAAAGATTCAGAGGAGTCGAATGAATGCTATAGAAATGCGTGCATTGAGAAGAATACATGGAGTGACGCTGTATGACAGAATACGGACTGAAGTGATAAGGGATGAATGTGAACTTAAGACAGAAATGTTAAGTAAGATGAAGAAGAGCACGCTGAGATGTTTTGGGCATGGGAAAGAATGATTGAAAAAATATTAACGAAACAAATATAAAGTGCAAATGTGAGTGGAAGGCGAGTGAGATGAAGACCAAGGAAAGTATGGTTGGATCAAGTGAATGATATTCTGAAAGAAGGAAACGTAGAAAGTCAGAGAAATCGTAGAAGTTGTATAAGAAGGCGTATGGTTGTAGAAAAGGTTAAGGATATGTGTCGAGATATGAAATCTAGCGCTTTGTCCTCCGCCTACCCTGACAGAGAAATGACGTAATAGTATGTATGTATTCTTGAACGAATTAATTTCAAGTCTTGCCATGATTGTTCAAAAAACATCGATTAATTTTTTTTTGTAAAATCTTATGGATTAAAACAACTTGAGATCTTCAAGAAAATCTGGTTAGATAGAAGAAATTGCTGTGTAGCAATAATCCTGCCAGGTGCATCATGTATAACTATGTATACAAAAAAGATAAATAATGTTTCTAGATCGTGATAGATAGCTAATCAATAAATTGCTATGGTGTTATTTAATGACCTTTATAATTCCTAAGGGTGCGTCTGATTTGTTAAGCATATCTCAAAAAGTGTTTTTAAAGGTGTCAATGCTCTCAGCTCTCCAATACTCTATTCCATGGGATAGGACAAGCCAAGCTTGCCAGTCCGTTGAATATTCTAATTACACAATTCCATAGGATAGTGCTAACCACTGCGTTGAAGATTCTAATTACATCGTTCCACAAGACAGTACTAGTCAAGCGTGCTACTGGGTTGAAGATTTTAATTACATCGTTCCATGAGATAGTGCTAGCCAAGAGTGCCACTGCATTGAAAATACTAATTTGATCATTCCATGGGATAGTGCAAGCTAAGCGCGCAATTGCATTGAAGATTTTAAGTACATCGTTCCATGAGATAATGGTGTGCCACTGTGTTGAAAATTCTAATTACATAATTCCATGGGATAATGCTAGCCAAGTGTGCCACTGCGTTGAGGATTCTAAGTATATAATTCCATGGAATAATGCTAGCCAAGTGTACTACTGCGTTGAGTATTCTAAGTACATAATTCCATGGGGTAATGCTAGCAAAGTGTGCTACTGCGTTGAGGATTCTATCATAAGTACATCATTCTATGGGATAGTGCTACTGCATTAAATACTCAAAGTGTATTATTTTTTAACCACCTTATCTTTTGTAGTAAAAACGAGTTTGTAACAGTTTTATTTTCTTCTTTTTCAGGTACAAATACTATTAAAAGGGAAGAAAATGCGGAACAAAACGTACCTCCTTAAACAATTCAAAGCATACCTGTATTCCGGTGCCTTTGGCTGGTTCGTGGGCACATCCTTCGTCACGTTCAACTGTATATTAAGGTAACTAACTGTTCACAATTATATCACATCTAATCAATAAGTGTTGTCCGGAAAATATTTCGTAAGCATTCTTTCGCTTTCGAAAATTGAATGGAAATTCGGTCAATTTGAAAAACGATTTTTATTTTTTTGACGTATTTGGTGTGTTTATTCTGATGGATGCAATTAATCAATGATATCAGATATGTCAAAATATTACAATAGTAAACAATTGGCTCAAACTTAAAACTGTTTAGCCGATCAATTTTTATATTTCATAACATTTTCATTCAATATTCAATCGATGACATTCCATTACACGCGTGTCACTTTTTTGTCACTCTCTGGAGTCCTTGGATACGAAATGATTGTAGCAGAAACGAAATTATGGATGTAGCAGAAACGAAAGATTATTGCCAGGATCGAATGAAATAGAGATCTGCTCTCTCAGCGTACCCCAACACGGACATAGCGTGATGAAGATGTACTATAATCAATTAACAAACAAGGGTTGTTTTTTGCTGAAGAAGTTTCATACGATTTGATAAAATCATTGATATACTTTTCTTCTATCAATATTTAAACAATTATAATTGTACGGCAGTAATTTGTACGGGAACATGGAGACCTCCATGGTCTAGTAGGTTAGACGCCTGTCTTTCAAGCCGGGGATTGCGTGTTCGATTCTTTTTGGAACCCAGATTTTTTAAGAGTTTATGTCTGGTTTTCATGGCCTTATAACATCTTTCTGGTTGGTTGGAAGAAATTGAAACGTAGCAATACGTTCATTAGGTTGCGCTGTAACAACGGAAAAGTAATACAACAAAACGCAATTGTGTTGTATTACTTTTTGCTGTTACAGTACATCCTAACGACGACCTCCGTAGTCTTGTTGGTACAACGCTTGTCTCCCAACCCGCAGGTTGCGGGTTCGATTCCCGTTGGTTACCGGATTTTTCAAATAGGATTTCAGTCTGATTTTAATGTAAGGCCGCTTGAATATCTTTCTGGTTGGCTGGAAGATATCGCCACATGACAATAAGCCTGACAGGTTGTACTGTATACAACGAAAGTGTGATTCAGTAAAATACAATTCTATCCTATCTGGCAGCTTTTACTAGTGTCTAGTGTTTACTGTACGAAATCTACAATAAATTAAAAGATATATTGTAATACCATCAGTTGCAGATTGTTTTACGATGTTTCTTTTTTGTAGACTTGTTAATTGGATAAAAAGTGAAGTAATTTTCTGAAGTGAGAGATGCTAAGGTAGTTGACAATCGTGTAGTGGACTGAAGTGAGAGATTGTAAGCTAGTTGATAATTTTCTGAAGTGAGAGATTCTAAGCTTGTTGAAAATCGTGCAGAGGACTGAAGTGAGAGGTTCTAAGCTAGCTGACAATTTTCTGAAGTGAGAGATACTTAGCTCGTCGACAATCGTGCAGCGGACTGAAGTGAGAGATTCTAAGCTAGCTGACAATTTTCTGAAGTGAGAGATACTTATCTCGTTGACAATCGTGCAGTGGACTGAAGTGAGAGATTCTAAGCTAGTTGACAATTTTCTGAAGTGAGAGATTTTAAGCTAGTTGACAATCGTGCAGTGGACTGAAGTGAGAGATTCTAAGCTCGTTGACAATCGTGCAGTGGATTTTGTCCCATACAATAATTCATACTGAAAATATATAATGAATAGCACCTGTTTGCTAATATTATGTTATGGTATGAAATCCCAAGTCCAGTTTCATCTCAAATATTGAATTATACTCTATGAGGGTCGGTTCTCCTTATCCGCCTTCATGCTTAGAACCTCTGGAGTAGGCTCGGAACTCACGGTTCGTCATTGAACGTGTTAACAACACTACTGCTCGGCCCGTGCGAGCTTTATTACCAAACGAACTCTTTTTACCAGACTGGAACCTTTTTTTTTTGGGTACTATCGAGAATCGGACCCGAAAACCCCGAATGGAAGTCAAGAATGTTACCACTAAGCTACGGAAGTTGTCCATTGATCATCCATCCAATCTATCACATTTATGATGTTAAAATAATTTCGTATATTAAGTTTTTAAATGTGACTAAAGATACTCAAATCAGAAATAAAGGCGGAATAAAGGGAAATAAATGTTTGTTTATGAAATACGAGTTGTCTTACCTGTCAGTCACGGGTAAGGAAATATGGTAGAGGTGACACGATATTACGGAGAGTGTCAGTTATAGCTGTAAAGAGAAGAACAAAACGTTCAGCGTTATACTAATTGACGTGTCACGAGAGTTTTGTTTGCGTTTTGTATTCACTGTTCTCCGAAGAAACAATCCGATTGTTTTTTGATAATGGCGTGTCGGCGTTCATTGATTTCTGTATTATGAATATTGTAATGCGCTAGTATTTTTTTTTAAAGAGTAGATATGACCGAAGTCATAGATATCCTTATACTCTCGAACACTAGGCGGAAAAAGTGGCTGTGTCGTTCGAGGGCAGTTGCACAGCGCGGGGTTCGAACTGATGACCTTCCGCACGGAAGTTCAGTGCGTTACCGCGCGGCTATGCACCTCTATAAACATATTATTTAAAATATAAAATTTTCGAGTTATTAATAATATTTATTGTATTACACTTTCGTTGTATACAGTACAAGCTGGCGGGCTTATTACCGTCTGTCAATTTCTTCCAACCAACCAAAAAGATGTTAAAGAGGCCTTAAGTGAATACCAGACTGGAATCCTTAGTTCCAACAGGAATTGAACCCGTACACTTCGCAAATATCGCGAGCAGCTTTGGCAGCTTTATTCCCTCGATTGAACGCGAACAGAAGGAGATGTCGAAAATGCTCACTTTCGTTTACTTGACATTCCATTTTCAAGGATTGTAATCAAATAAAATAATATATGTAACGTAAAAGCAAACACAATATCTTGTAGAGCAGAAAATTTTCTTTCGAATGACGTATAACCTTTACCATTTTTTTTACTTTTGTTGCTCATTTTTAAATTTGAAAAAAACGGACTCAACTTATGTTAACACCTAATAGTTTAAGATGTTTTCGGAGTTGTTGCAGTTTTGAGTTGCCTTCAGTGACGGCCGGTGGCGTTGCAGTGTTCATTGCCAGAGAGATGTCAAAAAACCTTACAATTTTTATTGTATTGACTGTAACGCCGTCGAATATTGGTCATCATTGAAGACAATTCAAAACGGCAACAATTCCAAAAAAAAAAACAATTAAAATTTCTGGAAAACAGACACAAAATCTTTGAACATATTTAATATTTTACTGTTTCTGAGATATTTTAATTTCAAAGTTGAGACTCCTTTCAATATATGGTATTACACCTGGGTGCTTACTTACATATTTTACGATTATTTAGACATGCCCATTGAATTTTTGATAATATTTAGCAGAAATCAATTTTTTCGAAATTTTACACTTATCTTTAATATTTGTGCCAGAAACCCAACGATATGATCTAAATATTCAGATGACAACTTTTTAGATATTTTAGATCATGAATCCACATTTTTTTCCATGTTGCTGAGAAATTAAATAATACATTTTCACAGGAGTCACGTGTAATAAATAATTCATTCCAAGTCAATAAACTTTTTTTAAATGAATGCTATCACAATGACGTTTCTTTTATCAATCAAGACTTCGTTACCTTTTCACCTCGTGACATAACATTGCATTGTTTACCTCCAGTTTCATAATAATTTCATAAAATTGCAATTTAGAAAGCTACACATATTATTGTATTAATTTATTATTCGCATTGATTTATAAATCAGTTCCAATGGAAATCTGTTTATTAATTACAAACTGTTTATTAATTATAGAATACTAATGTCTTTCAAAATATTATGCTTGAATATACCAATGTATACGGGGTTGTACTGTATGTATACACCGAAAGTGTTACATTACAGAATACAACATCTTACAGAAAAAAACTTATAATTTAGAATACTAATCTTTCGAAATATGATGCATCAACGACCCAACGAATACCAGGTTGTACTGTGTACAACGATAGTGTAATAGTATGCATTACAATGCAACAATATTGAGAATAACTCAAGTCCAATGGTCCAATGATTAAACTGCTGGACCGCGAAAAAAATCGCCAATCGGGAAATATCTGCAGTTATTATCGGGAGGCAAGAGCACTGGACGGTGCTTGTGACCTCTATCGAATTTCTCGGATTCGCAGCATCGATCTAACTTATTTATTCTTGAGAAATGTCGAGGTTAACGATTAAGTGCCATGAATCTAAAACAATATTAAATAACCAAAAAAGTCCGTGCGGTTTTCGGTCGAGTTTGCTGCAGCGACTTGTCTGTCTTGTTGTGACTTTCAGAGCCCACAGAAGGATTAATCATTTTTCACATGAGTCAGGTGTAATCAATAAGTCATTCCAAGACATTGCACTTTTTTTTTAATTAATGCTAATCACCTTCAACTTCGTTACCTCTTCACCTCGTGACATATCATGGCACTGTTCCCTCCAGTTTCACATTAATTTCATAAAATTGCAATTTAGAAAGCTACACATACGAGTATTATTTTATTATTCTTATTTATTCGTATTTATTTATAAATCAGTTCCAATGGAAAGCTATTTAAAAAATACATAAACTATATTAAACTAAGAACTTCCGTGTAGCTCATGACTGAGCATCGTGACTCCAATGATAGCCCTTGACGACTCCTCTCCATCCATTCCTGTCCTCCGCAGTCTGATGATTATTGTTAAGGGTAGTCCTGTTCCGTCCCCCACTTGGTCAGTCGAACGCATTTAGGCTATTTTTCTTGTGCACTTCCAGTAACTAAAAAACCTCTTCAAACTGTACCCTTGGCCGCGGTTAATGCGTCCAAAGAATAGGAGGACCCGTTGTAGGCATACCGTAGATCTATCAAAATCTATCGGTGATTTTCCATGCCTACTCCAAATACGGCAGTTTTGCTTGTTTTCATTGATTACTGTCAATGTCAGAATTGTGCCGCATCCGACAAGCATTTAATAAAGCTTGGATCTTCAAAATTTAGACTGTATGCTAATTGATTTTTGTAAAGGAATAAATTCGATGCCTTGCAATATGCGAGACACTTTCGACAGACGTCAACGTCCAATGCCAATTGCCTAATTTAAATCGTCGGATCGTTTTGAAAGGCGGTGGCTACTGTAGCGATATTATTCGTTGTCCGAGCTGTCCAGTCTTGTTTGTAGGATTTCTTTTGGAGATTTCCCTTTCTCGTTAAACTTTTCCACAATCCGCATTATGTTCATCTGTTCAGAACATCCCGTCTTCCTTCATTTCTCAATACTGAAATCGGGAAATTGATTTAAAATACAGTTGTACCAACATAATTCCCTCTGCTTCTTAATATCTCTCCATTATTAAAAAAAATATGTATAACAATTATTCTGAAAACTCCATTTAAAAAAAAAGTGATCAAAAATAGTAAATTATTTTATTTTTATAACAATATTTGTGTCCTACTCTATAAAACTATTGAGTCAATTTTTAACTATTTGCAGAGAAAATCTAATTTGATTTCAAAAAAATCATAGGCAACACAAATTGGGTGACATATACATACATACAGTCGATTATGGCCGACAGTCTCTGACCGAAGTTAGCCGATTATGACCGACAGTCTCTTAAGAAAGGGACTGTCGGCCATAATCGGCTAACTTCGGCTTTATAGAGCGTCGTCTCTATCATTCATACGTTTTGAGTTTAAGCCCGATGTGTATTACTTACCGCCGGATACTGTACATACTTATGAAAGTGGGCTTGATATAACAGGGTGTGATATATGCACTTTCTTAAGAAAGAGACTGTCGGTCATAATCGGCTAACTTCGGCTTTGTAGAGCGTCGTCTCTGTCATTCACACGTTTTGAGTTTAAACCCGATGTGTATTACTTACCGCCGGGTACTGTATCTTTGTTTATTTCTTGTATCAGTTTTATGAATATTGCTATTCATTACGAAATATTACGAATTAAAATTCTTCTTTTAAACCAGTTTTTTCTCTAATTTTACTCAATATACGAGTACTGACGTAAAAACGATTTTAATATTAGTAATCCGTTCAAAGAGCTTCGTGTACCTGTTCTTTACCTTCATACATATATAATATATTCGTATCGAAGGATATTTAAAATACATTAATACCAGACGTGACGTTCGAGGTTATTGATTATTATAATGAAGAATTAAAAGTTTCCATATCAGCGCTATATAAAATATCTACTTAAAGGAAACTGCAGCAAATTAAACCTGCTGCTGCTGATCGTCTTGAAACTTTGATCTTGCTATTGGAATTTAAAGTTTTATTTGCCAAGACTGTGTGCTTTTTGAAGCGCAACAGCTTAAGCACAATAAATCAATACGCACATAGGGGTCTTCCATCCACAAAATGGCTGGTAATCATACTCGATTACGAGGAATAGCCTATCGTATCCCATTTATATGCGAGAGCTCTACAAAGTTGATTGTTACTGTTCAATTATAAATTAAATACTGTTAAATAATAAATATAGAGGCGCGTGACCGACTGCTACTGTTACATTAAATATTATATACAGGTACATGGCCGCGCGGCAACGCACTGGATCTCTGTGCTACTCCCCTCGAATGACACGGAGATTTTCCCCGCCTAGTGTTTAGGAGTATAAGGATACCTATGACTTCGGTCTTATCAATTCTTTCAAAAAATATAAAAGAAACATGCCGATGTGCTCCGATCGTCTCACTTCGGTGTGCCATCGGATCCAGTACAGCGGTGTGGCCAGTGAGTTTGCTGGTGTGCAACAGCTCTCTCACTTAAAAAAAAACAACTCCACGACACAGTTTCGCTTTCTTACTGAATTGACGTCAGAATGGCGAGGGGGTCCTCGACTATGAGGCCTCGCAACTACAACGACGAATGAATTAAATAACATTTTAAAATTAAGATAAAAAGAGATACTATTATTTGTTTTTACTTGTCTGTCTTAAAACTTAAGTAGCAACCCTCGTATTAATATTTTGGCACCTTGTAAAGGTTTAACTAGATACAACAAGAGTCAGAAAGCGTTTGGAATTTGATCGTACGTTTATCTTAATCATTGATGCGTAAGTGGTGGCCCGCGGACCACCTGCTCTTCGGCCAATTCATAGCGTCTGCTCCGTCTTTACGAAATATGTATACGAATTGATTGATTCAATCGGATTGCTTTTGCCTGGGTAAAATACACTGTTTTTCTTTCCCCATCAGGGACGGCTTGAGTGATAAAAAACTGGGTGTTCACAAACATTTTTTGAAATTTGTGATTTTAATAAATAAATATGTGTATGTATATAAATCCGGTCCCCAAAAAGTTTTTGGTATTTAATTTGGACTTCGTCGAAAGAAAGGTTGCTTATCACTGATGTATACCAATTAATCGGCCTTATCGGATCGATATGGGCCGGGCCAAATATATTGTTTTTCGTTCCCCATCAGTGTCGGCACGAATGATAAGAAACTGGGTGTTCACAAACATTTTTTGAAATTTGTGGTTTTACAAATAAATATGTGTATGTATATAGTATAAATCCGGTACCCAAAAAGTTTTTGGTATTTAATTTGGACCTCGTGAAAAGAAAGGTTGCTTATCACTGACGTATACAAATTGATTAGCCCAATCGGATCGATATGGCCCGGGCAAAATATATTGTTTTTCTTTCTCCGTCAGAAGCAGCTGGTATGATAAAAAACTAGGTGTTCACTGACATTGAAAATTGTTGTTTTACAAATAAAAATGCTGCTTGCACGTTAGTTATCTTTCTATTCTGTCCGCGTACTTCTGTCGGCACGATCTAATAACTTTAATTTTTTAATACTTTTTTGGCATGTAATCGTTCAGGATGTATATTTGTTAAAGAAACGCTGATAAAATCATTTAACTCTCATTTTGTTAAATTTGCTAAGGAAAAAAATTTAATTGCATTTTTTTGTTAATCCATTTCTTTTAACTTAAATGGAAATCAAATACATTGATTTATCTACAGGATTTATCTACAGGAATCTTTCTGATTTATCTACAGGAAGTGAACTTTTTGAATTTAGGAAAATCTTTCCCAGTGAAAGCTTCCCCAATCTAAGAAAATGTGCACAGTGTATGTGCCGCTACGGCAGTTCCTCCTCCTTGTGACAATCTCCGTAGCCTAGTGGTAACAATCTTAACTTTCACTCGGGGGTTTCTGGTTCGATTACTAGTGGTACAAAAAAGAAGAGTGCCAGTTAGGTAAAAGAGATTGTCAGAGATTGTGGTAACAATACAACACTCAACTTATATATATTTATTTATTTTATAATATTTTTAATCTGTCAATAATGGGTTCGAATCCCGGTGTTGTAGAAATTGTTTTTTATTAGATTATTATTATTATTAATCGGGAATCGAAACCCTCATTCGGAAGTCAAGCGTCTTACCAACTAGACCACGAAGGTATATAAATATTAAGCCTAATGAACCACCCCAATTTCATAGAACCTCTATAAAATTGGGATGGTTCATTAGACTTAATCTTTCAAATGACCATCGTGTGTACGAGTATATATTAGGTGTACCGGAAAAGAATGTCGTTTTTTCAATAAAACAATTTGGTGCATTTAATGTATTTATTTATTAAAACTTAGTTCAAAATATAATTGCCATCGTTTGATATAACCTTCTTCCACCTCTCAGTCATTTTTTCAATACCGCGTTTGTAAAATTCAGCTGGTTTCGATGCAAAATACTCAGATATGCCTTTTTTGACATCCTCAAAATTTTTGTATTATTTTCCGTTTAAAAAGTGTTGCATTGACCGGAACAAATGGTAATCCGATGGAGCAAGATCCGGTGAATATGGTGGGTGACGTACAATTGTCCAACCTAGGGCTTTAATTTTTTCTTTCGTAATTTTTGAGGTATACGGTCGTGCATTATCGTGCTGTAGAAACACTTGTCCACAATTAGCCAGTGCAGGTCTTTTTTTTTATTATTTCTGCATCTAAATGCTCTTGTTGATCACAATACACTTGGGCGTTAATTGTCTGTCCGGGTTTTAATGTTTCGAAATAAATTATTCTCTTGCAGTCCCACCAAACAGACAAAATAACTTTTTTTGCAGTGAGCCCGGGCTTAGGGGTGGGTTTTGGTACCTGGCCCTTTGAAAGCCATTGTTTCTTGAGTCTTTGGTTTGAATACAACACCCATTTTTCGTCACCAGTTACAAGATGTTGTAGAAATGGAGTTTTGGTATTTAATTCCAATAACTCAGTGCACGCGTTTATACGCTCACCGAGATTCTCTTCACTTAATTCATGACGTATCCATTTTCCTTGTTTCCATGTCTTGCCGATTTTTTGATATGCTCTTGCACGCTTGACCATGAACATCCGAGTTGCTCCGCAAGTTCTTGAATCGTTGAAGTTGGATTTTGCTGAATCAGCTCAGTTAAAACATCGCTATCCACTTTAACAGGTCGACCACTTCCAGGGTTATTTTTTTGATCAAAATTGTCGGATTTAAACTGTTTAAACCACCTCTGGCATTTACGAACATTCAAAATATCTCCCAGTAAATCACAAATATTTTTTAAAGCACATGTTGCACTTTCTTTCTTCATTAAATGGTAAAGCATAATATTTCGAATAAATTCTTCATTCGGTACAAAGCTCTCCATTGTATATAGGGTTGTAAATGTTTTTGTTTAAAAGTCCTAATACACTCCAGGTATACGTAGTCAGAGAAACAACACAGAACACGTTGTAAAAGTTCGACTGCCGAAGCACAACTGACCACTCAAAAGCGATAACAAAAAAAACGACATTCTTTTCCGGTACACCTAATATTATATATAATATATGACTCGCATGTGTATAATATATGCTTTTAGGTAAGGTTTTTTTGTCTTTAAATACAGCTTATTTTATTCTGATCTTAAATTTGTTTTGCCCGTTTTATATAAATAATAAGTTATACTCTTTGTGGGATGGAATGCCTAATTGACTGCTATATAAATAATCTTTTTTAAAAGTCATGTTTGAACATAATATTGTAATTGAGGAAAATTTTCACAGCATATTTACATATTGACACCCAGGATTTTCCTATTATTTGTTTGTATCATATAATACAACGTAGTTTCTTTGGCTTTATGTTGCTTTTTATTTGTTTTCAGAGAAAGATTTGAGAATGAATGTTGTAAAGTCCAATGTAATGGTGATATAAAAGTGTGAAAGGAAAAGTAAATGCGATATATGGGTGAATAATGAGTCTGATAAGCAAACTGTATGATAGATGCGAAGAGAACGATCTGAGAATGAATGTTGTAAATTCCAATGTAATGGTGATATAAAAGTGTGAAAGGAAAAGTAAATGCGATATATGGGTGAATAATGAAATATTGGAGCATGTTGAGATATTCTGCTGCTTGGGTACTATTTTTTAGATGAGCGATGAGTTAAGAAATCTATCGAACGGCATATGGCGATAGGAAACAAAGGCAATGGGGTACTAAAACATATATACTTGAACCCGACAGTATCAAAGATAATAGTATTTTGGTGGCAATTTTGATGTATGGGAGTGAAACGTGGACGGGGAAAAACCTGAGAGAAGCCTAATAAATGCTGTGGAAATGCGTGCATTGAGGAAGAACTTAAGGCTGATGTGTTAAGTAAGATGAAGAAGAGCACGCTGAGATGGTTTGGGCATGCGGAACGAATGACTGAATAAATATGAACAAAACAGAAATATAGTGCAAATGTAAGTAGAAGGCGTTTGAGAAGAAAACTAAATAAAATATGGTTGGATCAAGTGAATGATATTCTGAAAAAAAAAATTTAGAAAATCAGAGAAATCGTTGTATGTGAAGATGTATGGGTGTAGAAAAGGCTAAGGATGTGTTTCGAGATAGGAAAGTCTGGCGCTCTGTCCTCTCTGCGTACACCGACGGAAATCGCGTCATGGTATGTATGTATTCGTTCGTATGGTATCCTTAAAAAATCTGAACTGGTGATTCGGACATATTGAATAGCGTAGCCGGGAAACAACATAATCTTCGGCCCCATTAATCGAGCCTTCGGATTAAGAACTGTTGGATTAGCCACGGAACACGCGGTTTGTTATCGCACGTGTTGACAATACTACCATGTACGTGAAGAGGCAACAACACTCGCACGAGTGTCAAGTTTGGCACCAATTGTTACCAAACTGAGACCTTTTTTATTTTCTTTTTTCAGCTACAATTAGGAATTAAACTCGAAAAACCTCCGGATGGAAGTAAAGCGTCTTACCGATTAGACCACGGAGATTTTGAAGTATATATAAGATGATTTTCGTGACCTCAGTCTTCAAACACGGGAGTGCTGGTTCTATTCCCATTGAAATCCAGATTATTTTTAAAAGAGGGTTCCAGTCTTATTTTCACTTACGGCCTATTTAACATCATTAGTTGAAAAAGATTGCCACGTGGCAATAAACTCGTTAGGATATTATACTGTATCATGTACAATATAATGAAAGTGTAATCCAATGCGAACTATGATTTACTTGTGTACGTAGCTAAAATTTCA
Source organism: Odontocerum albicorne (assembly GCA_949825065.1). Lineage (NCBI taxonomy): Eukaryota > Metazoa > Arthropoda > Insecta > Trichoptera > Odontoceridae > Odontocerum > Odontocerum albicorne. The sequence continues at coordinate 29,815,973 of OX463850.1, forward strand.
GTCATTTTATAAACATGAAAACATTTCATCAATTTTTCCAATAGAAATAGACCAAGCGTATCATAGAACTTAATTAATTGACTGATTGAATGATAACGATAGCTGTTTACTGAACGAACTAATAGCCACAACCGGTGAGAATAGCCGGTGTTGTTAAAAAACGTGCTAAAATTAGCTGCTGCTTCATAAAAGTTGCTGTAAATTAACAGCACTACTTTTTTTCTTGACTTCTTAAATAGCACGCTACTTTATATTGAAAAGTATTTGTAACAGTAGTATTTTGTCAAAGTAGCTTTAACAACACTCGGTAGCAAGTCGCTATGCCACCTGTTTCCAATCCGGAAGTAGCGTGTTCGATTCCCGTTGTATTAAAAAAAGGATTTCAGTTTGGTTTTCACTTAACACCTTTCTGTCTGGTTAGAAGAGATGGCCACGTGGCAACAAGCCTGCCAGGTTTATTGACAAAATAAATTACACCTACATTTCCTTTACATCGCATATTAACAATTAAACCAAAAAAAGATAACGTATCAACATATCCATGGCCTAATTGATAAGATAAGTAATAATTTGTCTTTCAACACAGGTTGTCAGCTAGCCTGTAGATGGAAGACGTATGTGTGTATTGATTGATACCTCTCCGTAGCATGGTTGGTAAGATGTATGTCTTCCAACTCGAGGGTGGTGGGTTCGATTTCCGTTGGAGCTTAATATATATTTTTTAAAGATTCCAGTTTGATTTTTACTTAATGCATCTGAAAAATATTTCATGTTGATTGGAAGAGATTGTCACTTGGCAATAAACTCGCCAGGTTGTACTGTATACAACGAAAGTGTTTTACATTGCAATATCTTTGAAAATACTTCTATATCTTTCAAAATATGATGCTTGAATATTATACGAGGGTGGATCAAATTGTATATAAACAAGATTATTTTTTTTATTTGGAGAAAGAAAAATACTAAGTACACATCATTTTTCTACATAATCTCCTGCTTTAGAAATACATTTTCCCAGCGGATCGGTAGTTTTTTTATCTTGTCATCGTAAAAAGACGTGGATTGTGTCAGCAGCCAATTGCGCACAACCTCCTCTACTCATTCGTCGTCGTTGAATCGTTGGCTTCCCAGAGCGTCTTTCAGTGGGCCAAAGAGATGAAAGTATGAAAGTCTATAGGGAGGGTGTTCCAGTCGTGTCCAACTTATTTTCTCCAATTGTTTGCATGTTACAGCTGCAGTATGGGACCTCGTGTTGTCATGGAGAAGAATCATTTCTTGTATCGGTTGGTCACGTCTTTTACATCGATAAGCAAGTTTAACTTTTGTTCTGCAATCAAAGTGTCAACTTTTGTTCTGCAATCAAAAGACGTGGGACCTATCGAGCAGACACTTTACGGAATCCTAGGTCCTTTGTGATTATGGATTGAGTACTCCCATAACTTGTTCATATCTCAGAACAAATTTTGGAAATCGTCATACGTCGGTCGCCTTCCAGAAGATCACGAATGGCGTTAATGTTCTGTTCGGTAATGCTCACCCGTGGGTGACGATCATGGCTCTCATTTTCGACCTCTTCACAGCCTTTCGTGAACTCTCCATGCCAGGCAAACACACAGGGCTTTGACAGTGTTTGATCCCCAAACTGTGCCGTCAGTCCTTGCATAATTTCGGTCGGTTTTACGTCCTCACGAGCGAGAAACTTGATAATTATGCGTTGCGCAATCGACGGGTGCACCTGTTTCTCAGACATCATGTGCCATACTAATGACGGAATCTGCCGAGGCCGGCCGACCGCTCTCCCCACTCCTGATTTCCCCACCCAACACTCCTCAAAGCGGCCGCGCGCTCCGTTTAAAATTACGCGCTCTTAAACAAAAAGCTCGTTTATATTTGATCCACCCTCATACCAATGTATCTGGTTGGTTGGAAGAGATTACCGCCTGGCAATAAACCCGCCAGATTGCATTTGCAATAAAAGTGTTAAATAAATAAATAAATGTATACGTTGTACTGTATACAACGAAAGTGTTATATTATACAGTACATCTTCCAGAAAAACTTACATTTCAGAATACAAATGTCTTTCAAAATATTATGCTTGAATATGCCAATGTAGACGTGGTTGTACTGTATACAACGAAAGTGTTATATAATACAATACATCTTCCAGAAAAACTTACAATTCAGAATACAAATGTATTTCAAAATATGGTGCTTTAATATACCAATATATATGAGGTTGTACTGTATACAACGAAAGTGTTATATTATACAATACTATACAATATATTCCAGAAAAAACTTACAATTCAAAATATAAATGTCTTTCAAATTATGATGCTTGAATATACTAATGTATATGAGGTTGTACTGTATACAACGAAAGTGTTATATTATACAGTACAACATTTTCCAGCAAAACTTACAATTCAGAATACAGATGTCTTTCAAAATATGATGCTAAAATATACCAATGTAAACGAGGTTGTACTGTATACAACGAAAGTATTATATAAAACAATACAACATCTTCCAGAAAAACTTGCAGTTCAGAATATAATTGCCTTTCAAAATATAACATGATGCATCAACAAACCAACGAACACCAGGTTGTACTGTATACAACGATCGTGTAATATGATACAATACAATGCAACAATATTGAGAATAACTCAAGTCCAATGGTCCAATGATTAAACTGCTGGACCGCGAAAAAAATCGCCAATCGGGAAATATCTGCATTTATTATTGGGAGGCAACAGCACGGGACGGTGCATGTGGCGTCGATTTGCAGCATCGACCTAACTTATTTACTCTCTGGAAATGTCGTAGTTAACCAATAAAGGACTATTCATCTAAAAACAATATTAAATAACCAAAAACGTTCGTGCGTTTTTCGGTCGAGTTTGCTGCAGTAACTTGTCTGTCTTGTTGTAACTTTCAGAGCCCACAGAAGGATTAATTATTTTTCACATGAGTCAGGTGTAATCAATAATTCATTCCGAATCATTAAAACTGTTTTCAAATTAATGCCATCACAATTACGTTATTTTATCAATAAATTATTCGTTACCTCTTCACCTCGTGACATAACATGGCATTGTTTCCCTCCAATTTAACATTAATTTCATAAAATTGCAATTATGAAAGCTATGCCTATTAATTTATTTATTCACATTTATTTATAAACCGGTTTCAACGGTTTATGAATTAAAATACTTGAAAAAATACATGAACCATATTAAACTAAGAACTTCCATGTAGCTCATGACTGAGCATCGTGACTTCCATAATAGCCCTTGACGACTCCTCTCCATCCATTCCTGCCTTCCGCACTTTGATGATCAATTGTTAAGGGTAGTCCTGTTGCGTCCCTCACTGGATCAGTCGAACGCATTTAGGTTTTTCCTTTTGTACACTTCCAGTAAACTGTCTCTTTGTCCGCGGTCAATGTGTCCAAAGAATCGGAGGACCCACTGTAGGCACTGTCAATGTTAATGTGTCCGCGGTCAATGTGTCCAAAGAATCGGAGGACCCACTGTAGGCACTGTCAATGTCAATGTGTCCGCGGTCAATGTGTCCAAAGAATCGGAGGACCCACTGTAGGCACTGTCAATGTCAATGTGTCCGCGGTCAATGTGTCCAAAGAATCGGAGGACCCACTGTAGGCACTGTCAATGTCAATGTGTCCAAAGAATCGGAGGACCTACTGTTGACAATCTGTTGGTGATTCAATCTTGTCATTTAAGGAATTCGTAGCATCATTCTCTAGCTTCACATTTCAAATTAATCTATTTTATGTATCTTGCTTGCTCTCCGAGTCCATGTTTCTGCGCCGTTCACATATAATGCGAAGACAACAGACAACTTGACATATTTTCATCGTGATGGTGATGTTTCTGCTCTTCCGTACCTTTTCCAGCTTTGACATAGTTTGATTCCGAGTATTCAAAATATAATTTGTTTATTTATCTATTTGAATACTTTAATGTACAGTGTACAATTTGACGGGTTTATCGCCAAAGGGCAATCTCTTCCAACCAACCAAAAACAAGGTCAATGGGGTATTAAAATTTGCTAAGATGATAGTCAACAACAGAAATTTAGCGTCACCTTTAATGTATGGGATTGAAATGTGGACGTGGAAAAAGACTGGAAGTGCGTGCACCGAAATAATACACAGGGTAATAATGTATGACAATACGAAATTAAACGATTAGGGATGAATCTGCATCAGAATCAATATCAGAGTCTATTTCACACTCAGAGTCTGATTCTTCTGAGCCCTCGCTATCTTCATGGTATGTGGTCCCATAATATGTCGTCTTCTGGTACATTTTTTTTAAATGAGTGCTGCACTATTTTTCCTGTGATTAGTTCCAAACTGTTGATATATATATTCTATCAATTTTGATCCGCTTTGGAGTGTAAATGTATGAAAGAAGGCGGAATGAAGATATCAGAAATGAATGCATGGATAAAATGGATGATAAAGAATAGAGCTTTAAGGTGGTTAAGATATGTGGAGAGAACAAATTAATGATGATTGACTAGATAAATATGTCGAGTTGTTGAAATCGCAAGGTGTGTGTCTTAGAAGTAGACTGTGGAAAACATGACTTGATCAAATGGACCAGAATTTAAAAGAGGGTAAAGCAAAAAGTATGAATAATATAAAATTGTGAATGACGAGATGTAGGGATAGAAATATTAGGAGATCTGTTCTCTCTGCTTATCTCGCAAAGTAAACTGCGTGATGATATGTATCAATTATTGATAGCAATACAAGAAAAGAAGCAACCCATTGAATGCTAAATAATTTATTTTATAATGACAGCAGTGTTAAAAAATTTACCCCATATTTAAAAGATATACGTACATTGTCATATATATGTACTCTTACAAATCTTGTCAGTGCCGTTAGGCCACTACAGGCTCAATTGTTTTGGAATTCATCCAAATAAATAGAATAGAAAGGCAATGGGCATTTTGAACACCCAGCAAATGTTTATATGAACACCTTTAGGGGTTTTTAGCACTCTATGTGTTAATATTAAATTCATATATGAAATAATGTAAATCAGATACTATCAAAATATCTGGGTTCATCATGTATGACTCTAATGATCGGGCATCACCCCAGAGTAAAGAAAAGAAACACAACGGGGGGATAACAGATGATTTTCAGCCCACAGCTTTATTGGAATGATACAATATGTAGTGATTATTACTTCTTGAAAACTTTGCTTTTATTATCTTAAAATATAATTATGCCAAATGCTTTTTAGAAAAAAATATTTAAATTATTTTATACTTAAATCATTATATGATATATGTGTCGTGTTAAAATTTGAATAGCCAAAGGTTTATTTAAAAAAAAAAACATAATTTTCGTTTAACTTTAAGTTTTTTAAATTTAAATTATTCATTACCATTATTCAATCGTTTTTACTTTGAATATCTTGCTTAGCATTTATTTACTTCAGAATATTTCAATAAGTAAATTTTGAATAAGCTTTATATATCTTTTTCCAGGCGACTTTTGTTTAATAGATTTTATTATTACACCACCGTTTTCCTGCCCTCTTTCTTGGCGGGCGTAGGCATCTTCTTAGAGCCCCCTCATCGGAGATATCTAGTCACCGGCACATTCTTTAATCTGGTAAGCCGCATTGTGTCATTTTAGATTTATCTAATTTCAATTCTAGTTTAAGAAAATATACGCCCTTCCATGTGTTCAAAAGAGTCTTAAATGTGTGGTTGGGTGAAATTGAGGCCTAGAAAATCAGAGATACTTCTAATAATTTCTTTAATATAAAAAAAAATATTTCTAATCTAATAAAAAATGAAATGATACAGTATAATAGAATTATATTACTGCCTTGAAACGGACTCCATGCCTTGTTAGACAAAGATTCCAAAGTCTGATTGATTTGCTTTGCCTTTGTGGTTTTTACTGTCTTGCAATTTGTAACAACAATGTACATTTACTTATATGTAAGAACAAATAAAATAAATATATTTTAAACATGAACTTTTTTCTGATGGAGATAATAGTGAGTGCAGGGAATAGCAGACGGTAGTACATTTCCTATCTTGTGTGCTATGCTCAACTGTGTGCTCTTCACAGAACTTTGATGAGTTCACACCAAATGCTGTGGAAGTGGTGTAGTACTAGATGAGAAGGATCTGAGAACAGGGGTGCATTTAATTACTGATTGACACATCAAGAAGAACAACACTTTTCAATGTTCTTAATTATATTTCTTTAAGTATTTATATGTATCAAGAATTGATGAATTTAATGAAAAAACAACTTTTATCACATTTCACCAACTGGACAGAACAGTATAGTAATAAAATTTACTAACTTTATATAGCCGGGTCATAACAAAATCCACCTTGATTATACTGAACACAATCAAAGGTCGTAATTTTTTTTTTAAAGTTCCAATTTTTTCTGAAGATAGTTGGAATCTCAATGTTTGTGAGAGTCTCTGTCCATATGAAGAAAATAGCGATGTAAAATGCCTCATTCTAGACACGCAGGTTTGCCGACAGGAGAAGGCCCAACAAGATGAATTAGAGCTATTTTATAAGAAGATCTCAATTTGACTCGATCTTGTACACACAGGCCTACAATGTATTTTGGAACAGCTAAGTGAATCGCCCTCCATAATATCAAACAAATCTTATAAATACTATTTTTACAACTTATTAATGGACACGTTCTTAATTGTAATGGAAATAAGCCATTCAATAGTTGGGTGCAGATTTCAAATAAATTTTTATTACAATTAATGGTTATTGTCATCAAATCAAATAATTACATCTTGTGGGTCTCCTGTCTAGTTGGTAAAATGTGCTATAGATCCTTGTTGCCTGCCATATTTTAAATATTGTATTATATTATACTTTCAGGCTTATTGCCATGTGGCGAACTCTTCTAATGCCATCGAGGCAAGCGTTGTATATAAAAAGGAAAAGTAGAATTGGGCTTAAGGAATTCCGTAAAAGTTGTTAATTTTTCAGTTGGAAATAAAATTTGTCACAGTTTTGTATAATCACTAATTCTACAATTATTGATTATACAAAACTGACTAAAAAATAAGTAACAAGAATGGTGTTCATGATTGAGTCATGCATGTCATGTCAGGAAGAGTAAATGGTATTATTCCACATTGTATTCAAAATAAGTAACAAGAATGGTGTCCATGATTGAGTCATGCATGTCATGTCAGGAAGAGTAAATGGTATTATTCCACATTGTATTCAAAATAAGTAACAAGAATGGTGTCCATGATTGAGTCATGCATGTCATGTCAGGAAGAGTAAATGGTATTATTCCACATTGTATTCAAAATAAGTAACAAGAATGGTGTCCATGATTGAGTCATGCATGTCATGTCAGGAAGAGTAAATGGTATTATTCCACATTGTATTCAAAATAAGTAACAAGAATGGTGTCCATGATTGAGTCATGCATGTCATGTCAGGAAGAGTAAATGGTATTATTCCACATTATATTCAAAATAAGTAACAAGAATGGTGTCCATGATTGAGTCATGCATTGGGAAGAGAGAGTAAATGGTATTATTCCACATTGTATTCAAAATAAGTAACAAAAATGGTGTTCATAATTGAGTCATGCATTGGGAAGAGAGAGTAAATGGTATTATTCCACATTGTATTCAAAATAAGTAACAAGAATGGTGTCCATGATTGAGTCATGCATTGGGAAGAGAGAGTAAATGGTATTATTCCACATTGTATTCAAATAAGTGTTTTGATTAAATCGTATTTGTATTTTTACCAAACAAAATCACTGAGTCACTAAAACATATACCTATGTATATTTGAACTGGACAGTATCAACATCTGTTAAGATCTGTCCACAACGGTATTCTTACACCGACTTTCATGTATGGAAGTGAAATGTGGAAATATACTGAAAGGAGCTGAATACATACTACAGAAATACGTGCACTGAGAAGAATACATGAGGTGACAATGTAGGACAGAATAAAGAATGAAATGACTAGGGTTGAATGTGAACTTAAGGCTGATGTATTAAGTAAGATCAAGAAGAGTACTAAGATGGTTTGGGCATTAAGAATGAAGAAATACTAACAAAAATGACTGATAGGAACTGAAAAAATGCTGTAGAAATACGTGCATTGAGAAGAGTAGATGAGATGACAAGTTACAACTGAATAAAGAATGAAGTGATTAGGGATGAATGTGAACTTGATGTATTGAGTAAGATGAAGAAGAACACTATGAAATGCTTTGGACATGTGGAACTAATGAATGAAGAAATACTAACAAAATAAATATATAGTGCAAATGTGAGTAAAAGGCGTGATAGAAAAGACCAAGGAAAGTATGGTTGAACCAAACTAATGATATTTTGATAGAAGGAAATGTAAAAGTCAGAGTTGAATGGCGAGGATGTAGAAGTGACAAAAGATGTGTGTCGCAATGGGACAGTCTGGCTGGCGCTCTCTACTCTCTGCCTACAGGGAAACGGCGTGATAGATGTGCCAGAAAATATATTTTTCAAATGTCAAATTATTTTCTCATAAAAATTTATCTATAATGGTTTTGTGGTTTAGAAGTCTTAAGATTTATTCTTTTATTTTTTACGATCTTTTTTATCAACTATCTCTTTTTTTTTATTTATTAAAAATCACCTCGTGATTGCTTTGTTTTTTATTTATAAAGAACATCCCATAATTTCACTAAATAAATTCGACGACCTCCGTGGCCTAGTTAGTAAGTCTCCCAACCCGAAGGTTGCGGGTTTGAATCCCGTTGAAACCCAGATTTTTGTAAAAATAATTCCAGTCTGGTTTTCACTTAAGGCCTCATTAACATCTTTCTGCTTGGTTGGAAGATATTGCCATATGGCAATAAGCCCGCCAGGTTGTACTGTATACAACGAAAGTATAATATAATAATAATAATAAATTCAAGTATGAAGTGTTAACCATGGAATCTGCTATATGGCTACATCAAGCAATGCCACCATTAATATTGCCTCTGAACATATCATATCAAGATTATTATGGCCAGTAAGTAATAAGGCACAAAATGATATACAATACAAAACCCTGAAGTTAATTTTTAATATTTACCATATCTGATTAGCTGTTGAAAGTGCTTGATTTATAGTACTTACCATATCTGGTTAGCTTTTGAAAATGCTTGATTTATAGTATTTACCATATCTGGTTAGCTGTTGAAAATGCTTGATTTATAGTATTTACCATATCTGGTTAGCTGTTGAAAATGCTTGATTTATAGTACTTACCATATCTGGTTAGCTGTTGAAAATGCTTGATTTTTTATATTTTATTATAAAATTTTCTTATTATTAAATGATAATTGTTTGAATTTAGGTTTTAGAATACTGGACCCGCACATTAGAATACAAAGGGCTGCTCAAGAGGACCCCTCTTCGAGAGACCCTGATCTTCATGATGGGCAGCTCTTATCTCTTCTATCTGATGCGGCAAGAACGGGAGAAGGATAAACGGATGTCTCTCTTATGGTAATTACCATAAACATGATCATATTATTTCGATGAGTTCTATTATCTGAACAGCATGAAAGGGATATTGAAAGAATAGTAGCAACAAGGAACGAGATAAACGAAGCACTCAATGTAATATATAATACAATAATAGTACTATATTAAAAGTAGCAAAACTTGCAATACATAATAGTATGTTGGTGCCCACCTTGACGTATGGAAGTGATTTTTTTTTTTAACCTGGCGAGTTTATTGCCATGCGGCAATCTCTTCCAACCAACCAGAAAGATGTTTTAATAGGCCCTAAGTGAAAACCAGACTGGAATCCTATTTAAAAAAATCTGGGTTCCAGCGGGGATCGAACCCTCAACCTCCGGATTGGCAGACAAGTGTCTTACCACCAAATTGGATTTGGCAGAAGGACAAATATAAGATTAATGCTGTGGATATGCATACAAAGGATTTTTTTGTGGTCTTAAGATGATACAGGATTCAAACTCGGAAAGAATAAACTGTAAAAAGTTTTGTAAACAATAGATAATGGCTACCCCACAAGGGACATGGCGTGGTGATATATATTTTTTCCATCTATGATACAATGTGTCTTACAAAATTATCAAAAAATCAAATATTCTTCAATTAGATAAAATAACAATTTGTAATATTTCGATAAAAGTAAATAAAAAAACACAAAAACAAAACATTTAAAATAATACATAAAGTAATTACAATTAATCAAAATGATTACAATAATATAAAAATTTAACAAATAACACAGCTGATCACACAACACTGGGCCGTCCCTAGTTAGCTGCCTGTACCTTACCGTATCAATTTGACATTAATGCAAAAATATATGCATTAGCAGTATTTATCATATTGTTTCCTTAATTTTTCACTCCTTCACCAAATATTGCGGAATTCTATACTCGAAGCAACCTTCAAAACGAATATCTTAAAAAAACACATCCTATATTTGTATTTATGGAATTATTGTATTTTCTTAATGACATTCAGAATCCATATCATAACTTTCTCTACGATTAATTAGTTTACAATATTACAAAATACCTGTAAAGGGGTAAACGATAAGAAATTCTGGCACTTGGTCATCCCTGCCTACCTTAACAGGGAAATGGCATGATGTTATGTATGTATTATCTACTAGAAGTGAATATCTTAACATTTGTTGTTTTTATCACTCTTCCTATTGTCCCTGATTGTGTAACAGCGGCTATTCTTAGCAATTGGTCAATTGCTAATGAACTCTGCACACAATTGAACACTATTTATCAACTACCAATAAATCTCGCCAAGACTCGAAGATGCTGGACATTTTAAGTAGTCAATCAGTAATGGGTGACAGTTCTACAATAGAGGATAGTAAAGAGTAATATTAAGTCTCGTTGAATTGAAAACTATATAATATTTCAGTTATGTTAAAAATAAAACTAATTACCTATATACGAGTACAGAGCTATGAATATATTAACTGGGGAATAATTATTTTTAAAATTATGTTGATACTCAAAAAAATCTATTTTTTATATATATTGTATTGTGTTACACTTTCGTTGTGTGCAGTACAACCTGGTGGGCTTATTGCCATGTGACAATCTCTTCTAACCGACCAGAAAGATGTTAAAGAGGCCTTGAATCTGAGTTCTAAAGGGAATCAAACCCGCACCTGAGTTGAGAGACATGCGTCTTACCAACTAAGCCATGGAGGTCATACATACATACAATCCTGTTGGGATAAGCAGAAAGAATAGAGCGTCAAACTTTATATGAAGCACTCACTACTTTTTGTTATTATTACTGCCATAAAATACATTGTACTGTTTATTAATAAATAAATAAATGTACTCTTTTTTACCCTACTTAACTCCTCTGCATATGTTTAAAAACTTAACTCATCTGCATATGGAACTTCCTAGCATCTAATAAAGGAAGACGAACTACAAAGAAACCTTTATAGACTTTCGATATGTGATAATAACACATTTGACTTTAGTTAGATGGAGTGTGGTGTCAAGGAAAAGAAAATCAAATTTTCATTCAATATATTTGAAAATACATATTTCTTTAAGTACTTTGTTAATGTATAAAAGCTGAAAAAGGGATGATAATCATTATTATTAAGCCTGGTTGACTCCAATGTTGGATGTAGACTTTCTCCACTCATTCCTATCGTGGACATATTGTTTCCAGCTGCTCTGAAACACTTCTATTATCACCTAACCATCTTCCTTTACACAGTTCTTTTCCTTCACCTCGGTTGCTACCCCAGTACCTGTGTTTACCTATCATCGGTACACTTAGAAATATACCCTGCCTATTTCCACCTCTGGGCAGCAACCTTTTCAGCAACATCAAGGATGGTGTTATTTGATGTTTTGAAAAATGCAGTTACTGCGTTTCACTTACAAATGCTGAAAAGTTTCTAAGAATTTACATTACACAACTACTTTGCAACATATTAACTGTAAATTCAGATGAAAGAAAGACTTTCAGTAGAATTAGCTCAGAAACTAGTTAGGAAATTGAACCAAAGTCAGAATACTTAGTAAGCGAACTATCAGATCTTACATACGTAGGCAGAGAGGAGAGAGCACCACACTTTCCTATCCAGACACAGTTTTCGCCTCTTTACATCCATATCCCTCATAAGACTCGTACTACAGCATTTATTCAGCTCCTTTAGCTTTTTTCCACGTTCATGTTTCATTTCTATACTACCAGAATATTAATAATAATCAAATTGACACATCCCAGTCAAAAGGTGTAACCTAACTTGGAAACTTGACAGAATTTACTATTATTTGTTTAGATCATTTGTGGTTTGGCTTATGATGCCACACGCTAAAACACTCTGAAAAACATTATCCAACACGGTAAAACACTCTGAAAAACATTATCCAATACGGTAAAACACTGAAAAACATTATCCAACACGGTAAAACACTCTGAAAAACATTATCCAACACGGTAAAACACTCTGAAAAACATTATCCAACACGGTAAAACATTCTGAAAAACATTATCCAACACGGTGCAACACTGAAAAATATTATCCAACTGATACAAAGAACCGCGAAAGCCTCAAAACAACTGTTTTATTTAATAATGAAATCTGAATGTTTTGTCTATCAAAGGTTTCAGTTTTTAAAGTGAGTTCCTACCTCCTTTCTCAGGGCTGTCTTCAGGTGGATTGATCTCGGCTCGTTACGAGAGCAATGCTTAGGTCCGATTGGTGTCATATATCATCAAGTGTGTGTGTGTGTGGTCTATTGACCCAAAGTATTATGAGTAGTGTAGAAATATAAAACTTTGATATTTTAGATAGTTGATTTTTTTATTTAGCTGAAATTTATTGTTTTTAAGGTTCTTCACACCACCAAAAGTGAAAAAGCAACCCGTATCAAATAATGGCTACATCGGAGATGAAAAACCTAAAGGTTCCTTATACTGTCCCCATTCTGATACCTGTAGAGATTACGTACTTAAGGTAATTACTTATTCTTTTATAAATGATTTAGAACTAGAACAGAATGGCAACGGTATCAACACATATGTAGTACTGGAATATCTAGGTCATAGAAGAAGGATTGGAGCAAGTTGAGGAATTCTGCTATTTGGAAGTATTTTCTCAGATGATGGAAGAGTTACAAGGGATATCGAATGGCGTGTAGTAATAGGAAACATAGTCAATGGGGGCGCTAAAACATATATGTATACTTGAGCCGGACAGTATCAAAATCTTCTAAGATTATAGTCTACAATAGTATTCTACGAGTATTAATGTTGATCTATGAATGAAATGTGGATGTGGAAAATACTGAATGGAGCTGAATAAATGCTGTAAAAATTTGTGCACTGAGAGAATACACGAAGTGACAAGGTATTATAGAATACAGAATGAAGTGATTAGGGATGATTAAGAACTTAAGGCTGATGTGTTGAGTAAAATGAAGGAGTGCACTCTGAGATGGTTTAAGCATATAGAACGAAGGAATGAAGAAGTACTAACAAAACAAATATGTATGTACAATTGTGAGCAGAAAGCGTGGTATATAAAGACCAAACAAAGTATGGTTGGATTAAGTGAATGATATTTTGAAAGACGGAAATATAAAAAGTAAGAGAAATTGTGGAGCTAATGAAAAGGTATATGGATGTAGAAGAGGCGAAGAATGTGTATCCAGATAGGAAAGTCTGGCAGTCTATCCTCTCTGCCTACCCGTCCAGAGAAAAAGCGTGATATTATGTATGTATGCATACTAAGATTTTACATCATTGCATAAGTGTGTTGTTTCCTATGGCTCAGAAGCATGGGTGATGACTTAAAGATCCACAAAGGCTGCTGAGTTTTGAGAATCAAGTTATTTGAAGAACTTTAGGACTAAGACTGGGGTGACTACTTACACCTGGATACTGAGATCAAATGAGGAAATCCACAGATGTTTTTAGTGCTTGATGCTCCGCAACAGGAAAAAAATGTGACACAAACCAATAAAAATATATCTACAGTGTATGGTGATGATGCAGTAAGCGATCGTGTATGTTAAATGTGATTTGAAAATTTCCATAATGGTGATACTCAAAGATGGTGTCCGTGAAGATCAATTGCCACTGATAGTGATCAAATCAAGGCTTTGATCAAGAATAACTAGTATTTTATGACACGAGAGGTTGCTGAGATACTGAAAATATCGAAGGCCATTATTCAGAATCAAGTTTATTTTATACCTTACAAGAAATTTTATAAATATATAAATTATGAATCAGCAGGGAATTTAAAAGGAGCATACGATTTATACAGATCTGGGGTTGTTGACTTTTATTTGTTATGTCCCCAGTAAACTAGGCTTTTGCCTGTATCTTACTGAGTACAGTTACATCTAAAAAAAATTAAATGTGCTTGTATTATTAGACCTAAAAATATGAAATAAATTTCCAGATAAGCCGATAGTTAGTTTTATATTTTTTCTTGTTTGGTCATTGTATATAATTTTTTTACATAAGAAGTGAAATGTCAATTTTAAAGCTGTTTTATTAAGTAATAATAAACACATTAAAAAATCTGCCCTTTGTTTAGTTTATATTTATTAGTTAAGTATCAAAAAGTCATTAAAAGTATAATGTAGTCATTAATTAAAAATATTTTTATCTTGAGAAATGTCAACTGTTTAGTGCAAGATTTTTAATTGACCATCAATTATTTTGTTTTTCTTTTAGATGAAGCATTCATTATCTTGCAGCTGCAGCTGATTCTTTTCTTGATAAGACATTAGAATTATCTTACTTCTCTCTATTGTATTTTACATGACCGAAGATAACAACCACCCCTGAACAACAGTCAACTGTCTGAACTATTCTGATCTAAATTACTCTGAACCCTGCCAATTAGTTTTCGGCTCAATTTATAACTGTTATAACTGCGCAATACCAACAGTAGCAAAAATGACAATATATACTAGTGTGTTGGTGCCCACCTTGATGTAATGTAGTGAAAATTGGACTTGACAGAAGAATGCATCAATTTGAGGGGAACTATAGCCGTATCTAATTGATTCTAATACTTTTGCAGCTCACAAAAGCACTTAGATGTTGTATATCTTTCCAATAAATAAATAAATATTTAAAATTGCCCGAGGACAAATTTTCGAAGTTGTTGCAACCATCATCTTTAGGGTTATATCAGAAAATGTTACCATTCAGATGACGTCGTTGCAGCAATTATGAAGAATCTTGTATATCTCTACTGCTTTTTGTATCTTCGTGTTAATTATCTTCGTGTTTAAGATAACGTTGTATTATTTGTCAATAATTTTAAGTACTTTATAACCTGTCACATGTTCATTTGTATATAAAGACACTGTTGTGTCGTTAATTAAATAAATAAATAAATTGTTCTTGTATTTCCAGGGAGCCGTTTCAATGTTTGGTCTGGGCTGTGCCATGTCCATGTTGAGGACAGTGGTGCCCAGGCTCACCTCGCCCGTCAAAGCCTTCCGCTCCATCACCAGGAAGCAGTTCAACTTGGGCTTCTTCCTCGGGGGATATATTGGAATCTATAGGGTAAACAATAATTATTTTATTAACTCTGGTTAGCAGCATGTTTGTATGACTAAAAATATTATACATCTTTTCAATGATGAAATATGTTTCTCCATAACTCCTATTTTTTTGTTCAATCCACGGTTTTCGTGAAATTTGTAAATATTTTGTTTTACTATTTTTTTTCCTTAAGTCTGTTAATGAAATAAGTATGTTATTTTCTTTTTAGAAATATTGTTGTTACTTTTCACCCAGCAATTGGCACGAATCAGTAGCACCATATTAAACCACGGATAAGGGGGGACTACTGTACTACAGTTGATAGTGGTAGTGATCTGTCATTTATTAATTCCACTTCAATCTAATCATAATTCAGTTATAATCAGTGCCTGATAAAGAACATTGAAAAGGAGCTCAAAATTCAATGTACATTAATACCATTGTAATTGTGGAATTTACAAAGTATACTAAAATATTGCATTGTAATTTGTTTAATCAAATACTGTTTATGCCACTTTATATAATGATATAACCCTACCGGTTTCAAGGTTTTCCATCTCATCAACAGGGGAGCACAAACAATACTGAATTATTTTCAAACTGATACCGACGTACACACTTCTAACAGTAAAAATTCAGTTTGGGAATTGTGGATGGAGGGAGGCATGAAACAACATCAGCAAGCAGCGGTGAGATCTTGGGAGTATATGTATTTCCCAGATGTTCATCCCAATGCACTGACTTGGATATTTCTAGGGTCTCTAATCTGTCCAACTTATTTCCTTTACTATTGATATGCAAGAATTTGGCATCAATAGAAAATGTGTGATTTTTATGATGACAATAATTAGTCATTACAGAATAAATTAGAGGATTCGTTAAGGTGGATTTGTGTTTACGAAGTTTCTTTTCAAAAGATCTTCTTGTATTTCCTATATAGAAATTATCGCAGTCAGCACATATGGTAAAAGTGTATACACACCACTGTCGCTAAGTATTCCATCTTTGTCTTTTCTGTTAAATAAGACTTTCTTGACATTGAAATTATATAAAATGGAATAAACAGTGTTTGATTAAACAAAATACAATGTCTTTGAACCTCCACAGTGTTAATGCTTTAACTAAAAATAATATATAAAATATTTCAGTTAGTGACTTGCATCCTGTGCCACCGTCACAAGAAGGACTCAACCAATCATGCCCTTCCTGCGGGTTTCCTTGCTGGGACTGCCTTCTGGTTCAACCCCAATCTCTCTATATCGTTAGCTTCTATCACGTCTATACTGCACGTAAGTAATATTCATATTTATTGAATCTGTTGCAACATGTACACAAGGTTTATTAGAAATATTTTCCAACCAACCAAATCACCTATAGATTTACAGTATACACTACAGGTTTATATACAGAGTGGGCAAACATTTATTTTACAACTTTCATTTCAAATAATTCCTACAATAAATACACAATAAAAATATATTTTTTACATACATACATACCATCATGCCATTTCCCTGCCGGGGTAAGTGAGAAGACAGAACTCTAAATTTTCCTATCTGAATACACATCTTCGCTTCTTCTACATCCATACACCTCATACAACTCCTACAATATATTTCACTTTTTAAATTTCCTTCTTTCAAAATTTCATTCACTTGATATAACCAACCATTCTTTCCTTAGTCATAGTCTATGCCACGTCTTCCACTCACATTCACTTGATATAACCAACCATACTTTCCTTAGTCATAGTCTATGCCACGTCTTCCACTCACATTCACTTGATATAACCAACCATACTTTCCTTAGTCATAGTCTATGCCACGTCTTCCACTCACATTTTCTCTGTATATTTGTTGACAAGAAGTATACATAATTTACGAAAAAATAACAGGTACTTTAATTTGGACACACAATTATAATGGATCTGGGTTTGTTGCCTTTCATTTGTCATGTCCCCAGTAAACTAGGCTTTTGCCTGTATCTCACTGAGGACATATATAATAGCATGAAAAAATAAATCGATACTTTCCGATTTTAGATTATGTAAAACCCTGTTGCACATTCTTATCAACCTGACAAACAGTGACACTCAATTACATATGTATACATCACGCGAAATCAAACTCCTCACACTTCATCACTCCAGACAGACCAAAACATTCATCCCACAATATGCCGCACACAATCATAAAGCAAAAAAAATTACATTTATACAAAATATATAAATATAAAATAACAAAAAACACCACACTCAAGAGCTCACACAAACCTCTTCCACAAGTCATTCCTCTTGCAAGCCCAAGCACTCAAACTCCTGTCGCAATAACAACCAGGCTCCGATCGACTGCACAAACTGTATTCCTCCAATATAATTTTGACCAAATGCTCTCCTCTTGCTGTCACACAAATGCGAACTCTTTCAAGAGTGTTGCTTACAAAAATTTCAGGTGATATTTCCACTATTGCTGCTTGAATATTGTTCTTTAGTTGATCAATTGATGTTGGCCTTTATGTTAACCGCACAGAAAAAAAGTCTGGAGCTGTTATATCTGGAGATCTTCGTGGTTATCATGGAAACATTCTCTTCAAAATTTCAATTGTGGCTCATGCTGTAATTACATGTATGTTAGTGCCATCTTGCTGAAATCACATATTTATTTTTCAAACTCAGTTCATTGGTGTGAGGGAAAGTCCTTGAACATGGGCACGGTAACGGTCTATGTTCACAGTTACACCATCTTCAAGGAAATAAGATCAAATCACACCTCTTCACTAAATTTGACGCCATACTGTCACTCTGAGACGTTGTAATGGTCACTGATGAAAGACTTGATTGTTGACAAAACCGCTGTGATGGAAACGGGTTTTGTCATTCATTATAACTTTTTATTAAAATTGGAGACTCATCGTCAATTTTAATGACTCGTTGAATCGTGAAGCGCTTCAAAATTTTCCACATCTATACTGGTCGAAGTTTTATGGATGTAAAAGAGGCTAAGGATGTGTGTCGAGATAGGAAAGTCTGGCGCTCTGTTCTTTCTGCCTACTCCGACAGGAAAATGGCGTGATTGTAATACATATGTATACTGCTCGATTGTCAAAACTGAACTAAACCAAAATGGCAGCCGATGTTAGTTGTAAAGTAAATTTTTTGCACCTAGTACATAAAAATTTCACATAGCAATGTTATAAAATACAACTAAGATTTATTCCTCTAGTCCTAAAGTACATATTGGTTTCCTTTTTTTTATTAAAAACAGAAAAATACATACATAATCTATATTATTACCATTTCAACTCACCGCGAGAGCATGCGGATGCAGCAAATTTGCTTCACTTAGGTTGGTCATCTGCAAGCATCCGTCCATATGATATTTACAAAATACTCTTTCAAATACTTTGGACAACTCAAAACTGTGTGGATAGCTTTGTCATCTCAGTTCATTTGTACTAGAGTTGTGAACCAAATTGAATCACTGAATGACTCGCTCAAAACATAAATACTCAGCATAACTGGGAGTAAATGACGTGGAACTATTCTAGTTATCAGGAACCCAATGGAGAATGAAGACGCAGACAAGCTGCAAGTACTAACGATCTTTGCTGTATATGCAACAGGATTGGTTTACATAATCATCTCCTGTAGCACCAAATACACTTTGTATTGTGTCTTTTATTATACTCGTCACAGATAAATAAATAAATAAATATTAGGTTTATTGACAGCAACATAGTATGTACAAGATCACACCTGAATAACATTTCTAAAAACACATAAATTGCAGACAATACATCAGACGCAGAAGCTATCAAAAGGTCTGGGCTCATCTAATAGCATCCCCTCGGCCAAAATACACCCCACCAATATAGGTCGAGCCCAACCACGGGGACACCAGATGTTTTTCAGCCCACACCCTTAAACGCGTAGAAACAGGAATATATACAAAAAAATAAAAACACAGAAAATAAATGGTATTCACTCTAAACAAAAAGTTAAATCAATCAATCAACAGATTCTACTATAATTTTAACCTACAAATTTGTGATAAGATTACTCTTAATTTACTTACAGATCCTCTGCAGTAGGATGTACGAGTACAAAATGCTCCCGGAGAAATTGCCGCTGGCTGAACTGCTGTTCTGCCTGTGCCAGGCAACCCTGTACCATGCTAGGGTAATGCACCCTGACATGTGCCCTCGATACATCATGAATCTCCTTTCCACAGTCACCAGTGGGAAGTTAGTGCCATTTTATAATATATTTTTACTATTCAGCTTTAGTTAGAGGCAGTGCAAGACACCCCCATCACTTGGCTTAAGAACTTGCGGGAGTGGTTTGGGTGCAGTTCTACTGAGTTGTTCCGGGTCGCGGTAAACAGGATAAGGATTGCTATGATGGTGGCCAATCTCCAATAGGAGTCGACACCTCAAGAAGAAAAAAAGCTTTAGATAATTATAATCTTGACAGTATTTTCTTAAAATCTTGTACATGAAAATTATAACACAAAAAG
Organism: Odontocerum albicorne; assembly: GCA_949825065.1. Classification (NCBI taxonomy): domain Eukaryota; kingdom Metazoa; phylum Arthropoda; class Insecta; order Trichoptera; family Odontoceridae; genus Odontocerum; species Odontocerum albicorne. The sequence goes on from OX463850.1 coordinate 29,836,082, forward strand.
ATTAAATGATAAATTAGCAGTTGATACAAATATAAATTTAATAAATATGTACAAAAATTGTAAAAAACGTAAATGCACACAACTCCAGATTTACAGCCAGCGTTAAGAGAGAAAATATACATAAAAGGAATCCATTGTTAGAAGCTATTGATTTGATTACGTTTAATTATTTTTGAAAGTTAACAATGGATCTTTTTGAAAGTTAAACAATTTTATTATCAACATTGCTTATAGACCACTGTTTTGTAATGCAATTATCACCTAAAGAGTGCCCAGGTATAAAAAGAATTAGTGGCCGTGGTCTAATGGTTATTCATTCACGATAAAAAAGCCGGCACCCCAGGTTCGATTACTGGCAGATTCACTTCTGGATTGGGTTTACTTTTAAGCCATTTATTCTGTAGTTTATATGCTGATTATCATTAATTTCTATAGCGCTATTAACCAATACAATAAATATCGTTATATAAAAAAAAAACTGCCTAATGTAAGGCTGCAGCAGATTAATTGCCGATTTCTTTGCCACCGAAACTTTGCATTTGAAGTGCAACAGGTTGCATACAATAACGCATAAGTCTTCACCCAGGATGACTAACAATAATTATCGATCTCGAGGCCTATCGTATCTTGTCATATAAGGGTATATATTTGACAATGAATTATGCCTGCTCACCATTTTACTAGTTTTTTAAGAATTTTAAATATCGGCAAATCTTTTAGCACCGCCGTGATTTTAAAAGAAAGAATTCAGCAATGTGTCAACCTCTAATGAACGACAGTCAAGTACAAGATTATGTATTCAAGTTTCACTAAATATTCAAAGGTTTTAGAGAAAAATTACGTAAATTATATATTTTTATTTATAATTTAATTAAATATAAAATTTATATTTAAAATAATCCCACGCCAAATAACAAATTTCGAAATGGTCAAATCAGAAAAACCTAAGACCACACAAATAAAACCCTAAATTTTCTGTTTTATGATTCAAAAATTTTTTTTTTCAGGGTGGATTTAGTGTATTCGACTTTCGTAAAAATGCTGCTTAAACACTGCTGATCTAACGGAGAGAGTCAATAATGCACAAATTTACTGTAATATATTGCATATAGGTAATCATATTTTGTTATCTCATATCACTTTATATGGGAGTATTGTTTGTTACGTAAAAAAGAATACTTTTTTTTATTGATTCAGTATTCACTTTCTGTTTTATTATTGTTTAAGCATATTTATATATTTTATACAGTTTCACAAATAAAATGGTAAAAAAATGCAATTTATTTTATTTTTGTGTTTCTCATAACCTTCCTGAAAGTTTCTCGACTGTTAAACCATTTTTTTTGTTAGTCATTCGAGTTGTGCTTTCCAATGTTTTTCGCTCCATGGCACACTATTCAAATAACAGAATTTTCTCAGCACACTGAAAAATACTTTAATAAACTCGTATCAATATCAGATGGAATTCTTTTTCATAAAGTTTTTTTTGCTGTAGCATTATCATTAAAATGTTTAATTTAATTGAATTCTATTTTCAAATTGATACTTAGTAGGATGCGTTCATTACAATACCAATTTTTAGCCTTTTTCATGATTTGTATTCAGACTCATTCAAGTGAAGTAATGAAACCACGTGACTCCCTTATTCAAGGGAGCTACAACAAATTTGTATGAAATTTAACTTTAACCATAGAGGCGGCATACATGGTTTGCTGTATTACTCGAGTGGCGCCAAGAAAATAGTCTTATTTTTCAATATTTTAAATATATTGTGTTTTTCAGTTTTCAATATTATTTAACCAAAGATCATATTAGTGCAATTAAATAATAATGAGTTACGGGATTTGATCAAGTAAGGTAGGTTAGTTCTGCAGATAACGATATTATTCTTCGCACTTGAGGAGGCGAGATAGCAACACAACATACAGCGGGGAAAAAAGGGACAAAAATACCACTCAACACACAATGGAATCGTTTGTTCATAGACAAACCAAGTCCCAAGGGCGACACGTGTACTTTCCTGGTATATTATTACCGTATAAGCTAACTGTGCTGTGAAATATCATAATTCAATGCATACTGCACTGGCATGTTGCGGTCACATTTCAATAACTTAAGGAGTCCCTAAAATGGTGAAGGAAACGGGATGGAGAGGTGAAGGGATGGAGATTTGTGTCATAAACTCTTATATACTTTATAAAGTTTCCAAGGAAGAAAACAATGAAAAACCGATGACACATTTGAAATTTGCAAAATTATTGGTTGATCAAATAGTAGATTATCAAGGAGTTACTCCATTTCGACGACGCTCTGCTACTCTCCCTACAGAAGACTGACATAAATAAATTGCATATTCTACGTTCCGGAACTAAGGACTGCGCAGTATGTTCCAATAGAAAAATCCTGCGAAAGTAAACCTGGACTTCACGTTGGGGATTGTTATGTAAAATACCATACAATGAAAAACTTCAAATAATCAATTGTCATGTCCATTATATTTCTTACATACCTGTTGTATCAAAACAAAATAAAAAAATTAAAAAGAAAAAGTTTTTTTTATTTTTATAAATTTAATTATATTTCAACGTAAATGTTTTTTTTATTCTTAAAAAATGCTTCGAGCTGGCGGTATGCACATAAAAAAAAAACTTTCGAGTGCAAAGGGTTAAATATTAATTTCTTCAGAAAAAAAATAGTTAAGATTGAGTAATTAGTATTAAGGTTAAATTACAAATTCGGACCTTAAAGTAGAGGTGTTAGACAAAATTCTATTGTGAGATTGTGGAGATGTACGTAGAAAAAATAAGAGATTTTTTTATAAAGAAATATTTATTTAAGATTTGATTCTGTTAAGAGATCATTAATATAATATTAGTACAGATATCTAGGACAGTAGTCGACACTTTTTGATAAAGACAATATTCATTTATTCATAAACATTTGAGCAGGAATGAAAAACAGGTTAAGGATATCGAAAGAACGAAACAATTTATATAATACAATAATTATTCTTACAAAAAACAGGGAAAATTGTATACTTAAAAATAATCTCATTGTAATAAAAAATACACTAAAAATACTAATCAATTGTAAAATAATTGGATTTCACAAGTTTCTTGTAAAAATATGGAGTCACCCACTTTCAGAGTTCACATTTTACAATGTTTTATCATGTAAATAAATTTTTAGAAACTTCAAAAATCTGTAAATAAGAAATAGGAATATATATAAGGATTGCTGTATGCTAATGACAATTAAAGATGAATTACAGAGTTTGATAAATAAATTGTCGGAGAAATGTGACGAGAAAGATTTGAGAATGAATGTTGTGAAACGCAAAGTTATGGTGGGCAATGAAAGATTGGAGCAAGTTGAGGAATTCTGCTATTTAGGTAGTATTTTCTCAAATGGAAGAATTATGAGGGATATCAAACAGCATGTAGTGATAGGAAATGTGAATAGGGCACTAAAACATATATACTCGAGCCAAACAGTATCAAAATCTACTAAGGTGTATTTAACCATACATTTTGAAAGGCAAACATGGATGTGGAAAAAGACGGAGTTGATTAAATGCGTGCACCGTAAAAGATACTTTAGGTGACAATTTATGACATTATACGGAATGAAGAGATTAGGGATGAATGTGACCTAAAGGATGATGCACAAAGTAACATAAAGAGAACTGAGATGGTTTGAGCATGTAGAACAAAGTCTGGTGCTCCTATCTTCTCTGTCTACTTCGAAAGGGAAACGACTTGATGGTATGTATACAGATTCTAAAAAGTGACATGCCTATTTCTCAGAATGAAAGCATTATCAAACTATTTGAAAATTATTTCATTGAGCAAAATTGATCCACCTCGTTTTATACGCAATTTCCTATGCGAAATTTATCCACTTTTATGTAAAATGTATTGAGTGAGAATGGAATTATAAAGTATCAGTTCAATATATTGGAAAAATCATTTTCAAGTTGTTTATTTTATTGGCAAATCAACCCTTAATAAGAAAATTTGGAACATATTTCTTCAATAAAATAAATGCTATTTTGGGAGCAATAATCAGAAATTGTGTAAATGTATATACGTGTGAATATTACAAATAATAAAACAGCTAATGTTACACAAAAGGTCTCAACGTATTTTTTCCTGATCCGATATAAACGAGAGATATGCTTTGTATGGAATCAAATATTTTTATGGCGGATTTTAACTCTGAAATACACATTGTATTGGCTTGATATTAGATTGAGATATATTCTTTTGAGATTTTCAATAAGACCAAAAATTTTTTTGAGTATTATTTAAATTGAGTATTATTTAAAAAAAAATTTAATTGAGTATTATTTTAAAAACAATACAGACATCCCTCACTTAACATGATTAATTGGTTCTAGGAAAAAGAGCGTCACTAGAAAAAATAAGTAAAGTGAATTAATTTTAATCTTTATAGACAAATACTATATATTGACTCTGAATGATGAACACAGTGATTGTGTGTGACACTGAATAATGTTTACTGCACATCATCACTCACGGGATGATTTTTTTTCTTAATTTTATTTACATCGCATTATAGCGAAATCGCATAAAGTGGATACGTGTATAATGAGGGACATCTTCGGAAAATAATTTTGATATGTTCGATATAATGCGTTTCATATAATATTTAATTTAAAAGTATCATATTTATATTAAAAAAGCTGCCACTATACTAAATGCACTTCAATGAATTTTAAAATGAATGAATACGAGGAATAGAGCAATATCATTACGGAGGCTAAATAAGAATGTGGAGCATTCGTGAGGAGCCACCGGTGAATTCGCTATTTACAAATTTATATTGAGAATCTAGCACAAAACCTCGGATGGTTAACAACCATCTAATCAAACAGGTCACGAAACTTGTTGATACTAGGCGCGTCGAGAAAGTAAATAACGATTGCGCACCACGCCCTGCGCCGATCCTCCACCACCGTGATCGTATGCGTGCCAGTTAGCTCCTCCCGCATCAGTGCGAGCCGATTTTTGTTGCTGAACGGTCGTGCGTCTTTGTTCTGTAACCTTTTAAAATGGGTGCGCCCATCGAAAATCCCGCCAAATGTGAGTGCGTGGTGTCATTCGTTTTCTGAATGCACAAAATGTTTCCGTAAACCGGCGATCCACTTTAAGCACAGTACATGAATCTTTCCCACAAATTTCATGATCGCTCCTACATGAAATAGTGACAGAGCACCTTGGCTACAAAAAAATGTGTGCTCGGAAAAAAAAAACCAAATCTCAACACTAGAAAAGGGATGGCAACAGTTTCTTGAGACTGAAAGGGTTTGATCCATGTGGAGTTTATGCCAAGAGAACATAAAATAAACTCGTATTGTGAAACTCTTCAACGACTTAGACACGCCATCCAAAACAAGAGACGTGAAATGTTGTCGGGAAAGGTGGTTTTGATTCATGACAATGCGCAGCCTCATGCATTAGCACGAACACAGCGAGAACTTCAACGTCTTAAGTGGGAAATTTTTGTACATACTTCTTACAGCCCTGACTTGGCACCAAGTGATTTTCACTTATTCTTGAAACTAAAGGAATTTTTGGGTGGAAAACAGTTTGCAAACGATGAAGACCTCAAACAAGAAGTGACATCCTGGCTCAAATCTTTGGCGGTAGAAGAGTATAACATCGGAATTGAACAATTGGTTCCACATTACAATAAGTGCCTTGACAACTATGGCGACTACATTGAAAAATAGAGTAAGGTACTGTGACTTTGTAAATAAAGTTTTGTGTTGATATCTTTAGTTTTTATTTAGTTATGCCAAAACGTTCTTTACTTTCTGGACGACCCACATAAGTGTTAACATTGACAACTTCTATGACCTAGAATGGATAAAATATCTGTCTTCTAATTTGGAGGTCGTGGATTTGATTCCCATTGGCACACATATTTTTTAAGAGGTTTCAGTCTGGTTTTCACTTAAGGTTTGTTGAACACCTTTCTAGTTGGTCGGAAAAAATTGCCACTTGGCAATAAACCCATTAGGTTATATACAATGAAAGTGTAATATAAAACAACATTACCCTACAAAATGAAGTAATTAGGGATGAGTGATGTATTAAGATGAACAGCACTCTGAGATGGTTTGGACAAATATACAGTACAAATTTTGAGTGGAAGGCATGGTAGAGGAAGACCAAAGAAAGTATGGTTGGATCAAGTGAATGACATTTTGAAAGAAGGAAATGCTAAAAGTCAGAGAAATCCTAGGACTTGTATGAAGAATGAACATGGATGTGAAAAATGTGTATCACGATAGGAAATTCTGGCGCTTTGTCCCTTCTGCCTACCCCAATAAGATATGTATGTATGCAATAACCTATTGGGTACTTTAAACCATCTCTTCAAACACTCCTTAATTTTTTTAATTTAGGAAATATTAATAAAAAAAAATTCACAATCAATAAACCTATTTTGTATAGGAAGTATCAGTGTTTCCTGCTTTTTTTTTTAAACAACGCTAAACAAAATATGTATACAAACCTGTGATATAAATGGAATGCTGACTAAAGTCTCATTGAAAATATCAGTTCAAATCAAACACTGTCAAGTCTTTGTTCTATCTATCATTCAAGAGATTATATAAAGCTAATAAAATGCGTTAAAAGATATTACAATTCCAAATTCTGTATTACAAAATTCTTCAATTATCTTCTAAGCTTGTGTCAAAATACATTTAAGTGGCAGTGTTGTTCCTCAGTCTAATCAAAAACTTTTTATCAAATCAAAAGGTAATATTTTAAGATTCGAGTTTGTCATTTACCAATATGTCTAAGTATATTTACTTTGTCATCTAAGTTGTATTTTGGGTCAATAGACCACACACACACACACTTCTTATGAAATACAATCCTAGTTAGACCTGATGCTAGCATTGCTCTCAGTCTCAGGGTCAGTTCACCCGTAGAGCCTTGAGATAGGTGTAGTGAGGATTCATGGAATTAGCGGAATAACAAAATCATTTACTATTAAATACACATAAAAAATAACAAATCAAATGAAATGTTATGTGTTTTAAATTTCAATTTGATACAGTTATGAAATAAGTAAAGCAATAACAAAAAAATGTTTAATTACAAAAGTTTATAATCATATTTTTTATAAATGTTATATTTCTTATCTAAAAAAACATTAGTATCAGTTTCTATTGATTTTGTTTTGTTAATTCTATTTCCTTTTTTATTTATAATAATTAGTAAAAACTGTTTCATCAGACAATGGCCTTGTCAAACTGTGAGTGAAGTTTATCAACATGTTATACATAATATATACCCAAAAAGTATATATAATGATTTATTTATTTTGCATGACAAGTAATTTCAAGTGGATGTTTCGAAATTACATACAACTGACTTTTTTGCATAACATTTGTCATGATCTCAGTAAACTAGGCTTTTGACTATCTTACTGAGGACATATGAACATGAAAAATTGGTCAAAACTTTTTACCAATTGTTGGCTATTATTTAATTCCTTTTTCTAAAATTCTCATTATCTTGATAAGCTAAGAATTGGTTTGTTGTTGTCAACTTTTAGAGTGTTAGAATTTCACGTGTGAAGGTATTGTATGTTATGATGAAACAGCTATCACCCATGAAATTTTAAGGGTTTAAAACTATCAGAACTAGAATTTTTGTAGAACTAGATTTATTGTATTACAGGCCTTGAACATCAGATTTCTTTGTAAGGAATGAAATAAATTGTTATGAAAATATTACCTTTTCATTTGATGGATATTACAGTTTTGATTTCTTTATATAAGTGACATAACTCTAATTACACTGCTAAACAATGAAATTTTTACAGAAACTAAAGTAGCCATTCTTTATAGATTTTGGGGTACTGAATTTGAAATAAACATTAATTTTTGTTGATTGGCTCTTGTTTTTAATGCTATATAAGGAAACATAGCTGAAATCTCCCATAAAATTAATACTGTAACTTTCAACGGATCAGAAAATTTTATGTAGGTTTTATTAAAATATATAAAATAAATTTTAAACTGCATAAATTAAGGGAAACATGAATGGTTGACTTCTGGTAATTTGGAAGGCTATTAATACTAGTTCCACTGCAAGGCGGGCATGCCAAATACTAAATTTTACTATTGCGTAGGACAGCCGCAATAGGAGTGTCCTAGAAGTACGTGTCTTGTGCCTAGCACAAAAAATATTGTGTGTTAACCGCTAGTGAATCCCAATATAAGTTTTGTTGCCACAATTACACATAAGCTCCGTGTCATGAAAACAATGAACAAGAATGAACCTGTGTTTCAATACAGAAAATTCCAGAGCCAATACAGAATTTTGACTGTTGTTTTCATATTCAGCAACCTCAAAATCAAGAATATTTATGTTTTGTAAAAAAAAAAATTTTTTCACTTTGTAAAAAACTAAAATATTGTAGAACAGTGTTATTAAATACAATTTTAATGTGTGATTCCACCAATTTTACCACCTCAACACGTGTTTTTACTGCCTATATCCAAGTTTTCATAAAGCGTTTATACATACACATACTATATATGGAATACAGTATGTCTTGGGATTGGCGGTAAAAACATATAACAGCAATAAAGTGTAGTAAGAAAGTAAAATTCAGTTTATAATAACAATATGGAGTAATTAAAAAAGCACATTAAAAACTACTTCTAAATAGTAAATTATTTAGAAGCAAAAAAAATATCTTTCGTAAGAATATAAAAATCTGAGAAAAAAGTATGAATAAGTTGAATAAATTCCTAAAATAATGACTATCTTACGATAAATATTTGAATGGATCATTTGCATTTGCATGTGATGCAACAAAATGTTTTGGTTAAGTATTATTACTCTCCATTTTTGTGTATTAGTAGTTATTATTTTTCACAAGTCTCCTCTCACTACATTACGTAATATCACATTAGTTTGTTTAAATCATATTATATTATTTATATAAATCAGGAGAAAAAAAATGAACTGGGAATTGCTCCATTATACTATGTTCTCTATAGTTAAGATACAGTGACTGTGCTAGGCATTTACTACAAAGCAAAAGATGTTCACAAATATATATGCCCAAGAGACAAAGAGCTTTGAGATAATTTACAGTGACCAGTGACAGTGTGGAATTTGAGGCTATGTTTTCGATATCAGCCATAGATGACTGGATGGCGCAATATTAGTGAAATTTGATTGTATGTTTTCAATATCACTCATGGTTACTTTGTCAATTTAGTGTTGCTTAATAAGAATTTATGATAAATTGTTTAAGATATTAAAAAAAATAAGATAATATTTTCAATAATTTAAAACCACCAGTCCTTAAAATACTATTGTATGGTTTATGTGTCATTCCACGTAATTAAATCATAAACCTAATAATTCAATGATACAATAAAATATCTTAAACTCCCATGAAACAGAGCAGAATGGAGCATCAAAACCTAATAATTCAATGATACAATAAAATACCTTAAACTCCCATGAAACAGAGCAGAATGGAGCATCAAAACCTAATAATTCAATGATACAATAAAATACCTTAAACTTCCATGAAACAGAGCAGAATGGAGCATCAAAACCTAATAATTCAATGATACAATAAAATACCTTAAACTCCCATGAAACAGAGCAGAATGGAGCATCAAAACCTAATAATTCAATGATACAATAAAATATCTTAAACTCCCATGAAACAGAGCAGAATGGAGCATCAAAACAAATTTGTTGATATATTTGATTTTTCATTGAAAAACAGCTGTGAAACATTTCGAAACTATAATGATTTTAAAACATATAAATACTTTAAATAATTTCAAAATTTTACGAGTAAAATATAAAATAAAATACTGAATTTTAAAACTATACAGAGTAAGGAAACATTATGAAAGAAATTGTAAAATTCTAATCATGATTTAAATACTTTTTTTTATGCGAGTCAATAATTATAAAATATTTTTTTCGAAATCTTAATTCATTAAAATGTGTAAGAACATCCTCCAATATTTAGTAGAGTTGCAACAACACACATCATTTTTGCATAAATAAAACAATAAAATTATCCACATACAAAATAATGACTGATTTCAATATGTTAAAATCAGGCAGTAAACAGGACAAATTAAAAAAATATTTAAAATCTCAATGAATCCCTGTTCAGAGCCTATTACACAATAAAAAGCATGTTAAGTTGCACAAATTGTCATATTTATTTTTTTAGAGCACACTCTTATAGCGTACAATTTTTTTATGCAATTAACTAATAATTTGAAGTTGTCAACTACTGACACATGATTGGTTCAAATGACAAACTTTTAAGCAAATCAAATTTTATCACATTCAGTCTCCAATGAAAGATTTATCTGTGATTCAGTTTTCTCCAAAACACCTGACATTTCACCATGTTGATGTGAAAAAATATTTTTTGTCATCCAATTTATTATACGGAATTGAATATAAAATTGTTTCGTGTCTTCCAGTCTTTCGAAAAGCAAAACAGCATATCAGGGTGAAAACATTTTCTATTCAGTTGTTTTTTAAAAATATGAAAATTAAGAAAATAAATATTATATGGTATTTGACTATGTATACTCGAAAAGGTGTGATGTAAAACAATGAGGTTCTAAATTACACCACGAAATGTTCGTGAACTTTTGGTTTCCGAAAACCAAATGACAAAAAGTCAAAACTATATTATACTATAAAGGTTTTTGATATTTTACATGAAATTCCTAATATTATTGAAGAAGCTAAGAGCATCATTGTCTATGTGTTTTACATGTAAGATAAGTTTAATATAGTTGAAATTAAACAAAAAATATGTGAATGCAAGTTCTCGGATGCAAACTGACAGATGTAAGTTCATTATGTTAATTTTTTTTTAAACCGAATAAATAAATAAACAAACAATGTATAACTCATTCCTAAAATAATATAGATTCAATAATATATATCTCGTTAAAATACTGGTAAAATAGAGATTCAACCTGGAATACTGGAAGAGTGATAATAATACTAGAAAGGATAAATCTAATAAACAAGTTAATATAAAATAAGGTAAAATATTTTCAATACTTATCTGAAACCACTCGTTATTTTCAAATACTTTTGAGAGGCTTTTATTATTTTATTTCAACCAAAATACTAATAAATAAATAGAATCTCAAAAAGTTCACATTCCAGTGCATGAAAAAACCTGTCTACTTAGGGTACGTTCTATGAGAGTTTATTTTATAACTAGCCAAATTATGTTAGCTATAGTAAATCTACCATTTAATATGTACATCGAAACTCATAAATTTGTCAAGTTGTTTTTCTTGAAAGAGAATTTCTCCAATTTGTCCCGGTGATATCTAAGAAACCAATGAACAGATTAAATTAAATTTGAATAGCTAATCAAATAAGTGTTTGCAGTTGGAATTAAGATATTTGCAACACATGCAATTTTTTTTAACAATGAAGATTAAGCAAGCTCGAAAAAGAGGTTAGTTACTTATTTTTTTGAGATATTCAAAATATTATAGTTCCAACCGCAGCGACACTCATAAAGATTAAAATATTTTTTTTAACTAATCCTATCAACCTTTCTAACCTCCACCCTATTCAGTAAGTATATATTCAAAGACCCAAACATTGTTTTGTGAAAAAATACTGTATGTTTAAAAAAAGAGCTTATAAACTTACACTAACACAAAAATCACAAGTACAATGATGATTTTTTTCACAACATTACATTTATATATTCTTTATATTGCATGAAATAAAAAATTAAAAAAGTCACAAAAAACTGACAAAAGGGTCTGTTTACCTGTTTTTGATATAATTTTATAAAGTTAAAGTGCGCATTCAAATACAACATTCATGGATAAGTGTCATGGGTCTTTTAGTACAGTAAAAGCACAAGCACATATTAACCGTTTAACTGCTGGACATTATTTAATAATATAAAACGTCTATATATATAGACTCTCAACACTCTTAACGGTTAATAAACAATTACAGATGACTAGGCCTCTGGGATAATCCTCTATTTCTTTTGAGGCACTTTAGAGGATGATCGATTTCTCTACTACTTGCAGTTATTTTCAAACATAAATTTATACATTTCGTTGTGATGTCAATAATAATATGTACCCAATTTGAAACTGGTCCAATAAAAAACGTTTTTCAAAAATCAACCCTCCAACATAGAATGTAATCTAAAAGCTTTAGCTTCAAAATCCACAATAGATATAAAAAGATCCAAATATTCCAATACATACACAATCAAATTTATATTCAATTTGGTAGATAATAAGTTTAAAAATAAAATATTTAGTTTTCAATATAAGCGAAGAAATGTGTTGTTGCAATTCTACAGTCATTTTTAATATTAAAACATTTACATTAATAATTATTATTTAAGTTGTTATACATAAATATAATATATATATTGGGTGTACAAATAAGTCACCGCCGTTTGACAAAAGTTGGCGCCACCAGTAAGTTATGGTTAAAATTGTCAGATGTAAAATGTCATTATCGTAAGGTTGGACATCTGTCAACAACATGACCTTGAAATATTAGTGAATTTTTATCAGTATAACATATTTTTTTGTGTTCGAAAATGTCAAGTTTTGAGCCGAATAAGCGTCATTTGCGGGAACTTTTGATTTACTTCTTCAATTTGAAGAAATCTGCAGCTGAGGCGCATCGATTGCTTGTAGAAGCATATGGTGAGGCTGCCTTAAGTGAGAGAAGTTGTCGTGAGTGGTTTCAAAAGTTTAAGAACGGTGAATTTGACATCGAAGACAAAGAACGTAGCGGAAGGCCGAAAGTGTACGAAGACGCGGAATTGGAAGTATTATTGGATCAAGATTCGTGCCAAACGCAAGAAGAACTTGCACTTACATTAGGAGTGACTCAACAAGCAATTTCACATGGGTTGAAATTATTGGGAATGATTCAAAAACAAAGAAATTGGGATTCATATGAACTGACACGGAGAAACTTTGAATGCCAATTTTCCACATGTGAAATGCTGCTTGCCAGGCATAAACGAAAGGGTTTTCTGCACCATATAGTCACTGGTGATGAAAAATGCATCCATTATGATAATCCAAAAAGGAAGAAATCATGGGGATTCCCTGGTCATGCTTCAACATCTACGGCTAAGCCAAATATTCATGGAAAAAAACTCTTGTTGTGTATTTGGTGGGATCAGCTTGGTGTCGTGTATTATGAGTTGCTCAAACCGAATGAAACCATTGCTGGGGCTGTCTACCGAACATAATTGATGAGATTGAGTCGAGCACTCGAGGAAAAGCGCGCCCACTACTACGCCAGACACGACAAAATTATTCTCCTGCATGATAATGCTAGTCCACATGTTGCGGCACCGGTCAAAACCTATTTGGAAACACTCAATTGAGAAGTTTTACCCCACCCGCTGTATTCACCAGACATTGCTCCTTCTGATTACCACTTGTTTTGATCGATGACGCATAGCCTGTCTGAGCAGCACTTCACATCATATGAAGATACCAAAAATTGAGTCGATTCGTGGATAGCCTCAAAAGATGATGATGATGACTGACGCGGTATTCGTATGCTGACAGAAAGATGGGGAAAAGTAGTGGCAAGCGATGGGTACTACTTCGAATAAAACATGAGGTTCCGTTCTTTCACAATAAATGCCCATTTTTTTATAAAAAACGGCGGAAACTTATTTGTACACCTAATACATATATACTTGGCAGTACACTGAACATTTGCCATAATACCTAACAAAATTACATACATAAGGATATTATTAATTTGTAAAAAAGTTAATTTTATTCATACAATATAATGTACAGTGTGCATTTTGCACAAGTGTGAATTGGTTAAAAGCTCCTTCGGCTCACCCGCAAATTTATATAGCTACACCTCTCGTATGGCAAATTACCCATCTGCTATCTCTCGCCACAATTCACTTAGTATTGTATCACACTTTGATGGAGATTTTTCATAATTCTGAAACTATCCACAAACTTTTCTTTGTACTTTATTATACAAAATGATGTACATTTTTAAAGATATATTAAAATTATATCTCGGATTAAAAATTAGAGAATATTAAAGATATCAAATAAATCAACATGGAAAATCTCATATGGTAAATCTTAAACAAATTATTGATTCAGAACTGTGACTTTAAAAGAAGTATGTTACTTGATTTTTAGATAAAAAAAGAGTATGCCAGTTTCAAATAAAATTATCACTTCATGGCAAATTCTTTAAAGATATGTTTTTTGACTACGCTACAAAAGTCCTATTTATAAGATGATGTCTACGAATGTCTAAAACATGTGGTCTGGAATAACAAATACACGAGAATATACAGTAGGGTCAAAATTCATAAAAGCAATTGTGAGGCCAATCATGACTTACAAAATAGAATAAAAAGAAGGAATGTGGATAGTTTGAATACAAAATTATACTGAATCTCTATCATTAAAGTCAAAGAAACAACTATAAGTTATCATCCACTCAGTTAATAAATTTATATCACATGTTAGTTGGATTTAGTTGCAATCAATTTGAAAAAATCTAATAATGTACACCCATCCCTTGATTTACGTGGTAGATAAGTTTCGAGAAAATCGCGAAAATTGAGGCAAAAAAGTTATACGAAATCAGAAGATATGTTCCAGAGATCAAAATCCACTGAAATTGAGATACAGAACTCGTATGAATATCGAATAAAGGTACCAAAATACTACGTAAAACTAATTGACTAACCAACTAAAAATCAATCGAGAGTATATAATAAAATATTTTTATTCCTTGGTAAAATCATTATTTTTTGGTACAATTAATGAGATTGACAATTATTGCACGTGTAACTATTTATTATGCTGCTGGTCTACCTCTCCAAACATGCAGTCGGATCATTTACTAGATAAAATTCAAATAGTGTGGATTTCCACACTATTTGAATTTCAATTGTCTTTTAAAAAACAAAATCTTAACAACTTTAAAGTGAAACAGTGTAAATTGAGGGATAGATGTACTTTCACATTTATGATTTTGAATTAAATCTTAAGAATGGAAAATGCTTGCGATCCATCAAGAAACCATTATATGTATCATTTAAATTTATATAAATAAATGTTAACAATAAACTATAATTACATAAGTCTTCAGAGTTTTCTTTTTGAGAATCTGCATAAGATTCATTAGAGGTTCCAACCACTTTATTCAACAACTCAGTGAGTCCTAAATTCATAAACACAGTACAACCCCTAAATTACATTTTCAAGAGATCGACAAGAAAAATGTAGATGGAGGCAAAATTTAAATGGAAGGTAATTTGTTTATTAATTTATGAAGAAATAAATTATAGTATGGAGTCCTTCAAATATCAGTTACGTCCATCAAATTGCACAGTATATAATGACCTTTTGATATAAAATATTAATATTATTTTCTCCAAAAACGAACAAAAACAAAACATTGTCTAAAAAAAAATTCAATATCAAAATACAGTAGAACCTCAATTAACAGGACTAAATGGGGATAGTAAAAAATTTGAATAATCGAGAGAAATAATGTTTTTTATCACATAATATTGTCTAGTAAATGTGTATGTTTTATGGAAATAATAATATTATACATCTTCAAATAAAATTATATTCAACTTGTCTTTTAATGATAATACAACACTTTTTTTAATGACATATCGATATTATTTAAAAAAATATTTAAATCTGAGAATATTCATTCTGATGACAACAACTGATAAACAGTCCTGTTGTGAATCTAAATGGCTACTGAATATCGACATAACTACTAGTAGTTACAAGTGCATATTTGAATATACTTCGATATATGACACTGTGCCACCAGTTTAATTAGCTATCTTTAATTTATTTTGTGCAATCTGAATTATCGAGGTCTAAATAAATAATCAAGGTTCTACTGTAGCTTATTTTAGACACAATTTTTTGTTCTGTTTTGATAATAAAAAAAGTGGTTATCAATTAAGACAAAGCTCGTAAAACAACGTAGATGAAAAAAAAATGAATTTGCAACTTTTCTATAAAGCGACAATTATGATGTTCATAATGGGAAAAATGTCAAGAATAGGTTTAAGTTGTTAATTGAGATTAGTGCCATACTCACAAATGGATCCATTAAGAGCGTTACCACTCCCTCATGGAATGAATGACCTTGTTGAATGAATTTTCTGATAGCTTCTATATCTCGGTGGATAAATTTAGGATTAAACTGCTTAATACACTGTAAACATAACTGAATCACTCCACAAGGAACCATGAATATCATTGGTCCGGTCCTGTTGTTATTATAAGGAGTATTTAGAATTGTATTAACTTATTTTGTTTCTTGTATTATGCACTTCATTTGAAATAATTGGATCAAACTGTAGCAAAAGTTAAATAAAATAAATATCCAAAAATAAATTAAAGCACAAAAAATGTAAATAACAGAGGAATATCTGAATATCTGTGAGGACATAATTTGAGGGTTGTGCCGTATTTTTTTTTCTAAAATAATTTTGACTTGAGAATTGTAGTTTTTTACATATAATTAAATGTGACAATATATTTTCACAACACCAACATATAAGTCCTTAAGAGAAAGATTCAATTTTATTTTAAAATAAATTAAACTCATAGATACAATCAATTATCTAAGGAGTATTCAACCAACGTGAAAATTCAGTCTTTTAGAGAAAATACTTTTCTATTAAATTTCACAAAATAGATATTAGAAACTAAGGCTCTAATTCATAGTCCGACCTAAACATCAAATACTAAATTTTAATTCTTTTTACTGAAGAAATTAGTATTTAAAGTTAAATTTCGTACAAATTTTTCATAGCTTCCTTAAATAAGGGAGTCACGCGGTTCCATTACTTGACTTTAAAATTTAGAGTGTATGAAATCCGACCTGAAATACAAATCACGAAAATTTAAGGTAAGAAATTAGTATTTAGTTTATTTAAAAATAAAGTACTTTGTTATTACAATAATCTCCACGAAATGTGTCTCTACCTCCTATACCAAAGCTATCTGCAGAAGGAATGATCCCAGTTTGTTAGGTCAGACTGATATCATGTTTCAATGGAAGTGTGTGCAGTCTATTTACCTCAAGGTAAAAAAATTAATAGTGGTGTGAAAATAGATTCTTGGGTCGAAAAATTTTAATTTTTCACCACTCACAAAAATGTGTCAATTAGATCAATAGACCACACACTTCTAATGAAACATGACACAAGTTAGACCTGAGCATTGCTGTCGTAACAAACTGGAATCATTCCACCTGCAGAGAGCATCAAGACAGGAGGTAAGGGGGTGTAGTGTAGCGGGGATTACTGTAATTAGTGGAATAACAAAGTAATTTATTACTAAACAGTCTAATATGGAGTCCACAAACTTAAGGTATAGTATTTAGGCTGGACTTTGATATAGTAATTAGTATTTAGGCCAGATTATGAATTCGGGACTAAGATTTAATAATCGTGACAAAGAATAAAATATAATCTTTTTCAAATGTTTTGTAGATCCCTTTAATAAAGTAACGCAATATGTCCCTATGGACATACATACATCTTGATTTATTATATCACAGTATATAGAGATAATACTTATTGATTCATAAATATATCTCAATGAATCGCAAGCCTAGTTAGTAACAAAATCATTCAAAAGTTTTTGTACTTAAAATTAATGTCTTTTAACATGGTTCCAATAAGAAATTATAATAACTATGAAAATTTTAGTCAATACATAAAAAATAATCATGAGTTAATGTTAAAATTATAGTAATTAAGTCTTGTTTTGTGCCAAGTTCCCATAAACATTAAAAATACTCAGAAGACTCGATATCAAACATCAAAAAAAACATCCTTGCAAGTGAGACACTGCAGGTATTCTTCATTTTTCAAAGACAACACCTTTTCAGTGTTAAAGAATATCATAAAGCTCGAATCGATTTTGAATTCACTCTTGTTAGTGTTGCTTAAAGGACTTAATTTTTCCATTTCATTATTATAATCTATGATCTGTTGGAAGCCTTCCCGATCCTTCCACTGCTCCACGTTGAAGACAGCTGAATAGTCTACCACAATGGAGGAGAAGTCCCGCTGGGCAGGATGGGCGGTGACAGCTTTAGACGGAGGTGTAGCGGTGACGATAGTTCTATTTGGGCTGCGCGGATCTCACACGGCCGCAGGAGCTGGCAATTGTCAGTGCCACTTTGCCTTCTGAGCAAATATATCAGCGCGCAAGTTTTGTGCAAAGCAGATTCCCAAAATCTGAAAATATCATAGTCAAATTATTTAAATTTTTGGCATTGTTTGTGATAAATTTACCTGAGACTATTTACGATCTAAATGTTTTAACTCAAAAATAAAACATTTAGATCATAAATAGGAAATCTCAGGTAAATTTATCACAAACAATGACAAAAATTTAAAATGGCTGAGGGATTTAAATTTGATCTTATAAAGCGCCTGACTATGCCATACGCATATATATAACTCAAAAATATGTCTTACAAAAACAAAAAAGGACAGCACTGCTGCTCTTTAATTTAGATCAACTAGTAAACAATGGTTATTTTTATAAATTGAATTGATTTATATACATGAAAGAATGCCCATTACCCATGACGAGTATAATAGAAGACACTGTACAAAGTGGAGGATGTTGGTGTCATCGGAGATGATTATGTAAGTCAATTTGTGATAGGCATATCGTGTTGCATAAAGGGCAAGAAGCATCAGCACTTGCAGCCAGTGTGCGTCTTCTTTCCCCATTGGATCCTTGATGACTAGCAACAGTTCTATGCCATTTGGCTCTATCTGCTGCTGGTTTCTCCCAGTTGTGTTGAACATTAATGTTTTTAAGCATCTCATGCAGTACATCCTTATAACTCTTGCACTGCCCGCTGTGTTTCCTTCATGGATTTTTTTATTAATATAACATGTATTCCTTCAGTAATTTTTAATATTCTCCGAGTCGGTAAAAATTAAACTTGGTTAACTGTCTCAGAGGTTAAACTAGGACAATCAATTGTTGTATTGTATTACACTCTCATAGTATACAACAATCTGGCGGGCTTATTGCCATGTGGCAATATCTCCTAACCAATCAGAAGGATGTTAAAGAGGCCTTAAGTGAAGATTGGAATCCTTTTTAAAAATCTGGGTTCCAACGGGAAATGAACTCGCAACCTACAGGTTGGGAGACAAGCGTCTTACCAACTAGGACACGGAGGTCGTCATTGCTAAGTTTATGTATAAAATAAACGATACACCTTTATAATAACACATCGATCAATAAGTCCCGGGACTAACCAACGATGGCGCCTCTAATAACAAATCCATACCATTCTCAGTTAGTACCAACCTTTAGAAAATACGTGTCAAACTTTCATGACATTGTGTCATTGAGTTACAGTGGTTTTAGTGACGCTACTTTTGGTATTTTCAAAACAATGGAAAAAACCGAATTTCGTGTGTTGATAAACCATTGCTTTTTAATGGGAAAAAATACCGTTCAAACTCAGAGATGGCTTGAAAAGTGTTATTCGGGCTCTGCTCCGTCGAAAACAACCATTTGTCGGTGGTATGCTGATTTCAAACGCGGTTGTACAGACACAAATGATGCTGAACGCTCTGGTCGTCCAAATGAGGCTGTTACACCAGAAAACATTAAAAAAACCCTCAAAATCGTGATGAAAAATCGCAAAGTCAAGTTGCGTGAGATAGCTGACATCCTGAAGATATCATTTGGTAGTGTTTACACTATTTTGCATGAACATTTGGTCATGAAAAAGCTTTTTTCGAAATGGGTGCTGCGTTTGCTCACAATGGAACAGAAACAACAGCGCATCGATGATTCAGAGCGCTGTTTGGCACTGTTTACGCGAAATAAACAGGAGTTTTTGCGTCGGTATGTGACAATGGATGAAACTTGGATCCACCACTATACTCTAGAATCAAATCGGCAGTCAGCTAAGTGGAGAGCAGCCAGTGAAAGTCGTCCGAAGCAAACAAAAACTCAACAGTCGGCTGGGAAGGTTATGGCCTCCGTATTTTGGGATGCACATGGTATAATATTCATCGATCACCTTGAAAAGGGAAAAACCATCAATAGCGAATATTATATAGCGTTATTGGAGCATTTGAAGCCAGAAATTGCCAAAAAACGGCCCCATATGAAGAAGAAAAAAGTTCTCTTTCATCAGGACAATGCACCTTGTCACAAGTCGATGGTAACGATGGTCAAATTGCATGAGTTAAACTTCGAATTGCTTCCGCACCCACCATATTCTCCTGATTTGGCTCCCAGCGACTATTGGCTGTTCGCAGACCTCAAAAAGATGCTCCAGGGAAAAAAATTTGGCTCCAATGAAGAAGTGATTGCCGAAACTAACGCCTATTTTGAAACCAAAGATATAATCGTTCTACACGGCTGGCATAGAAAATTGGCTGTTCGCAGACTTCAAAAAGGCATAGAAAAGTTAGGAAAGCGTTGAAATGAATGTATCGCTCTTGAAGGAGACTATGTTGATGAATAAAGAAGAATTTTGGCAAACAAATGTTGTTTTAGTAGTTAGTTCCAGGACTTATTGATCGATGTGTTATGTGCTAAAAAATAGTTTTTTTATCTTGAGACTGCTTATATTTAATAAAATAAATTATCATGTTGTAAAGTGAAATATTTTTTTTTGAAAATAATTATTGTTGAAAAAAAATATATATGTACATGAAATTAATTTTATTTAAAGGTTTAAGAAATAAAGTTACTTTAATGATGCATTGAAAAAATATAGAATGAACAAAAACATTTAAAATACATTAAGGAAATATATACAAAAACATGCATAATTTTAACAAAAATACTTCATTACAGTTATAACACAAAAATCTAGTTTTTTAATGCAAATAAACAATTAAAAATTAACTGTGAAATTACAGAATAAATAATTTTATAAAAAACAAATATATTATTTGTTTTTTTATAAAGTTATTTATTATAGTTAAGGCATCAACATTGTGGAGGTTGTAAATTGTAATTTGTTTTACTAAAAAGATATTGTAATTTGTTTTACCAAAAATTACATGTAGTAAACTTATCATTTCTTTCATTTGGATGGTATCCCTTAACATATTCAAATTGAAGATGCAGACATGTTGAAGATTGTGGCAAGAAGACAAACACTACGGTCTAGCTGGTAAGATGAATGTCTTCCATGCCTGGGGATTCCCGTTGGATTCCAGTCTGGTTTCCACTTAAAGCATCATTAACATCTTTCTGGTTAGTTGAAAGTGATTGGCAATAATCCCTCCAGGTTGTAGTGTATACAACAAAAGTGTAATACAATAGTATTGCTTTCCACATCAATAATCAAGTCTTCAGGTTAAGAATTACTTACATGTACAGCAATAACACCAGCAGACGTCTAGCGAATGCAAGTATCCTTAACAAATGAACTTTTAAACCAGACTGGAACCTATGATTTTAGTGCCATCGGAAAGCAAACCCTTAGTTCCCGAGTGCAAGACCAGCACCTCACCAACTAGACCATTGAGGTAGTCAACTCCTATCAAATAGAAATAAAATAGACCTTTTATTCGGATAATACGATTGCATTTTATCTCTCTAAATCTGTTTAAAATAAAAATATATTAACATATGCTACAACTTGAGCTTCTTTCAGCCCATCGAAAGTTAAGAAATTAATTGTGAAATAATTTAGATATATTAAATTTTGAATACCTGGGCAAAAGCAGTGCACACTGCTCCAGAAGCCACAACCAGTAAGTTTCTATCAAACCATTCCTCGGCCGACTCTATGCAGCCTTTTTCATAAATTATTTTGGCTACGTCATACGGCTATGGGAAAACATAAAAAGAAAAGAAAAATAAAAACAAGCAAAATTAAATACATAATATATTAAATACAAGTAGATGAAATAAAGTTGCAGCATTTCACGATAGTGTTTTTATATTATAAAAAAAACTGAAAAATTCCCAAAAAATAGTTATCGATCATAAAAAATGTACAGGTATCCTTTGCTTTATGCGATTACTTGATTTTAGGAAAAATTGTGCAATGTTATTTGATCTGCTAATATATATGCACAACTTTGATGGAAGTGAAACGTGAATGTGGAAAAAGGTTGAAAGGAGTCAAATAAATGCTGTAAAAATGTGTCCACTGATAAGAATAAATGGGATGATAATGTATGACAAATACGGAATTAAGTGATTAGGGATGAAAACGAACTTAATACTGATGTGTTGAATAAGATGAACAAGAGCACTATGAGATGGTTTAGGCATGTAGAACAAATTAATGAAAGAAGAAAGAATAATAAATCAAATATATAGCGTAAATGTTAGTGGTAAACATGGTACTCATAGAGGAAGACCAAGGATACTATTTTGAAAGAAAGTAACATAAGTCAGACAAATGGTTGGAATCGTATGAGGTGTGTGTTAGTCTGATGCTTTATTCATTCTGCCTGCCCCGATAGGGAAATGGCGTAATGTTTTGTATATATCAATTGATTCTAAGTAAATTAATGGGTGAGATAGAAATAGCTGGGTAAGATAGAATTTAGTTGAGATAGAAAAGAAATACTATTTTAATTTTCAATTAAAAGGCACACATAGAGAATTCCTTTCAATTGGATAATGAATCAACCAGGTCTGGTGGATCTAGTTCATCATTCTTCTGATGATTGGCGGCTCTGGTCGACAATTTACTTTTTTTTTCCAAAACAGGCAGCATTTTTCTGACCTTTATAAAGTTCTTTATAGCAAGCTAAGGAACTTAATAGATAACAGGTTGATTGCGAAATTCAAATCGTCTTTTTATAAAAAAAAATTCTTTTAATTTTATTTATATCATATTAAGTGGGATCGCATATAACAAGGGATACCTGTACATGTTATAATCAGATCGGAATCGATAAAAAAACTATTTAAAACAAATAAAAACCACAGCAGATTAACAATCATTCTAAATAATTATTAAATAAATTCACATAAAAAATTCATTCTTATAAAGCTAAAAAAAAGATGAAAAATTCCATGCTCACATCACAATATCAAATTTGCATATTTACCAATTAGAGTTGTTTTATATTTAAAATAATAATAAATGAAATTCAATAACAAGACCATTTTCAATTCATTTACAATGAACCAACTCATTTACAATGAACCAACTCAAATTGTAATAAAACAAGTACTTGCGAAATCTATTGTTTTAATAAAACATTTTTTGTCATATTAATTTACTTGGAAGAATTCATTAATATCCACACATACCATCAGATCCTGTCCATGTGGGGTAGGCAGAGAGAACAGATTTCCATGCATTTCTATCTAAGCACACAACTTTCGCATATTTCACATTCAGGACCAAATACAAAACATTCCTATAGCAACATACTTCTTTCAGTTCCTCCATATTCATACTGGTACATCTTCTCAGATAGCTCTTTGTGTTTTTCTTACTACTTTATTTTTTATAAAATTTCATTCACCACACTTTTCTTGATCATCTTCTATCACAACTCTCAGTTTTGCTTGCATTCCAAATTTTATTTAGTCAGTCTTTCATCACACATTCGTTAATCATGTCCAAACCAATTCAAAATGCTCTTTTTCACTCTACTTAACACATCAATTTTCAGCTCTCATTTATTCTTAATAATTGCATTTCATATTGTCAAACATTGACACACTACATATTCTTCTCAGTGCACACATCTCTTTGATTCCTTTCATTAATTTTCCAAGTCTGCATTTCATTCCCGAACATGAATGTTGGCACTAATACGTTGTTGGGAACAATCATTTTAGCAGATCTTGATATTGCTTGTTTTAAGATATGTGTTTAATACTACATTGACATTGTTTCCTATTGAAACTTGTTCATTTTACCATTTCTAAGTACACACATTTCTACAGCATTTATTCGGCTCTTTACAGTCAAATTGTTTTTTGTACTTCAAAATTTCACTTTTTATGTCAAAATTTCATAAAAAAGTCAAGTTTTGCATTTTATTTATGTTGCTAAAAAGATATAACATAATCATCATTATTCATCCGATTGTATCTTCAATTGATTCAGCAAGTACTGTTTTGTGTCACCATTAGATGTTGTTGCAAATACTCTACAATACGTAATGGGAAACATTTGGTAATGTTGAAGAATGGTGGACCATGAGCACCTTGAGCACCATGAGAGCGACGGCGCCCGTGGCCACAGTGACCAGGTTGGTCTCCAGCCACTCGGAGCCGGCACGGAGACACCCTCGCTCGTATATGTTCCTGTCCGCAGGCTGCCTCGCATACAGACACATGTTAATATACTGATGCCTTGGGAAATCTTAAAGGTGGGAACACCCTCACTTAATCTTAATATTGGAATCTTATAGGGAAAGCACCATAATTAATTAATTTTCCATCTTTGAACATTATGGGGAAAATACCTTTATACATTCATTCTCAACCTTTTTAGCCTTACGGCCCCCCAGACATAAAATTAAGACTTTGCATTCCCCTTGCAAAAGCTTAATATTTTGTTGATGCACGTGTTGATGTACGTGGCCGCACAAATGTTGTACTTGCACAAAGCCCATAAGCTTTATCAGGTAAGGATATTTATTGTTTTACCTCACTTTGCCATAAAATTTAAAAAAATAAATGTGTTATTTTTCTTTGATACACTTAAGTGATTTTATTTTCACCCCCCCCCCCCCGATATTTCACATATAAGTTGAAAAATGATAGCCCTAATGTTATCGTAGACCCAAATTTATAGTCCAACCTAAATACTAAATTTCAACTATGTTTTTTTACTGAACCAATCAGTTTTTCAAGTTAAATTTTGTAAAAAATTGTCACACGATTTCATTGGCTCGCTTTTAAGTTTGAATTGTACGAGGTTAGACTACACAAATTATCACACGATTTCATTAGCTCGCTTTTAAGTTTGGATTGTACGAGGTTAGACTCTACACAAATTATCACACGATTTCATTAGCTCGCTTTTAAGTTTGGATTGTACGAGGTTAGACTCTACACAAATTATCACACGATTTCATTAGCTCGCTTTTAAGTTTGGATTGTACGAGGTTAGACTGTATACAAATTCTATGCTTCAAAATCATGAAATTTGAAGGATAGAATAAATATTTAGGCCATTATGAATTCAGGCATTAATATTTGAATCTAATGGTTAAAATAAGCTTATGCAGTCTTAATATTGGATAGGAAAATACTAAAATGTAGCCTTAATATTTTAATCTTATAAGAAAAATACTTTAAATGTCAAACCATTAAATTTATGACATGAACCTTAAGTAAATCTCATAAAAAAAGCTTTTAATAGGCGGTTTTTAATATTTTCAGTACACAACAATCTCTCATGTCGCAGAATGCTGGTTATACTTGATAAAAGCCTTGATTTTTTCATGGTCAGTGGTAATTGACCTTCCTGAACGAACACCATCTTTCTGTCATATCACCAAAACTGAATTTTTTAAACCACATTTGACACACACGATCGTTTACTGCATCATCGCCATACACTGTACACATTTATTTTTATTTGTGTGGCACTTTTTCAAAAAAGAATCAAGTACCAAAAAAACTGATTTTTTTAGCCCATCTTTAAAATAATGCCAAAATAGAGTCATTTAGATAAACAATGATCGAAAAAAATGTGTTAAACCTTTCATGATAGACATTCAGTATGTTTGGAATAAAGTAAACAATGAAAATGTGTTAAACCTTTTACGATATACTTTCAGTACATTTGGAATAAAGTAAACAATGAAAATGTGTTAAAACCTTTCATGATATATGGTACATTCAGTATGTTTGGAATAAAGTAAACAATGAAAGTTTTGACACATGGACTAAGGAGTGCCATTTTAATGGTGTTTTGTTTCCTTTGCTTACTATTTTAATTATATTTCTTTGCTTATCCTTATATATGGATAGTTAAACTTGCTACACTCGTAGATATTAATAGCATATAACACATCGATCAATAAGTCCCGGGACTAACCAACAGATGGTGCCTCTAATAACAAATCCATACCATTCTCAGTTAGTACCAATCTTTAGAAGTTACGTGTCAAACTTTCATGACATTCCGACATTGTGTCATTGAGTTACAGTGGTTTTAGTGACGCTACTTTTGCTATTTTCAAAACAATGGAAAAAACCAAATTTTGTGTGTTGATAAAACATTGCTTTTTAATGGGAAAAATTACCGTTCAAACTCAGCGATGGCTTAAAAAATGTTATCCGGGCTCTTCTCCGTTGAAAACAACCATTTTTCGGTGGTATGCTGATTTCAAATGCGGTCGTACAGACACAAATGATGCTGAACGCTCTGGTCGTCCAAATAAGGTTGTTAGACCAGAAAACAAAAAAAAACTCAATCGTGATGGAAAATCGCAAAGTAAAGTTGCGTAAGATAGCTGACATCTTGAAGATATCATTTGGTAGTGTTTACACTATTTTGCATGGACATTTGGTTATGACAAAGCTTTTGTCAAAATGGGTACCGCGTTTGCTCACAATGGAACAGAAACAACAACACATCAATGATTCAGAGCGCTGTTTGGCACTTTTTAGGCGAAATAAACAGGAGTTTTTGCGTCAGTATGTGACAATGGATGAAACTTGGATCCATCACTATACTCCAGAATCAAATCAGCAGTCAGTTGAGTAGAGAGCAGCCGGTGAAAGTCATCCGAAGCAACCAAAAACTCAACAGTCGGCCGGGAAGGTTATGGCCTCCGTATTTTTGGATGTGCATGGTATAATATTCATCGATCACCTTGAAAAGGGAAAAAACCATCAATAGCGAATATTACATAGCGTTATTGGAGCATTTGAAGGCAAAAATTGCAAAAAAACGGCCCCATATGAAGAAGAAAAAAGTTCTTTTTCATCAGGACAATGCACCGTGTCATAAGTCAATGGTAACGATGGCCAAATTGCATGAGTTGAACTTCGAATTGCTTCCGCACCCACCATATTCTCCAGATTTGGCACCCAGCGACTATTGGCTGTTCGCAGACCTCAAAAAGATGCTCCAGGGAAAAAATTTTGGCTCCAATGAAGAAGTGATTGCCGAAACTAACGCCTATTTTGAAACCAAAGATAAATCGTTCTACACGGCTGGCATAGAAAATTTAGGAAAGCGTTGGAATGAATATATCGCTCTTGAAGGAGACTATGTTGATGAATAAAGAAGAATTTTGGCAAACAAATGTTGTTTTATTAGTTAGTCCCGGGACTTATTGATCGATGTGTTATGCTGCCTGTCTATAATGATAATAATATATAGGGAATACTCACAAAGCCAGGTCTCCGCACGTCGTACCCGCACTGCTTGTTGCGGACGGCTTCACGGCGCCGGCAGCAGCTGAACGGGACGCCGCAAGCCTCCCGACTGCCTACCGATTGGGAAGAACAATTGAAGTAAGCGTTTCGGTCCCAGTCCCGAGGGCCTTCAATGCCGCAGCACTGTAACTGTAGGAAGAATGAACAATTATATTTTTTTTAAACAAACAATATATATTCTAGTTATTAACAACTAAATAGATCAAAACCTCTTGTGATTTAGTGAAACACTATCTCTTTTCCAACCGGAGGTTTCCGGTTCTATAAACAATAGTGAACTAATAAAGAAGTCATTTTTATGGAAAATCACAATTCATCAATTTAAATTTACGTAATTTTAATGGAAAGGTTAACTATAAAGTAAGTACATAAAAATGCTAAAACTCCATTTTGTGGATATAGAACCACTTCACTAGGCAAGGCCTGTGTTTCATATATTTGTCCTAAACATTAAAACACTCAGCTGAAACATTTACAATCTGCATTCACATCCTTACACACACTTTAATTCCAAGCTATCATATGCACAATTCCAACCGCATCACAATCTCCACAAACAAAACAGTATCATGTCAAACCACTTTCTAAGTTGTCTAACAAGGATTCATACATTTCTAGACTCCAGTTAACTGATATACAGTAGTCATAAATATTGCCATATTGGTCCGCTTCTTAAAAAGTCTACATTGGCTCAAATGTCGCAAAGTCTACATTGGCTCATTGTATTCAAGTCCTTCACGTGATTTTTTTCATTGTATCTTTCGAAATCTGTGCCTGAGGGATGTTCCTTTGGAGAGAAGTAGAATTTTAAGGTCGATTTCTTCTTCATCTAATAAACTGGTTGTTCCAAATCAATCCAATAGGGTGAGGTATTATGATAGAGCTTTTGCCATTGCTGATCCTGTGGCGTGGAATGGTCTGCCACCTAGTGGCAGGGATATGGGTGGCGTGCGCAGTTTTTGGAAGCACTTAAAAAACACCTTTTTTGGGAGGTCTTATCAAAATTCATGAATGGGTTCGAATCCTGAGTTGGAGTTTGCTCTCTAAATGGCGCTACATAAATTGTCCTTTAATTAATATTACTATCACACACTCTACACTCCGTCAGTCATTTTCTCACATGCCTATGTGGACAACTCCAAAAATTTCTCAGTCCTTCGTCTCCTATCAAAAAGCAACCTTGTTACATTCTTTAAATTTGAGGGTGATCTCCTTCTTGTATTGTAAACTCTTAGCGCAAGAAACTGCATGTTCCTCCTCCCAAATTATGTAAGAACCCATGGGGTAGGAACTAGATTCAGTATGTTACCTCTTGCTCTATGACCAGTCTAACATATATATTTTGGATTATTAGTTTTAAGTATGTTCACATGTCTATGATGCGTCTGGGCCGGCCCAGTCAGGTTTTGCCAGGGACCTGATCCCCCCGATCCGTCATGCAGTCCACAATGGCAGCACCTCGCTGCCTTGGGTGCTGCCATTGTGGACTGCTATTCATGCTTTCCTGTGAAGTGGCTCAAATTAGTGAATCCCTTATTGACAAAAATTTGTTAGTCAATAAGGGATTCACTAATTTTCCTGTTGATAATTTGTATGTGTACAAATATAGTAGGTAAGTAAATCTATTCTAATGCTTGAGGAGTAATATCCAAGTATACCCATTAAGATAAATGTTGGATTGAAGCATGGATACAATTCATGTTCCTGATGTAAGTAAAAGGAAAGGTGCAAAGAAAGGACAAGTAAAGAGGTCTCATACATATGATGACATATAAAACATCATTCGAGGATATTAATGCTGTGGATTTTCAAATTACAGAACTCCATTTTTTAAGGAAAATCAAAACTTAACACTTGGAATAGTTCTATATATTTTATTTATATACTCAGTGACAGTTGTTTCGTCATACAATGGCTGATTGATATGGTCATTATACGGCAAAACAGCTGTCACTGAGTAAATAAATAAAGGATATAAAACTACCAAAGCATTTAATTACCATTTTCCTAATTGATACCATTATGTGTGTTACACAGAAATCGCCACAAAATTAGATCATAAAAAAAAGTTTTCCACCTACTGTGCATTTTAAGTATGATGCAATTATCACTTATGAGATAAAATCTTCACTTTCTGTTAGTTCAGAACAAAATATGCTTAACAAAATAGCAGGTGTGAAAAATAAACACAAATGTTTTCAAAAGCAATTAGCAAAGTCACTTATTACAGTCACGCTAATTCTTTATGAATTTCCATTTGACATTAAAATAATATAATATTTAAATAAGTTGAAAGAAACTTGTTTCGATAAAATTAGCATTAAATTTTCGATTTCATGTCCTTCACTTTTTACATACAAGGTTTTGTTGACATGTGTGATCATTTTTATTTTATTTTGGGCGAACTGCTAAAGCAGTCATTTTCCAACTTTTTCATTTCTATAACATTTATTCAGCTCTTTTCGGTCCTTTTCCACTTCTATATAAATGTTTTTCAGTCCACACTTTTACATTACATAAAATACAGAGAAAAACATAACTATAGAGTATTTCATCCAATAACATCCATCAGATCTACCAATCAAATGCCTTAATGCTCACACACCCCCTATTCATATCCACGAATATGCATACCCGCAAAACATACACGGAAAGTTGTTTTATCAAGAATTCTTCCTAAGAATAGATGTAAAATAATTATTTTTTAATTAGCTGTTTGAATAGTATTCTACTTTAAATTTAAAAATAGCTATAACAGTGTTAACACCACTAGAATATATTGAATAGAATATTCTACTAACCCAATCCTCTTGTATCCAATCGATGAGATTCTGCTGATCAGGATCCTCCCGATAATGTGTGATAAATGCCTGGAAACCATTTGTTGCCTGCTGCTTTATCTGGAATTATTGTACAGACTCCTAAATAATCTGTTTAATGGAAAAAATGGATGTTCTACAAACTTTTATAAACATTATGTTCCTAAAAATAAAAAATACATGTTCAACTAGGTTTTATAAACACTACATAAACATGCATACCATCACGCCATCTCCCTGTCAGGGTAGGCAGAGAGGACAGAGCACTAGAATTTCCTATCTTGACACACATCCTTAGCCTTTACCACATCCACACAACTTCTACGATTTCTCTGATTTTCTACATTTCCTGTTTTCAAAATATCATTCACTTGATCCAAACATACTTTCCTTGGCCTTCCTCTCACACGCCTTCTACTCACATTTGTTTTATTAGTCTTTCTTCTTTCATTCATTCTACATATAAACACTATGTTGCTAAAAATAAAATATGTATGTTGAACAAACTTTGATAAACATTCCGTTACTAAAAATAAAAAATATATGTTCAACCAAGTTTCATCAACACTATGTTACTAAAAATAAAATATGTATGTTGAACAAACTTTGAACATTCTGTTACTAAAAATTTAAAAATATATGTTCAACCAAGTTTTATAAATATAATACATGTTATAAAAAATAAAATATACATGTTCAACATAAACATTTTTCCTTAAAATAAAAATGTTTGTTCAACTAAGTTTAATAAACAATCTGTTACCAAAATAAGAAAGACTAAAAGGAATAACATACCCAGTCTTTAAAAACGAATCCTAAGATTCCAGCTGTCATCTCCGATAGGAGAAGTAATCCTAAAAATATAGCATACTGAAACAAAGAAAATAGTTTGTTTTGAGTAACACAAATTAAACAAAATCAGAGATAGAGGAAGGAAGAGGAATACCGAGGTAAGAATGGAGGGATACAATTGATGTAATTTAAAAAAAGGAAAAAATGGCGAGTATAAAATATAGAAGAGCATGTCAAATAAGATGTATTGTATTATACTTTCGTTTTATACAGTACAAGCTGGTGGGCTTATTGTCATGTGGGTATACAGTACAAGCTGGTGGGCTTATTGTCATGTGGGTATACAGTACAAGCTGGTGGGCTTATTGCCATGTCGCTATACAGCACAAGCTGGTGGGCTTATTGCCATGTGGCTATACAGTACAAGCTGGTGGGCTTATTGACATGTGGCTATACAGTACAAGCTGGTGGGCTTATTGACATGTGGCTATACAGTACAACTTGGTGGGCTTATTGACATGTGGCTATACAGTACAAGCTGGTGGGCTTATTGTCATATGTTAAGAACTAGAAATATGTTAAGAAGCTTTAAGTGAAAATCATTATATGAATATGACTTTCATTTACAGCCTCTATTAATTTTAACCTACGTAGTGGTATGTAGGTTTTCTAATAAAAAATAAAATTGATAATTGTTTTTTGTACACTTTTAGGTTACCAGATTAAAATCAATTCATTTTGAGTGTTCTTTTAGTAATACGATTTCTCCTAAAACTAATTTATTATTTATTTAACATGACAAGTATATATAATATGTATACATTATACATGATAGAACAAAATCATAAATGTATATGGGTTTATTGTCATTATTTGTCACAGCTCCAGTAAACTAGGCTTTTGCCTGTATCTTACAGAGGACATACAAATATGAAAAAAAATTGGTTAGTACTTTTTAGCTGATAATAATTTAATTCCTTTATCAAAAAGTTGATAATAATTTAATTCCTTTGTCAAAAAATTCTTATTAACTTGAGAACTTGTGAGACATAAATACGAATTTGTACCACATAAATCAACCCTTGGCGTATTGCATCAATTTAAAGAAAACATCCCATCCCATAATCCCCTGCACATTAACACTTCAATGTACAATACGGCGAGTTTATTACCAAAGAGATATCCCTTTCAACCAATTGTTGGGTGAAAGATGTAAGATGCTTTATACAATGAACATAAAATGATAAAAAAAGTTTAATAGAAGATATGAACCATATAACGATTTAAATAACTAAAACAATCTAAATACAACAATTTCATCAGCAGCTAGGAGATAGGAGGCGTTATTAGGATGATGGTTGAGCTCATTAATAAACTTTATAGGCATAACTGAGCCACTTCATAGCAAAGCATAAATAATCACTGTTCCTGTAGTTATTATCTATTTCTTTTTTTCTTCTTGTATTATGCATTTTATTTGATTTAGTTGGGTTACACCTATCTCAAATGTAAAATAAATAAATTAATAATAATCAATTATATCAGATAAATTCACTTACACATGCTAGAAGGAAGGTGTTTTCTCTTAGAGCTCCCACACATCCTGTGAAACCAATGATGAAGGTCATCGTGCCTGAAACATACAAAATTTGAGTACTTTAAAAATAAAGTGTTTTGTTGCAAAGCACTAACAACTGAAACTTAAAAGGTGCTTCCTTGTAAAGTATTAACAAATGAAACTTAAAAGATGCTTTGTTGTAAAGTACTGCAACTTTAAAGGTGCTTCTTTGTAAAGTTTTATCAAATAAAACTTAAAAGATGCCTTGTAAAGTACTGAAACTTAAAAGATGCTTCCTTGTAAAATATTATCAAATGAAACTTAAAAGATACATACATATCATAAAACCGTGTCTCTTGCGGGGTAGGCAAAGGCAACAGATCTCCAAACTTTTCTATACAAGTGCACAACTGTCACCTTCTCCACATCTCTACAATCTAATATTAATTTTCTAAATCTGGTTCATTTGGTCCAGCTACGTTTTCCTCGGTCTACCTCTTCCACTCACACTTTGCTCTTCTGACTTGTATATTCGCTTAGTAAACTTAAAAGATGCTCTCTGTAAAGTATTGAAACTTAAAAAATGCTTCTTTGTCGAATATTAATAACTGAAACTTAAAAGATGCTTTGTTGTAAAGTACTAAAAACTAGAACTTCTTTGCCTATTCCAGCTTCTCTGAATCAACCTATACATTGCAAATATTTTTTGCCATAACTTTTTCCATATAACATTCAATTTCGCTACAATATTTTCATACCTTTTAATAGGCACCTCTCGTATGACAGATGTATAGCTGTATACATCACTTATCATATCCCTTAAATTACCTTTATTTCCACCAAACATATGAACATCATCTTAATCAATCCATAATAAAGCATATAAGTTTATAAATTTGTGTAAATCATCAATAATAATTATAGGCCAGTGATTAGAATGCATACTTTCAAATGCTTCAATCACAAAAGGAAAACCTTGAACATAAATTGAGTACAATGCATCCTTAAAACTACTTAATTATATGGTAAAACATACGCCAAGATATTACTTAGATTCACATAACTCAGTTGTTTTCAAACTTTTTAGTTTCATAGCACTTTTAATATATAAAGTTATTTTTACAGCACCCTCGAAAAAAAACCTACCAATTAGTGAGATGGGCGAGTCAATTGTTCCCTGCAAAGTTACTCAAATCTTGAAAACAAACAAGACACAGCAACCCTCATTTCATGTTCCACATTGAATTTTGAGCAATATTTGATTTTTATTACAGCTAGTATTTTCTCTGATGATGGAAGAGTTACAAGGGATAACAAACGGCATGTAGTGATAGGAAACAAGTCAATGAGGCAGTAAAACATATATACTCCAACAAAACAGTATTGAAGTCTGTTGATAGTCCACAACAGTATTTAACAACAATTTTGATGAATGAGAGTGAAACATGAACGTGGAAAGCATGAAAAGAGGAGAATAAATGCTGTAGAAATACATGAACTCGAAAGAATACATGAGGTGACAATTTATAATAATATGGAATCAAGTTATTAGGGATGAATGTGAACTTAAGGCTGAAGTGTTGAGTAAGATGAAGAACACTTTGAGTCGCTGTCTATAATTTCATTTAAGCTTTGTATGTTATTGGGTTTAACCTGTGTTTGTAAGCTTTATGAAAATAAATAAATAAATCCCAATCAAACATCCCACAATGTTAAAATATAAATAGAAACCAGAAGCAAGAAAGAAAGAAAAAATTCTGAAAAAAGTTTAATGTTATGATAAAAGAATGCACCCAGTATCAACTTAAAAAAGCATCATTGTAGATTAACAGACATCCGATGAATTTCACAGAAACAATCCACAAATCACAATAGACTTGTAAAAATATTTATATATCACAAAGACATAATTAAAAAATTTAGTAAAAAATCTCAATTAACATATGAAAATAGATCAAATGACCAGTGTCAGGATGTGAAGTTGTATAAAGATGACTCACCGACACATATTAAAATGAAGGCTGGATCCAGTGCTATGTTGGTCAGGCGGGACAGGTTGTTGAATGTGTCCTTTTCGCTCCATGCCCAGACGCCCACGGCCAAAATGCACAGCCCAAGAAGCTGAAATTTTACATACATATATAGTTTAATATTGAAAATTCAATAATAACTTCAATAGATTGTTTATGTGACAATTGCAGAAACATGAGTTTTCAATTAATACCTTTAGATATATTGCAAATAATAGAAAGTGGGAAAAAAAATCATCAAGTGTATTATAGAATATTGTTGAGAAAACGTCTTTAGGTACATACACATGAAATATTCTTACAAAAACTCACAATACAAAAAAAATCTGAAAGAATCAGTCTAGATCCGACCACAATACAAACTCAGAGCACAAGAATTCACTTTTAGATCTTTTGATATGACAATGTTTTAAAAGTAACATTTTTTTTCTTTCATTCTTTCAACATAAAGCTATGTATATTTAAGAGTTTGACCGGGAGATAATATTGTCTTCGGTCCCAGTAATGGAGCCTTAAATCTTGAAGGCTCGATTACTGGGGTCACTGAAGTAGGCACGGATTTCGCGGTTCATCTTTGCACGTGTTGGTAATGCTACCACACATAAAGAGACAATACTCGTACACATACGAGTATTGTTACCTGACGAACTCTTTTACTAAACTGGGATCCAACATCCCCAAGTGAAAGAAAGGCGTCCTACCAACGAAGTCATGAAGATCAGGTAACACATGACTGTTCTTGTTTAATGTTATCTAATGAACATAAGGCGCAATTTGACATAATCTTAAAAGGTTGACCATAATATTTCATATTAATATACTAGAGCGCTGATTATCCAGGATTTAATTATCCATAAGTTGGATTAATTGTGGTTCTCTGTAGTACAATTTATTTTAGTAATCCCAAAAAAAATCCTTTTTAATGAACGTCCATGTTTGGAAAATTACAAAACAAGGACTTAAACTGTTATAAAATCGATGATTTACATTATACCAATTGACTAATGCTAGTAATTTGACGGTGTTTCCCAGCATCCATATCGACAAGAAAATATATAGACTCAGGGCTTCTCAATGTTATTACCGGTGTTTAAAAGTTGTATCTGTCAAACATTGTGAAAGCTTGTTTGTGTACTCATCTCGCGTAGCAAAACTTATCTAGCATTAAAATCTTAAAATGTTTAGCTTAATAAAAACTTGATTTGGATTAACCGTGTTTTTCAATTATTCGGGCTCGAATATCCCCCAATAACCACAGATAATCGGAGCTCTACTGTAATTTAATAAACAAAAGCAATAAGAACCTTAATTCTCAAAAGAAAAAAAATATGTACACTTAGGGAAAAAGTCATAAGGAAATGTACTCTTATCATACCACAATAATTGAGAGAGACACCAAATTGTATTAATTGTGAATGCTTAATCCGATCCGTGAATCACACCATCCAAGTACTAGTAAAAATGAAAAGTTCCTAAACGTATCCAATGTTTGTTTAAAGAAATCAAAGAAATTTATGATAAAAAAGAAAAGATTTAATTTTATTTATTAATATATGATTCAGTAAAAGAATTTTATAAATAATAGATTGAGGAGAAATTAACCAATATTTTCCTTAGCCTGTTATTATATTCATTATAAGTAGCTACAGTCTCTTGGGAATATTGTAAAAACAGCAGAAGAAAGATTTTCTAATAGAATAATTAAGGACAGCCCAGAAGGAAGACCAGTAGGTCGCCCCAGAAAGATAATACTGGGAAACATAAATGTGATCTGTATATGAGTGAGTTTGGTATCTATTTAGTTTCTACTAAGCAGGTTTGAGTATAATTCCTCGAGCGTAAGAAGAAACCTTTGGCTCCTGAAATACGTAGTCAGTCTCATTTGAGGTGTAGTGAATTGTCCAGCATTACTATATAAAAAGATTTTTAAATTGTCCAGGATTACTATATAAAATGTATCTACCAATTAGACTAAAATATGCTGGCAGAAACTGTTCTCAATCACTCGAGCGAGAACGGGCCTCATAGCACTGTTTCAGGTATCGACATATTTTATAAATCATTGTCAAAAGTGAAAGAAATTTTTCTTCTAAGACTGGAGATGGAAACCACTCATTAACTGAGCATTTATTCAGCTCCTTTCAGTATTTTTCAACATCCATATTTAATTCCTATACATCAAAGTTGGTGCTAAAATAATTGTGGACTATCATCTTAGCAGGTTTTGATACTGTTTAGTTTTGTCATATATTATTTATACATATTATAAATACTTATTATATTTCTAAAAAAAATGATGAGGGACATAAAACTAGTTTAAGAAAAATTGAGTAATAATGAATGCAAATCTTATTTAGTAAGTGTAATTTATGTAAAGGAAAAAAATAACATATAACGACTAAAAACCAATATTTTGTATTAAGTATCAAAGCTTTTAGTCAAAATTTTGTAAAATAAACTGAAATATTTTAAAAATCAATGAAAAATAAAATTTCAGCTTCCTAAAGATCCATTTTAATACATAATGAAAATATATTGATATCACGATTCATTTTAATAAATTGAATTGAGTATTTACATCATATTTATTTTAGTAATAAATTACACATCATAAGTCTTCCAGGAAACAAACTTGGTATGTTTGGTAAAAAATGTTACAAGGTCTCCATTGTTAAGGAAATGAACATTTTTGCTTATTACCTATTGATTATTCAAGGCAATTCAAAATGTAACAAAACAATTAACATGGGAAATGTGGCAAAAATATATATTTATAACAATAATGGGCTATTATGGTGAAAAATGAAAGGTAAAGTGAATAAATTACAATTGTTTGAGGTAAAAGCAATCACTAACGTTTGAAAGAAAAATATAATAAAAAAATATAAAAACGATTGAATAAGGATTAAAGATTATGATAAATATTTTTTTTAACGAGAAAAAGAGAAACTGTTGCTTTCAGTTATTGATTTAAAGAGAATAAACAAGGTTGTTTACGATTTGTATTTATTTTCTCAATTAAAAAATGTAATCAAGATTTTGAAGGAAAGGTGAGAAAAATACAGAGTTATAATGAAAATTTAAGGAGTATATTTACCCAAAATAAAACGTTGAATCCGAAAATAACATATTTGAGACAACAGCTGACTTCACTTGTGTCACGTCTATATTTTCGGATGCTGGGCATTTTTGTTTCACGTATTCTCTTGTTAACATCCATGAGTGCTTACTAATGCTGCACGGTCATACTGAATATATATTATTACACTAAATTAAATACTTCATCGAGCCGAATACTTTATTTATTCTTAATAATTCTACATCACATGGCTCCCGATGTTGAAACAAAGGAAGCCATCTTGTATCTGTCACTGACTGTCACCTTTGATTGTGTTGGTCGAAAACAAATTGTGCAAAATCATTACAATGGAGACTTTCTTTTTGTATACTTGACTACTGAGAAATCTTGTACTGATTTTTAATTAAATAATCAGATATTTTAAGATAATCTGAAATTCAATGAGCTTGGTATTCAACACCTATTTCAGCCAGTCACACAAATTTTCCGTTTATTGTTTAACTTTTTAATGAATTTTCACCGACTTGTTTCCTTGATTTTTGCTTTTTATGAAGTAAGAAAAACTATTGCCAGCTCTGAAATAATAAATTGCTGAAAATCTCCAGCACGAAGTCAAAACATGTACACATTTCCAAAAATATTACTTTCAATAAAATCATGAAAACTATTTTAACTTAAATAAACATACTAAAACTATGGTATATAGGTAATGAAATTAATAAAACTATACATAACGTATGGATTTAAATAATCACATACTAATAATTAAAATATAAAAGTAGTGCTAAATGATTCGCATCGAAAAGACTGAAAATAAAAAGTAAATTACAAGTGGGATTTGGTTCACAATTTTCTTTTTTCTGGGAAACTGTTTTGATCATTGGTGTATTGCAAATAATTAAAACATTGCTAATATATAAGTAAAACATTTGGTTCATTATTTACAATAAATATCTTATCTACCAACATGATTCAATTTTCATCCTCTTGAGGTATAATAAAATAAGGTATTTGATGCATAGTGTCTCGATTTTTGCAAACACATCAAAGTTTTTTTTTACTCGAACGACCAAATTTGGCACTTCGCAATTATCTGGAATTATTTCAAATTGTTTAATCGATATCGTTTATCTTAAAAATGCATACATCACACGATGTAAATTATTCAATTATTGATCTGGTCTCACAGTAGAAAATTAAGACTTATTTTATGAGGGTGTCCTAATAAGAGCGTCGGAATTATTTTTGTCGTGTGCAGGTTTGAGTTCTTGGGTCAATTGGATCTTGTAGGCATGTAGATCTAGATCTTTCGCGAAAATTCATTGTAAGGTGCTTCTCGAAACGTCTAATTCATGTGAACGATGACGAATTGATATCCCTGGGGTTTCAGTAACACTTTCCCTGCGGTGGTGTTTTCGATTGAACGCCCGCCACGAGGACGCATGGGCGACGTTTTGTTCAGAATCGAACCAGTTTCTTCAATTTTTTTTAATTAATCTTCGAATTGATGATTCATTATTTCGACCGAAAATTCCACGTTAAATTACGAATTGTTTCAGCAAAACTTTCCTAATTTTTATGAGTTTTAACAATAATAGTGCGTTGTTTTTTCGTGTAGCGTTCGTTCGTAACATTATTATTTAAATATTTACCAATCGCAAGACTGTCAGATGACATATAATTTTTTAGAGCTGCCAGATTTATAAAAAAAATAGCGCGAAATTTAAATCTGGCGCTCTTATTGGGACATCTATAATATATAAGATTTACATTTTTAGTGCTTTAAGTTTGTTAAAACCAGTTTGTCCGGATCAATAATCAATAAAATAACCTTAGAAAACGATTCAATAAAACAGAAAGCAACTCATCACTGACATCAATTCCAAAAGAGAGAGTCTCTTTAATCTCGCACCTAAATTTTTTTTTTTCAAATATATTGTTAGCCGTATGTCAAGTGAATTTCCTAAATGTAATAAAAACTAAATATATGGCCTTTTCAGCAAATTTTTGTACTGATCGCTGTGATCATATTGATTAAAATCAAGACTGATATCTGAGATGATTGTCACATAAAATGTATTTGAGGGTTATGTGACATTTGTCTAGGGCAGGGGTCGGCAAACTACGGCCTACTTTAATCCGGCCCGCGAGCTAATAACCAATCTCATTTTAAATAATTTTTATGTTTTATGTGTTTGTTTTGTTAAATTGTATACGTATAATTTTTTTTGTACATAGTTAGTCTAAGTTTATTGTAATACATTAATTAAATTAAATGTTCAAAACACGTAAAATCGCAATACAGGTCAGCATTAACCGAGTACTAACTTCAAACCCCAGTTTGATGAAATGTTATCTCAGAAAAAGCAATTACATTAATCTCATTGTTAGAGCGTATTATTATATTATTTTGTTACATTTGTTGTTTAATAATACGAATATTTTGCCTGTTTCTATAATACCTTAATTAATAAATGTAAATATTTCATTCGTTTTTTCGTAAGTGTATCAGCAAAATGTGTATAAATATTATAACCGCTTAGTAAAAAAGGTAAAACCTGTTTTCTGCTATATACGTAGAATAACTTATATAAATATCCTCGAGTTTGCTTCCTGGCCCATTGAGCTTATCGTTATGTAGTTATTGTTGTAAATTTCTTACTGTGTCTAATTTATATATTGAACTCAATCATAGGTATGCATATATTAAAAAATCATACTACAGGGTGTCACATAAAAAATATATCCACACTTCAACAGCTAGTAACTTGCTGATTTTTTTTGTTTTAGATTTAACCGTTGAGAAATAATGACTGAAACCAGACAAAATTTTGAACAAAAAAAGATTATTTTGAAGTGCTACTGGAAGTACGAAAACACGGTAGTAGATATTTTCTTTTGGGGATTTCTCAAGAATAAAGTTTATGCTAAAAAAAACCTGAAACCATTGAAAAATTAAGAGTAGCTATTGAAAGAGAATGTGCCCAAATACCAAATCAAATTATTCTCAATATTTATGATTCTGTTGCTTCGCGTTGCCAGCAATGTCTTGACCACAATGGGCATCAGTTTGAAAACAGATGCTCAGTATAAAAAAATACATTTATGTATAATAGTTTATTGTGAACGTTGAAAAGGAACTGTATGCTAATAAATACAGACTTTATAATCATTAAAATTGTGGATACATTTTTTTGACAACCTTTATATGGTAGGTATATAGGGTTCAGTTAACATAATGACTTGAATTGGCAGATGGCACAGATCCTCCTAGTTTGGGAGGATTGCCTATTAATAAAAAAAAATAGGGTTCAGTACTATCTGTAGTTTTAGGCATCCACTGGGAGTCTTGGAATGTATCTACCATGGATAAGGGGGCAACCCTGTATAAATAAATACTCTTACATATGCATTTTTCCTTAAATATTATGATCCCATTACACTTATGATGCAAACAGCGATTGTGTGAATCCTTGCAGATTGAGAAAGAGAGGTCTTTCTTTCTAAGTAGTAGGAATAACTTGCCCCATTACCAATTTTTAAGCTATGAAGATGAAATCTGACTGCACTTTGGCCTTGGGAATGAGTAAATAGCTACTTTCGATGGGATTGAACCAGAATAATCTTTGGTCCTCTTTTTATAACTACATACACACGCAAACAATTTGCTTTTCAGGTGTGCTTGAGTAAATAGCAAATCTTCCATCAGAAGGGATTCAAACAGTGATTGTTTGAATCCCTTCTGATGGAAGATAGGTTATTTATTATAACCGGTGGCAGTCACTACTTGCCCAATTAGAATTGATAGGGTCTGAATGTTAGGTTCCTGGGTTATAAAGTACGACTTCACAATTATTTTGGCGTCGAGCTGGGAACAAAATCTGAGAAGTTTCAGTTTGCAGTCTCGCTGTCAAGGCAGTCTTTAATTCTTTCCTATTTGATATCAAATAATATACATGTAGGATTGTAAGGGCTTGTACCTATTGGCAGGAGGCAAATCTCTCGGCTCCGCAATATACGTGATTTGACTGGCATAAGGGGCGTTGGAGATCTTTTTCGGGCTGCCTGGGACAAAGATGTCTACTCTCAGGTGACATTCAACATTGGGGGGATCTGACATGACACTGGGAAGAAGAAGAAGTACCTATTTAAATTATATCTTTCTTTATCAGCTGGTTTCCATTTGTGTTTTTCAGCCTCAGCTCATTTATTGAATGTAATATCGGTCGAATGACTCCACAGGTGTTTTTGTTATTCTCTAAGACCTGTGCTAGACACAGAACCCTTAATTTATATAGGATATTGAAGTTTTTAAAAGAGATCAAAGACGAGCAACAAAAATTTTCAAGATAGAATGCTTTTAGTGAATTTGTTTACTCTTCAACAAAAACAGAATCATGGAAACTTGATTGACTGTTTTAAGATCTTGAGAGATCATAATGATTGCTCAGAACCATCAATAATTTTCTTTTAACCAAAACATACATTTAAGAGGACATCATTAAAAAAATTCCAATAATAATAAGTTATAGGTGTATTGTATACAGTAAAACCTGTTTCATTGTTATATAACCATCTCTTCCAATTAACCAGAAAGGTGTTCAACAAGCCTTAAGTGAAAACCAGACTGGAATCTATTTTAAAAAATTGGCATCCAGCGGGATTTGAACCCGCAACCTCCGGGATTGGAGACAAGCGTCTTACCATCTAGAGCAGTTGGTTGGAAGAGATTGCCTCATGGCATTAAGCCTGCCAGGTTGTACTGTATACAATGAAAGTGTAATACAATACAATTCTATACAGTGTGAAGTTATCTCACTTGAGTTTCATTGCTTTGGAAAAGAGGACTTAAAATTATTTAAATAGGGTGCTGCAATTGTATCATATCCCAACTTATTAGTTATTCAGCTATTTATTCAGTACTATAATCAAATTTGAAAAATTTATCCTGAATAATTTCCAATTATTTTGTTTTACTCATATTTTGTGGTTCATCAGGCTGACTTTTATTTGGTAAAAAGTATTAAATTATTTAATCAGTCCTCGGCACTACAACCACGAATGGGTCTTGACTGCTTTCAGGATCTGCCGCTATTTCTGACTGTGCTGTCTCTTATCTAACTCAGCACTTCTGTTCAATATTTTAAGCTCTATTGAATCACTGTGTAGACCTACCTACCTCAGATGGTCATATAAATTCCATAAAGCTTTAGCATTCATTCTGATTGGTCATTTGCCATCTCCCTCCATTCCCAGCATCCTAAGATCTAGTTGCACATATCTTGGTTTGCCCAGTACCTTCTTTCGTGTTGTTGGGCTTCCATAATGATCTTTGTGGGCTGTGTCAACTGAGATCTGCTTATATGGCCTATCCATGCAAACCTTTGCGATCGTTATGAATTGATACATTTGTACATCACCCGAAATTCTAAAATTTTGAACAGCAGTTTTAAAAAATGAACAATGGACACATCTTTTTGCTTGTGTAAAACTACTTTTACATATGCTGCGGTATCTGCCGACGATCTATTTCCTGCAAAGTCAAATAGATCGATACTAGTTTTCAAATCAAGATGTGCAAGTTACTCATGCTAAATGAAATTTTAAACATTTATCGTGTTTTTTTATATTTCACATCATTTTAAACTTTACATAACACATCGATCAATAAGTCCTGGGACTAACTACTAAAACAACATTTGTTTGTCAAAATTCTTCTTTATTCATCAACATAGTCTCATTCAAGAGCGATACATTCATTCCAACGCTTTCCTAACTTTTCTATGCCAGCCGTGTAGAACGATTTATCTTTGGTTTCAAAATTGTCGTTAGTTTCGGCAATCACTTCTTCATTGGAGCCAAATCTCTTT
The DNA here is from genome assembly GCA_949825065.1 of Odontocerum albicorne. NCBI lineage: Eukaryota > Metazoa > Arthropoda > Insecta > Trichoptera > Odontoceridae > Odontocerum > Odontocerum albicorne. The sequence goes on from OX463850.1 coordinate 29,879,702, forward strand.
CCCTGGAGCATCTTTTTGAGGTCTGCGAACAGCCAATAGTCGCTAAGGGCCAAATCTGTAGAATACGGTGGGTGCGGAAGCAATTCGAAGTTCAACTCATGCAATTTGGCCATCGTAACCATCGACTTGTGACACGGTGCATTGTCTTGATGAGAGAGAACTTGTTTCTTCTTTATATGGAGCTGTTTTTTTGCAATTTCTGCCTTCAAACACTCCAAGAACGCTATGTTATATTTGCTATTGATAGTTTTTCCCTTTTCAAGGTGATCGATGAATATTATACCATGCGCATCCCAAAATACGGAGGCTATAACCTTCCCGGCCGACTGTTCAGTTTTTGGTCGCTTCGTACAACTTTCACCGGCTGCTTTCCACTCAGCTGACTGCCAATTTGATTCCGGAGTATAGTGGTGGATCCAAGTTTCATCCATTGTGACATACCGACGCAAAAACTCCTGTTTATTTCACGTAAACAGTGCCAAACAGCGCTCTGAATCATCGATGCATTGTTGTTTCTGTTCCATTGTGAGCAAACGTGGCACCCATTTCGAAAAAAGCTTTTTCATGACCAAATTTTCATGCAAAATAGTGTAAACACTACCAAATTATATCTTCAGGATGTCAGCTATCTCACACAACTTTACTTTGCGATTTTGAGTTTTTTTTTTATGTTTTCTGATGTAACAGCCTCATTTGGACGACCAGAGCGTTCAGCATCATTTGTGCCTGTACGACCGCATTTGAAATCAGCATACCACAGACAAATGGTTGTTTTCGACGGAGCAGAGCCCGGATAACACTTTTCGAGCCATCGCTGAGTTTGAACGGTATTTTTTCCCATTAAAAATCAATGTTTTATCAATACATGAAATTTGGTTTTTTCCATTGTTTTGAAAATAGCAAAAGTAGCGTCACTAAAACCACTAACCGAATGACACAAAGTCGGAATATCATGAAAGTTTGACACGTAACTTCTAAAGGCTGGTACTAACTGAGAATGGTACGGATTTGTTATTAGAAGCGCTATCTGTAGGTTAGTCCCGGGACTTATTGATCAATGTATTATTTTATACTTCATAATTCGAAATAATGTCTTGACTCTCACGTCATAAATATTTTTTTTCTAATCAAATAAATTCCGAATAACAAAGCTGTAGATAATTTACGAAGCGCTCGGCTTTTTGCTTGTGCCAACTCGTGTGGCAGTAGGTACTCGCTACCTTTACCTATGCCATGGTATCATCACTGCTGTGTGCCTGTATAGAGCATAAATATCTTGTAATAAGTAAAGATCTCACTTTAAAATATTATCTGGAATACTCATGTTGATATATGATATGACACACTAGATTTTCATCAAAACTTATTTGTCATATTCTAATTTGAGTAGGTATGTATAATAAATTACATCATGATTTTTTTCTTTGTACATATTATACATGAACAATATATTTTCACAAAAATCGCAAATATGTATATTTATTTATGAAATTAGCGCATTTTTTCACAATTTTTGAGTTTTCACATAGTTCAAATGTTTACATTTTGTAGAGTTATATATTCTCAGGTCGGCATTCAGGAACACGAGATTACAGCTCAGCAGTTTGTAAAGTGCTGCAGTTACTCTGATTCTACTTTGGATATCCATGCCCACTTCATTTCTGTTGGTGAGAACACTGCCCAAGTATGTGAACTTGTCAACATCTTCAATCACACTGGGATTAAAGCGTGGCCTTCTTAAGTATTGTTAAACCAATAGTTAAACTTCAAGGAGCGCATCCATTTGATTTTATCTGTGTTAATGTTCAACCCCACCTGTTATCTCTATTAATGTTCAACCCTATCAGGGTCCTTTAAAATAAGGTACATGGTATTGAGGTAGTTGCGGTAATAGTCGGTCATAAACAAGTCATCTGCCGAGTACAACTTTAATTGAATTGATATGGGTAAAAAAAAATAAAAAAACAAAAACATTTTTATTTGCATACATTTAATTTATAGCTAAGACAATACTATAATTTGCAAATGAATCTCATAATTTAATACAACACGAACTTTGAATATCTTTTTTATTTTAGTTTGAATAAATAGATTCATTAGAAAACTTACAAAAATTTACTAAGCATAATGATACGAATAATTAAAACTATCACAAATGCACTGATAACATTGTTTTATCTTTTTTTTATAACTCCACTTAATGATCATAACTTGAAGGTAACTGAATACATCTGGTGTCGTATTTATCTATTTATTTATTTATTTACTGTCATAATATTATTAGCGGATATAAAGATTGATTCACAAATTCATTTATTTTTATTTTTAAAACAATTAACATCAATCTAAGCTGCAGCATTGTGTCAACAGAATGTTTTAACACATAATTATATTGCAAGGTTAAACATTTACTATATTGGTTACACATTAATATAATATTAATACAATAATCACTTTTGCATCATTGTTAATGGCTTATATTGAACAAAAAAAAATACATATATGTGCGAAAAAAAAAAAGCAGGCCAATTTTGAATACAGGCGATATTTTCAATAACCTATAATGAAAGTTGGACCAAATGTCATAGCACTAAAATAAAAATTAAAAAAGTTACACTTTTATTTTCACTCTCTTTTCAATGGCAACAATTGGTGCAACATTTTCTCGGTTTGTTAAAAATGCTTTCTTTAAACACTTGTACATTTAAAACATTAATTGCCAATTAAATATAAATTAATCAATGTCATCAGCCAAGCTAATATAATGAAATTTTTGTTACCAGCAGTTTAGTATCAAAAATATTATATATTATTTTTCAAGCAGTTGAAACTTGGAGTGGACATTAGGGGTGAGCAAAGCCAACAATAGACAGTTGTTCAAGGTATCAAATCTCCAGCAGAATTTGTAAATAGATAACCACTTAAGAAATTAAGTCTTACAAAAAAACTATAATACATTTGTCTTTATAAAAACTTATAGTACATTTACATGGCGGTATTTCAAAAATCTGTGACACGCACTAAGGTGTATAAAATATGAATGTATTTGCGTAAAACAAAAACAGAAACTAAAGGTAAAAAAACGCATTTTGCACGATTTAGACTGTCTTCTTGACAATAAAATATAGAGTAATGGAAACGTCACTTAATAGCCTTGCCTTAGTCATCTACGATACCTGGACAAAAATAAATTGAATGACTAAGGTCATTTATGGCGTGTTAATATAAAGAATACTTATTGACAAGTGATATTACTATAAACATGCTTTACATCATTATTCTAATAGTCAGCGTATGTGTCGGAACATTCTTTAGTTCCAGATCCAATTTACAATAGCTTCTGAACTATTTATTTTTATACGAATTTTATAGTATGACATTTAATAGCTTTCTTACATATATAATACCCATATTCCAGCATTACTGGAAAATTAAGCGTTAAATGATCCTTACATTTTCACTGCACTGTGCAGGCAGGAACTGTTTTCAATCACTCACCCAAGAACGAAACTCTAAGCTACCATGTCTGTTGGAAGGGCTTTATATATTCTGAATCGGTTTGAGATATTGACATATTACATATAATATTATCAAGAGTAAATTTTTTTCTTTTAAGACTGGAAACATTGGAAATCACTCATCAATTTATAAGTCAATATTGATAATTTGTTATCAGTAATTTATATTTAAGATTTTTTTTAAACAAGTACATATGTCAGAAAATTCCAATATAATTAGGATATGCCTATATTCCGAATAAAATAAATATATCCGAATAGAGCGCTTTAAATTTGATCACAAAATAAATAAATCATTATCAGCAGTACAGGTTCCGATGGGTATTGTATTGTATTACATTATTGTTGTACACAATACAACCTAACAGGCGGGTTTCTAGTCACTCAGAAAGGTGTTAAACAAGCCTTAAGTGAAAACTAGACTGGAACCCTTTTTTAAAAATTTGAGTACTAATGGAAATTGAGACCGCCACCACGGGGTTGAAAAACAGGCATCAACTAGGCCACGGAGGTCATAAAATGGGATATCTGTGACACAGAGGTCGTGAAATTTGAAATCTTTGACAGTTTTTCTTACATAATTTGAAAATATATTAATATTGATACTCGTACTGATCGAGATAACCTGAAACAAAATTGGCCCACAGAATGATTGTCAATAATTAATAACTGCCAACTAATCGCTATAACATTTATTAAAAAAAATTAATGTTGTTCACTGACAAAAATCACATCTTCCGAAATGCATTTGAAATGGAAAAATACAACCACTTTACTTTCTTCTTCTTCATCCACACCTCAACGTTGAGGATCGAAATTCATCACCCTCTTTCAAGGCATTCTGCTTCTCCTTCTTTCATATGGCACTTTTCAACATGCCCAAATTCGTGATTTGGAAATATTAAAGAGCATGGCCAGTAGACAATGCTGTCTTTGGCTCCACTATTTGAATCTTCAGGTTTAAAACTACTGGAGTAGACATGAGACTTGTCGCTCATAATCGCATGTGTTAGCAATACTACCCCTCGTAATGATGCATCAGTATTTGCACACGTCTAGCACGTGTTGGTACCAATTAAATTCTTACCAGATTGAGATCCTTTTTTGTTTTGAAAATCAATTTTGAAACCCCAGGGAATGGTACCAATTGGAATGGAACCCGCAATCCCCGGATCGAAGGTGTTTTACCAACAAGGGTCATCATTTTTAATGTAGCAATAGAAATTAAGAATTCTGTGTGAATATTGGTATAAATTCTGATGAATATTAATAAAAATTTGATAATTTGAGGAATTATGAAATTGATATATCAGAACATATAATTTGACCTATCACAATGATTATGGTGTACCCTGTATTATCTTAGGTGTGGCCATGGTTGCTGTGCAGACGCTTGCATAGATGAGGTTTGATTGATTCCCTGTTGTGCTCATCTGGAAAAGTCCAGACGGCCAGTCATATCACGGATAAGTATTAAATATATCAGTTTCCAGGAGGAATGCAGAAGATCCATCGGGCTACTACTGAGGCTATATCATAGATGGAAAACCTGAACCAGGCTGTGAGAGAGTAAACTATATGAGAGAAGAAGAAGAAATATGATGAGGTTGATTTAACAAATCAGTGACAATCCAGAAAAATATAAAAAATAATATGCTTCTTCAAAACTTACGTAGTTGATTAAAACTTAGTTGGCATTTCTTAATTAGACTTATAGAACAAAAGTGACAGAATTCCACAAAGGTATATATATACATATAGACTGAAACTGAAAAATAAAATTAAAAAAGGTTTAAAGTTTATAATTAATGATTTAAGCATTTAAAGATTTTTACATGCTTAAATCATTAATTATATGAAAAATGTTGATTCCTTTATGGATAAACAAAAAAACTTTGCGTTTTAAATTTACATAGAAAACATGCAAAAATACTTCAAGTTTCCAAACTTGGGTCAGTCAGGGAGATGTTTTACTATATATGTTCTTCAAAGACATACGAGAACAATAGTCAAAAGTTAATTTCTCATTAATAATATCAATGTTTTCAGAGTTAAAAATATTTCATAGTTCATAAAATATGCCACGTTTCAATTGAGTAATTGTTACATTGAAAAGAAACTATTCCATCACTTTATTTTTATACAGATGTTGATTAACGACACCACAACAGTGTAGGTCCGATATAAAAATTATTACAAAAATCTCAATATCCTTTGATTTCTCTTACAAAGAAATAAGCTATCAGTCTATTTGCAGATTAAGTATTTTATATAAGATTTCGTTGCTTTATTTCCCTAAGAGCGTCCTCAAACACAATACGGGAACTTTTCTTCTGTTGTTGTTGTTACTCAATCCTTAGTAAGGTTATTCATCAGTATGACGACAGACTCATTTTTGTCATCCTTGGCAGGAGAATTAGGGGCCGGCGTAACTTCGCTGGTGCTAGGCTGCAGAGAATTGTTACCTTCTTGCTGTTCACCTTCCACCATCGAGCTTCCGTGGAAAAATATATTCCTAAGCATTGCTACTTTTGATAGCGGTCTTTTGGGGATGTCTAAACCCGTTTCAGGATCTTTGACTAATTGTTTGAAAGAATTTTCTCTCATGACAACTATCGGTTTAGACAAATCAACTTCGTTGACAGGAGTCACGGGGGAATCTGGCGTCTCTGGCAATATGTTCGGCTCGGCTGTCGGTGTTGTGCTTTGTATACTGGCAACATCTGTATAGCTGGTCGAGACCACAAATCTATTCGGTGTCGCGTTAACCTTATTTTGTTTGCTAATGAGATTAATTACTTTATCAGTCCTCTCCAAATATTTGACAACATCGGGAGGCGTTCTGCTTGTGACATCTTCTTCAAATGACGTGAAGTGCCTGTGATTAGTAATCTTTGTGAATGGTTTTCTGGAATCCAGTAATGACGATTGACTATTGCTTCTGTGAGATTTTGGTGATTCGTGGCATTCTTCCGTATCATCCAGGCTCTCTTCAAAGATCACATTTCGTGGACCGCTGCCTATACTAGATTTATCCAAGCTTTCTGAAAGCTCTTCCGTGATAGAGCTTTTGCCGAGACTCCTAAATGAGCGTGAAGAGCAGATACTGTGCTTATCTGTTAGTGTGTCGGGCAAGAAATCAGCATTACTGGACGGTGCAATAATCGAAACATTGTCATCGAAGCGGACCCTTTCTGATGCACCATCTTCAGCAGCAGAATATGAAACTGTTTCAGACTGGTTTTGCTGAAAGGAAAAAAATTATGTCATAAAAAGGTAGGTATATATATTTGATAAAAAATGTTTATTTTATTTGTATGTGTGTAGGTTATATTCAAATACTACACCATTTTATATAAGGAAAATGAGCATCTGCAGATTTTAGTACCCTCAAGAGGTCTTGGAATCAATCTTCCGCAGATATCGAGAGACGACTTATACATACTTAATTTGCTATATTCCTGGCAATGTAGGTAGAGAGCACAGCGTACCAGATATTTCTACCACAGCAAACATCTTCCGCCTTCTCTACATCCACACAAGCTTTTATACAGCTTCTATGATATTTATGACTTTTTATATTTCCTTCTTTCTACATATCATTTACTTGGTTCAACCATAATTTCCTCTATCACATCTATCACTCACATTTGTCATCGTCGCTGGAACTCATAGAGCATTCCAAAGTCAATTCAGTTGGAAAACGAAGCTGGCTATGGAGTTTTTGAACCTTTCTTTTTTCCTCTTCTTTAAGTGAGTGAGTCATTGCACACCAGCAAACTCACTGGTCACACCGCTGTACTGGATCCGATGGCACATGGAAGCTGTGCCTTGGAGTTTTTGTTTTATTCTTCTTTTCTCTTTCTTAAGTGAGTGAGCCATTGCACACCAGCAAACTCACTGGCTTCATGGCTGCACTGGATCCGAAACCACATCGAACTGAGAGGATTGTAGCACATTGGCATGTATTTTCCTTTTTTTTGAAAGAATAGATAAGACCGAAGTCATAGGTTATCATTATACTCCCGAATACTAGGCGGAAAAAATTACTGTCATTCAAGGAGAGGTAGCATAGTGCGAGGTTCAAATCGGTGACCTTCCGCATGGAAGTCCAGTGCATTATTGCACAGCTCACATTTGTACTGCATATTTGTTTTGTAGATCTTTTAACATCCTCAAACTACACATATCTCAAAATGGTCTTCTTCATCACAACAGTCTCCATTCCGTATTCTGGCATAAATTATCACGCTTTGTATTCTGTCTCAGCACATGGATTTCTACAGCATCTATTCAGTTTCCTTCAATCTTTTTCACATCCACATTTCATTCCTATGAATCAACTCATACCATACCATTGTGAACTATCATCATAGTTGATTTCGATACTGTTTCGTACTATTCGAGTATATATTGAAATAATACCTTATAATCTCTAAGTGAGCCCGCGAGGGCTTTCGTTGAAGCATCATCTGGTGGCAGCGGCTCAGACAGGCTGGCTGCTTCCGAGGACAGGCTCAGCCGGAGTGCTGACACCACGTCAGCTGTCACTTCCAGTCTATAAATTAAAGATATTTTAAAATTAATTTACCACAATGAACAACCGACAAAGTTAGTGCTTGTACTGCACCTAGGCCCAGGCGACACAGGAAGGAGCCTCGTTTGATGCTTAGAGATATATTGCGAGTTAGGCGACATATCCTAGCGAACCAACGTACCACATACTATCGCAGTGGCCACACTGCACGGTTCGCTCCACATTGCATGATGATTAGTCACTGAGTGAATATCTGAGCAAACGGACGTGTCGGTTAATTTACAAGATGGCGGAAGTTTTAATGACAGCTGTGTATAAAAGGTAGCCTTTGTGGAACCCATCGAGCAAATTATAGAAAAATGTACCTGTAATAAAATCACTTTGGAATGAAGTTGCGCAGAAAGTAAATAAAGATGGTAAGTTATAATGAAATTGGTTAGTTTTGAGAGTGACATCGTGTGTTGACTCAACCGCTCCCAACTGTCAAATGAATTTGTGCGTAGCACTTTGGTGTGGCCATGCATGAAGTCACCTAGTATATGAGTCACGTAAAATATAGCTTAGCACCTAACGAAGCATTTTGGTGTGGCCTCAGCCTTACTGTTGCTGAATATGAGAAGCTATTGGGACCAAGAATGGCTTTGACTATTTTAATAACATGACTAAGAAAAATAGAATGGTTCAGAACACACACAATAACCAAGTAATGTTTACCTTTATTTTTATTTATGTTATTGATCACTAGTTTTTCATATGCTCTTCTGTGCAAGATTTTATTTTTGGGTCTACTCATTTTTGCTTTGGGAAAAGAATATAACAAATGTTCATAATAAATTTTTGTGTAAAAATGAAATATACAAGATTTAATTATAATTATTATTGATTCATTTGTTGAATCTCGTCTGGATTATTGAATTCTATTTACTCTGGTCTGCCTGATTTACCAATTTCTAGACTCCAGGCTGTTTTCGATGCAGTTGCTAGACTGATATACTCGTATGGTATAATTCAATATTGTCATATTAATCCCATTCCAAAAAGTCTACATTGACTCAAGTGTCGCATTGATTTCAACCATTGTTTCTTTGTATTCTAATCCCTTAATGGGATGTCTCCATTGTATCTTTCAAATCTGTGTCTGAAGGATGTTCCTTCAGAGAGAAAAGTAAAACTTTAAGGTTGATTTCTTCTTCATCTAATAAATTTATTGTTCCAAATCAATGCAATAGGGTGGGGTATTATGATGGAGTTTTTGCTATTGCTGGTCCTGTGATGTAGAATAGTCTGCCACCTAGTATTCAACATATGGGTGGCGTGTGCAGCTTTAGGATGAACTCAAAGATTTTGGAAGCTTTTATCAAAATTTATGAGTGAGGAGTTTGAATTCTGAGTTAAAGCGCCCTAGAACAGAGTTTGCTCTCTAAACGGCACTATATAAATTGTTTTTATTATTATTATTACTGATACTCCATAATTTTTCTTTTATGCATGTATCTCTCCAGCATTAATCTTACTTTTATCCTATTTTGTTGCAACTGGGTATAACCGATTGGAAAAGGAATGTTGCCAAGAAAGATAGGTGGCAGAAAATCCTCCAGGCAGCCAAGATTCATCCTGGGTTGTAGAGCTAATGATAATGATGATGAAAATTATTCAAGAACTTTTTAATGCTGTGTTATTATCCTCTATAAATAAAACATTTGGAAAGATATTTGTGGTGTGCACAAACCTATGAAGGGCGTGCATTCTCTCGTCAATGGGCATTGGGATCGGTGAGTCCTCCCGCCGACCGTCACTGCCCCCAGGGGAGCCTGCACCCCCGCTGGCCCCTGCCAGTCCACCTAAGTTGATGCCCACCATGTCTGGACTACCGCTTTCTGGAACACATAATACATATCATCAATATTGTGAAAGAAGATGTTCTAAAGATGAAGTAAGGAAAATTGAGATGTTTTGGCCAAGTAAAAAAAGTTAATGATGAAAGATTATTAAAAATAATACAAACTAGTATAGATGGTATGAGAAGTTTGGTAATACAAACTAGTATAGATGGTACGATAAGTTTGTTAATACAAACTAATATAGATGGTACGAGAAGTTTGGTAATACAAACTAGTATAGATGGTATGATAAGTTTGGTAATACAAACTAGTATAGATGGTACGAGAAGTTTGGTAATACAGACTAGTATAGATGGTACAAGAAGTTTGGTAATACAAACTAGTATAGATGGTACGAGAAGTTTGGTAATACAAACTAGTATAGATGGTACGATAAGTTTGGTAATACAAACTAGTATAGATGGTACGAGAAGTTTGGTAATACAGACTAGTATAGATGGTACAAGAAGTTTGGTAATACAAACTAGTATAGATGGTACGAGAAGTTTGGTAATACAAACTATAATAGTATAGATGGTACGGGAAGTTTGGTAATACAAACTAGTATAGATGGTACGATAAGTTTGGTAATACAAACTAGTATAGATGGTACGAGAAGTTTGGTAATACAGACTAGTATAGATGGTACAAGAAGTTTGGTAATACAAACTAGTATAGATGGTACGAGAAGTTTGGTAATACAAACTATAATAGTATAGATGGTACGGGAAGTTTGGTAATACAAACTAATATAGTTGGTACGAGAAGTTCGGTAATACAAACTAGTATAGATGGTACGAGAAGTTTGGTAATACAGACTAGTATAGATGGTACAAGAAGTTTGGTAATACAAACTAGTATAGATGGTACGAGAAGTTTGGTAATACAAACTATAATAGTATAGATGGTACGGGAAGTTTGGTAATACAAACTAATATAGTTGGTACGAGAAGTTCGGTAATACAAACTAGTATAGATGTTAGGAGAAGTTTGGTAAGACCTAGAAAAATGTGGTACGACTAAATTGATCAAATTCTGAAAGAGGGAAGAGCGCAAATTCTTTATAATAGGTGAGTGTATATCCATGCATCTCCTCATACAACTCCTACGATTTCTCTGACATTTAACATTTCTTTCTTTCACAATATCATTCACTCGATCCAACAATACTTTATTTTCCACTACCACGCCTTCCACTCACATTTGCATTGTATAGTATATTTGTCTTATTAGTCTTTCTTCATTCATTCGTTCTATATGATCAAAGCATTTCAGAGTGCTCTTCTAGATTTTACTCAATACATCAGCCTAAAGTTCATATTTCTCCCTAATCATTTCATTACGCATTTTATTATACATTGTCACCCCATATCCCCGTACTCGTATTTCTCAGTGCATGCATTTCTACAGTATTTATTTGGCTCCTTTTAGTCTTAACGAAAAGCCCCAATCTCTCTCTCCCTCTTATTTATAAAGAAAAGCATAATTAAATCTTGTCACAATCATCACCATCACGCCATGTCTATACTGATACGCATCACCACCACACCATGTCTATACTGATACACATCACCATCACGCCATGTCTATACTGATACGCATCACCATCACACCATGTCTATACTGATACACATCACCATCACGCCATGTCTATACTGATACACATCACCATCACGCCATGTCTATACTGATACACATATAGTATTTCACTAGTGCGACGTCAATAAAATCGGCATGCATACTCTCATGTTATAAAATTTTTACATTCTTACTTGTTTCAGAATTTGATTTAATTAGTTATGGGACGTGTGAATCCAAAAAATGCGATCACTGCAGCTAAAGTCTGCAGTTCTGCTTGCTCTACTTATTGTGAATTATGATTTCTGAAAGTGAAAAATAGTTCTTACCGTGAATCCTCGACGGGATCTCGTCGCCGTCCTCGTCGAAGTCGAACCTGACCCCACCCTGGGGGCTGGTGGAGACACCGCAACCCCCGGAGCGGCATAGCGACACGGGCACCACCCCATACACGTAGAACAGCAGGATGGGCACTCCGATGCCCACAGCGAGCCCGGCAACGGCGGGGGCGGCCACGATCTGGGGACAAGACAGAGGTTATTAAAAATGTCAGTTGGAAGAGATCGCCACATGGCAATAGTTCAGTTCGATCCCACCCACACTGTTGTGGGTGACAAAATAAGTCTCCATCCAGCACGATCTACGCTAGAAGATCGAAATTTTCTTTATTTTTTTAGTGCGACGTCACAGAGTGACGAAAAATAACTACCTAAAGAGACTCCTCCTGTGACGACACACCAGAGTGTGAAAATGAAAGTGTGAAGAAGAAATTACTCGATGTGCGGTAAATATACTTTTTTTTATTTATTTTAAATGACAAGGAAAGATACACTAATAACATAGCAGGAGTTTAAAGATATACATTTCAATGACCTCAGATATCCTTTGCATAACCACCAGCCCCTAGGCTTGAAATCCAGGCCCAGTTTAATTGGGACCACTAAGCCTTTAGAGCAGTGTTTCTTAACCGTATTGAAAGAATCGCCCCCTTTACCACAGTAAAATTATCCATCCCCCCCTCCCACAAAAAACGAAATTTAAAATTTACATTTTTCTCTATGTATGTATTTTATGCAATTGATTTCCTACTACAAATAAAAAAATATGAGAAATACAAATAAAACACGTGATTATTTTTATAAATATTATGTATTTATTGCCTTTTATGTCATATTAACATTATTTATTGCCTTTTATTTATTTATTATTTATTTATTTATTATTACACATGACAAGAAATATACACAATTTGAGAAAAAACAACAGGTAATTTGATTTGGACGTATAATTTTAATGGATCTGGGTTTGTTGCCTTTCATTTGTCGTATCCCCAGTAAACTAGGCTTTTGCCTGTATCTCACTGAGGATATTTAGCATGAAAAAATAAATCGATACTTCTTTCCGATTTTTGATAATTATTTATGTCATATTAACATTATTTATTGCCTTTTATGTCATATTAACATTACTTACAACATTATAATATTATTTCAATAAAAAGAGTAAATAATTCAATATGAAATTTTCATTAAAAAATGTTAATGAGATCCTTGAGCCTCGTGTGATTGCGATTAGGTTCAAGTTTAGTTATTGTAAATACAATCTCAAATCTCCTCTTTGGCTTATTTGTAATCGATTTCGTGATTTTTTTGATATATGCATTACTGCGCTAAAACCCCTTTCTACTAAATACTCGTAAGATGAAAGAAATGCTATGATAGGTAATTTTACTTCTTTCCACAGAAGAGGATATCGATGGCGATAACGAACCCAAAAACCATCATAATCACATTGATTGAATATTATTTTGGTTTCACAGTCATTTTGTAGCTCAATAAACTGCACTTTTAAATTTAAATGTACGCAATTATTTACAATGGTGATGTGTGCAGTGTACGCACCAATTGAGCATACCTTATTTTTCTATATCGACACAACGCCCACTCGAACTCCTGTAGCGCCCCCTAAATGCTAAAAATTTATAAACGCCCCGCCAGACCTCTAAAACGCCCACAAAGGGGCGCTGGCGCCCCGGTTAACAATCACTGCTTTAGAGCAACCACCTACTATTGCTAGGATGAACAAGTGTAGAGGAACATCGAGCTCTAGCGGGTGGATTTTGCCTGTAGAAGAATTTGCCACCGGGCTTTAAACTGCCCTGGAGAATATGGAAATCTCTTAACGATTTCCGAACAGGAATTGGGAAAACCAAAGACAACATGCGAAAATGGGGAATGTTACGTGATGGATCGACTCTGTATCCGCGGTGAGACTCTTGCTGCAGTGCTCGAGGAGCCTGGTATCGGCTGCACCGAAGAGGGTTTGATTCGTGAAACACCCCGTGTCAAAAGTCTGGGCGGAAATATGACAGAAAAGTGCCATTGATACAAAAAAAAATACTAAATAATAATAGTGGAAGATATGTTGCAATGCTTTTAACAAACTGGAATCTATTTAAAGTAGATCTTGAAAGGTTTGCACTTGAAAAGCAGATTTTTCGATAAAAAATTGTGGGCGCCACTGCTGTGTTTCAATAAGGAATTGGGATTAACCTGAGAGAATAGGGGGCAAAGCAAGGGGGGGTAAAACGTTTTAATAAGATGGTGGTATATTTAATACGATATATAGAATAGCGGGTGACCCCAAGGCGAGGTGCCCTGGTCAGGTCGGCATGAATTATATATGCCCGAACCCAGCCCAAATCCGAGGAACCCAACCTCGGGTGGATGGGGCAGGGCGGCGCGCCCAATCGACACCGGCCGGGAAGAAATAAAATTTCCGCTTCAACACGCGGAAACATTCGTAAGGTTGATATAAAAATACATATTTAAAGAAAATGTATGTTCATAGCGTCATTATTCTAGAAAGAAAAAAAACACCACAAAAAGCCTTATTTGCGCCTTCCCAGGACGAGGCTTTTCAAGAGATCAATTCACTGTCTCTCAAATAACGAACTGTACATATTGGGTTGTCCGGAAAAGAATTTCGTATTTCTTGGATAAATGTTAAGGCAAAAAAACTTTGTTGCTAACTTCATTCTAAACCTTATATGTATAAATATCATAACGACGTGCCCCGTGCAGGGTAAGCAGAAATAACAGATTTCCAAACTTTTTGATCCAAGCACACAACTTTCGCCTCCTCCGCATTCATATATTTCGTCGTGCACAATATTCTACTCGAAATATTAATACTTTTCCCTTTATCTTTAAAAATATGGTCAACTTAATCCATCGATGGTTTCCCCGGTATACCTATTACACGCATAGCTCATACTTCTGATATGTATACAGGCGTTGTCATTCTTTCCCTCCACATTACGAACGTGCTGAATGTAAATTATTATTATGAGTAACAATAGTTAAGCGCATTATTTTGGCTATTGTTTATCCAAATTCCTTGAGTGGGTTTTTTGCGTCAATTTGAAGATGGAAAAAAATAAGTTATTTTCTCGGTTCTTGATGCCATTTTTACAACCGCAAAGCAAAAAAGATATGTACAGTGTATGGCGATGATGCAGTAAGCGATCGTGTGTGTAAAATGTAGTTTATAAAAATCCGTAATGGTGATACGAGACTCGAAGATGGCGTCAGCTCTGGAAGGCTAACTACCATTGATGGCGACTAATCAAGGCTTTGATCGAAAATAACCAGTATTCTATATTGAAAATATCGGAAACCACTGTCCACAAATTTTTTGTGTAATTTGACCGGACCTGGAGAAATTTCTTTGCGAACAACTTAACACTAGGAATTGTGAGGTGTTTACTTGTGGTATTTTGTTTAGTGAATTCATTAGGTATTACTTTTAGCGACTATTTTGTGATATTGAAAAGGAAGTGGCTGCGCAGTATGTTTACGTGGGATGGGCGAGTTGAAAGGGACATTGAATGAATGTGAACGACAGGGAACAAGGTAAACGGTGCATTGAATGCAATACACAACCGCGCAATATTAACAGTATCAAAAATTACAATAAATAATAGTGCCCACCTTGACGTATGGAATAGAAACTTGGACTTGGCAGAAGGATAAAAGTAAAATAAATTATGTGAAGATGCGTGCAATAAGGAACATTTTGTTGAGTGTCAATGTATGAAAGAATGCGGAATGAAGACTTCAGAAATGAGTGCATGTATAAAATAAATGCTTTAAGTAAGAAGAAAAATTAGTTTTAACATAGCTTGGACATGCGGAGAATGAATAACGAAAGAATGACTAAGCGAGCATACAAATCTGAAGAGCAAGGTGTGCGTGGAAGAGGCAGACCGAGGAAAACGTGGCTGGATAAAGTGAGAAGTATAAATAATTTAAGATTGTGCATGACGAGATGTAAGAATGTGTAATAGGCGAAAGTTTTATGTTCGGATAGAAACGTTTGGAGATCTGTTATCTTTGCCTATCCCGCAAGAGACATGGGGTGGATATGTATGTATGTATAAAGGTGGCTTATTCTTATCCTGCATATGATAGATACAATTCGTTTGTTTTGTGGAACTAAGGCTTAGTGGGTATTTCACCCTTGATATTCCTGTAGGCAACCCCCTTCTTGCTACTTCCTATCTCCTATATTTCGAATCGAATTATAATTATAACTCTTATCTAAAAAGAGACACTGCATGATGAGGATGACGTATTTGAAGCGCCCCCTTGGCAGCTGGTACCACGACAGCCCCCCGGGGGCGCGGCCCTCTCCTGCCGTCAGGATGCACCGACCCCGCCCCCCCGTGCCAAGCCTTGCATTCCCTTTGCTGCCACCCCCCGGCCAGGGGTGCGACAACACGTTTAGAGAATAATTTGCATATCATTAAAGTAATTTCATTTTAATGGATATATTAACGATCTCCGTGGTCTATTTTGTAAGACGTACGACTTATACTCGGGGATTTCGGGTTCGATTCAGGATGGTACAAAAAAAGGGTGCCAGTCTGGTAAAATAGTTCGTCTGATCATCATCAACACCATGACACGTCCATATTGAGGTAATCAAACAGAAAGATCTCAACTTCATTCTTTATTGGCACACATATTTTGCTTATATGTATATAAATCTCATCATGTGTACTCTCCTATTGTAAAGGTTTTTCACTTTTCCTTTTTTCAGAATTTGATTAATTTGGCTGTGCCACGTTCTCTTAAGTATTACCAAACTTCTCGTACCTTCTATATTAGTCGTATGAATTATTTTTGTAAATATTTCCTCATTCATTCTTTTATGTAGCCGAAATATATTATCTCAATGCTCCTTTCTTCAATCCGCATTTTTTCCTTACGTCCTCATTCCTTATTTTGTCATGCATGGACTTGCACTACGCTCAGACAGAGATTGTTTATTGGCCTTTTCAGTTCACCGCTCTTTTTTTTTAACGTCGTCCTTGACTGTCCATGCAGTGAGACTCTGAAAACAGTTGCAAACCAATGCTAGACTCGCTCCGTTATTGGCACGCTTTAAGAAGCGACTGAAAAAACTCTTAATTTCTAGACAGTAATTTATGTTAAGGTGGTTCATTTCTGATTTGTATTTTCTCTCCACCATCCCTTCCTTTCCTTTTGATTGATGATATCTCACTTTTACTTTAATATGTATGCACCCATAAATTTCATAAAGATGACTAATTATTTGAATATTTTTTGCGAACACATAACTTGCTTTATTTACTTATGTCTGGTTGGTTGGAAGAGATTGCCGCCTAGCAATAAGTCCGCCAGATTGTTTTTGCAATGAAGTGTTAGATAAATAAAAAACAATGCTTTGCTACCCATTTTACGCAACGCTCTCATTTCTATCAAATTTATCTTACTTTCACAGCTTTTTTGCCATATCCAAGTTTCGTTTGAATACCCTAATAATGCGACCGAGTTTTCATTATGACCAGCCAGCTTTGCTTCCTTAGAAATTCTCCACTTGACGAACACATTGTATAACCCACCATTCACTCGATTGCCTGTTGCTACTTTGCTTTCGAACATCTTACCAGCCAACGAAACCCGTTTGATTCATATTCAACCCTGATAATATCGAACGATTTGACTGTAGTATGTCAATGGCTTCCAGTACAAATTTCAAAAACGTTCATCTTCAATCGAACCCGCGATGTCTGGGTCCATGTTTCAACGCCGAAATAAATTAATGTCAATGCACTCAAGTTACGCCCCTGGCATCCACCCCAAATTCCCCGGCCCGCCACCAGCCACCCTAGCCGCGGGGGTGGCATTGTAGGGTGGGCCGTCCCATGCGCAGCCTCCGCTCTTGGATCGATAGCGGTCCGACCCCGGGTCCCACCCTACCCCCGCCCCCTCCCGCTGATAGCCATGGTAACTCCGTCTAGGGCCAGCGCTGTGATGCAGCGCGGCGGGAAGAGGTGGGGGTGAGAGAGTGATATAGGAAAACAGAAGTGCCCGACGGGAAAAGGCAGGTGATGAATTGACAAAAAAGAAAAAAAAAACGCTGGATTGACGGAGATGCGGCGATGGACTTCAACGAGACCACATCGACGAAGAAAAAATATGCCATACGAGATATGGGGATGTTTGAAGATATATTTTCATAAATTGCCCCAGTCTTTTGTTCGTTTTATTCCTGTAACTCTATTTACTCCGGTTTGCCTGATTCATACATTCCTAGACTCGTCTGTTTTCAATGCAGCTGCTAGGCTGACATACTCGTATGATAGTCATAAATATTGTCATACTTGTCCGCATCTAAAAAAGTATACACTGGCTCAAGTGTCGCGAACGGATTGACTTTAAACTGTCTCTATGTATTCAAGTCTCTTAATATGATGTTTCCATTGTATTTTTCGAATCTATGTCTGAGTGATGTTCCTTCTGAGAGAAGAAGAGCTTTAAGATCGACTTCTTCGTCATCTAATAAATGGGTTGTATCAAATCAATCCAATTGGATGGGGTATTATGATAGAGCTTTTGCAGTTGCTGGTCCTATGGCGTGGAATGGTCTGCATCCTAGTATCAGAGATATGGGTGACATGTGCAGCTTTAGGAAGCACTTAAAGACAATCTCTTTTGAAATGTCTTCAAAAAATATGAGTGGGTTCGAATTCTGAGTTAAAGCGCCCTTGAGAGAGTTTGCTTTCTTAACGGCGTTACACAAATTGTTGAATTTATTATTATATATTAAAATAATAATGAAAATAATCTTTCAATGTTGGGGTTGCAGATTCGATTCCCGTTGGAACCCATTTTGTTTAAAGGATACTAGTCTGGTGTTCAGTTAATGCTTCTTTAACATATTTCTGGTTGGTTGGAAAATATTGATGCATGGCAATAAGCCCACCAGGTTGTATTGTACGCAACGGGAGTGTAATACAATATAGTAATAAAATAATAACATTATTTCAGGCAGCATGCTAAATAGTGCAATGTAACAGAAACAATTTTTTTACTAAAGATACCAATTAAAAAAAAATTTAAACATGACAAGAAATATACATAATTTGCGAAAAAACAACGGGTAATTTAATTTGGACACACAATTTTAATGGATCTGGCTTTGTTGCCTTTCATTTGTCGTGTCCCCTGTAAACTAGGATTTTTCCTGTATCTCACTGAGGACATATAGCATGAAAAAAAAATCAACACTTCTTTCCGTTTTTTGATTATATAAAACCCCGTTGCACATTCTCATCAACCTGACAAACAGTGACACTCAATTACATATGTATACATCACGCGAATCAAACCCCTCACACTTCATCACTCCAGACAGACAAAAACATTCATCCCGCAATATACCGCACATAATCATTAAAAAATATACAAAAAATACCACTCTCAAGAGCTCACACAAACCTTTATATGTTACAATAAATTACCAATACGAGTATATAGCAAAAATATATAATAAAAAAAACTTGAAATCAACATTGCTCATAATATACTCGAATAGGTACAAAACAAATCATATGTACTCGTATTTGGAAAAAAGTATACATATGTGAAACATAAGTTTCTTCATTTCATCCTCTCTACATTTAATGCGTTTAAAAATGACATTTTTTTAAAACTACTTATGTGTAAGGAATGGCTGATTCGAAATTCGAATGTAACATGTGATAAGGAGTTGTTGAACATAATTTTAACGTTGGTGTTGAGATAACAAAGCGGTTGGAACTGTGTAAGGATGTGAATGCGGACTTAGAATGATTCAGTTAAAGTGTTTTAGTATCTAGGAATAATATATGAAATTTGTGATTAAGGAACGAATGAGACTACTTTGTCACAGGCGTTGACGTAGTGGAGTTATTCTATATATTCACAAAATGGTGATTTTTTAATTAAATATTTGTATTCGATGATTATCCTTTCCATTAAAGTAATGTATAATGTAAATGTTGTATCGTGGATATTAAAAAAAGAAAAATGTGGGTTTTGTGCGGATTTTTGTTACGAGTACATCAAAATAATTTATTTTTTAATTCGTACTACACAAGCTCGCGCGTAACATCACGGAGGTCGGTTATCTCCGTGGCCTGATTGATAAGATACCTTTGTTCAAACCTGAGGGTTGCGGGTTCTCGTTGTAGCCTGGATTTTTTTTAAAGGATTCCATTTAGGTTTTTTCTTAAGGTCTTTTTTATATCTTTCTGTATCAAAATTGTAATATACTGTATTACAACATAAATGTACAATAATACAGTATATTACAAATATTTATATCACCAAACATGCATAAAAATGTGTAAATAATTGAGTTGCAGAGATGATTTAGAGTAGGATATTACTGTATTCTTTAACTTAATTAGTTCAATTTAATATCCTGATACACGAATGATATTAAAAGAGTTTTTTGCAGAGTGTGGATTTTATCCATGGCTTTATCCCACATTTTTGCAGAGTGTGGACTTTATCCATGGCTTTATCCCACATTTTTGCAGTGTGGATTTTATTCATGGCTTTATCCCACATTTTTAATGGATGTGTTTGGATATTACTCCTTAAGCGTTAGAAGATTTACACACATGTTTATACATATACAAAATGTTAACGGAAAAAATAGCAAACTCTTTGTTGATTATGTTCTTATGACTTATGTTCAATGTACCAGACCATTATTTAAGCCATCGTGAATTAAGATTGTTTTCGGTGCCGTATTCACGAAATGAGATCTTAAGAGCATCACCACTCGAAGATGGAATGGTTTTGTTGAATGAATTTTCTGATATCGATATCTTCCACATCTCGGTGGATAAATTGAAGATTAAACTCCTTAATAAACTTTGCAGATATAACTGAGCCACTTCACAGGGAAGCATGAGTAATATTGTTCCTGTTGTCATTATATTATATTTAGATTATATCATTACATTTTTTAAATATAAATAAATACAATAAAATACCTTCAGAATAGTTACTGCGTTTGTGACTTTTCTCGTCAAAATACACACATATATATACCATCACTATTTAGGGTAGGTAAAGAGGACAGATCTCCACATCTTCATATTCACACAAAGAACCTTTGCTTCATTTACACCATATGTCATTTTACATGCTCTTTTGTTTCTCATACGTATTTTACACGGAAAAAAGTCCGTGTTATTCGAAGGGAATAGTACGACGCGAGGTTCGAAACGAATACCTACTGCATAGAAGTTCGACGTGTTACTGTGCAACCATGAACCATTGTAACCAGCATTATGTTTTATAAACTATTAAAAAACATTGACAAAATTTAGCGATTTATATCCTTATCTGTCAACTTGTACAAGTAATGGAAAACAGGCGTAAACAGTACTTAAACATGTCATCGTTCCGATTATTCGTTGTTATAAACAAGTTCATAATTGTTGTGTATAAAAGAAGGGCATCCATCTATCTTGACGGACGATTTGTCATCCTATTATATGGGTATTTTTACAGCAACACTTGAACCGTACTTGAAACGGTTAGGTTACAGTGGACACATAGTGTTATACGACTCTGCGGTTAACCACAAGGTGGCAGTTGTTTACTGAGAACAAAGGACAACAATAACAACCAAACGAGATCATTTGATTTACATAAAATATATTTCTAGCCAGTTTATAATAAAATTCCGAATGCAAAGATCGTTCTGCTATGAATTCAAGCGGACCTTACACGTAATGATTGTCTAGATTCGATAGAAGATAGTCTTTGAAGAAAAACAGGCGCGCATACACTCTTTATGACTTTATGAATACCGAAGCGAACGATCTTGGATTGGTAAACATTAGCTTAAGACACTGACATCGCCAAGAAAATTAACAATGGACAAAAGGAAAACAAACCGATGTGAATGGTTTGGATTTATCGGATTGGTTTAAGTTTAAGACACAGAAAGCCCTAAATTTGCCATGAACAAAAATAAAACAACACACGGATGCGAATGATTTGGGTTTGTCGTATTGGTAAATATTAGTTTAAGACACGGAAATCCCAAGAAAATTTGCCGTGAACAAAAAGAAATAACATACCGATCCGCGTGTTCTGGGTTTGACGGATTGGTAAATATCAGTTTAAGACACAGAAATCCAAAGAAAATTTGCCGTGAACAAAAAGAAAACAACACACCGATGCGAATGGTTTGGGTTTGTCGGATTGGTAAATATCAGTTTAAGACACAGTCCCAAAAAACAAGCCGTGGACGAAAAGAAAACAAATAAAGAAAATTAGGTGTTAACAATAGGAAAAAAATAAAATACAGATGCGAATGATATGGGTTCGTTGGATTGATATATACGAGTATATATGAGTTGAAGAAAATGGTCTGATGAAATCCCCAAGAAAATTAACCATGGTAAAAGGAAGACAGTGTTCCCGAAATTTTAAATTCTTTTAATGATGAAGAGGATTTCTCAATAAATGAAATGGTAAAAATGTGACTAATGATTCACTCCTAGTTGAATTAATTTGAAGTTTCCTATAAAAGAATGAAAGCTGGAGAAGAGGAGTGAAGGTGTACCATCCGGCCAGTTTCAGGCCAGACCATCAGGGACCCACGACGCTCAAGTAATTAGCAACACTTTTAAAAAATATAATTCAAAATCTCCGCTTAAATTTTCGCGAATCTGAAGAGACTTCATTTAATTTCAATCGAATAATATTCGTACTTCACAATATATCCAAATTAGCGATGCGGATATACTGAAAAGCGCGACCGAAAGACAATATTGTCTTTGTCCTTCATTAATAGAGCCTTCAGATTTTAGAACCACTGGAATATGCAGGATCCATGTCAGTGACACCAGCGGGAGGGAGTGCGCATCTAGGATCGGGTTTTTTCTCGCAGAAGATCACATGATCAACGTGGAAGAGCAGCTCAAGATTGACGTTGGAGTGGCGAGGGGATCCTCTGCTACGAGGCCCAGCAACGAGAGATCGTCAAGAGTGTGACTACAATATTATTACTCTTAATTAATTAATCTAAAGGAAATTAAATTATTTGACGATACAGTAAAATTAACTTCCAAGGTTCCGCTACTCTAATGAAGCTAATCCGTCTTAAAGCCCTGGGGCATAGGGACCAATACTTCCTTTACACAGGACGTTGTCAGGATTAAAGAGGGACTACAATCTGGTGGAACGGGGAAAAGTTGTCCGGAACACTTGTAAAACCATTGGCAATAATGTTGTCGACCCAAAAGTTTTCCACCAGATTATTACAACTATTGTTGGTTTCCGCCAATGGAAACAATTCACTTGTGGAACTTTCCGCGCGCGGAGTTGTTCCACTTATTATTGGCTTGTCGAACTAAAAGGACAATACATTTCCTTTTTTGATACATAATAGCTGTTGGTACTTTTGATATATTGCTACCGCAAGAAGGTCTAAAAAGGGCGCTGATTTATGAACTTGTATCAACACGTTTTTGTGACTTTTTCGTTTGATTTGTTACGAAAAATAACAACTATTAATAAAACTTACAGTAGTGCAAGTATTTGCGCTTCAATGTGTGGAAATTAAGAAGTATTATATAAATGACGTCATCGGTATCTTTGTTCCCAAATAATAGACGAAAACAACCAGTGTTATTCGAGGGGGCACGACGCGAGGTTCGAACCGGAAACCCACTGCACATATTCCATCGCTTTATTGTACAGCCATGCATCATTGCAACCAGCATTTTATTATATAAACTATTAAAAATTATTCTAGTGTATTTACATTCTTTTAAATTAATACTTATCCCTTTATTCTAGTTAGTTGGTCACCTGTCTGCCAACTCGGAGGTTGCAGGTTCAAATGCCGCTGGAACCCAGATTTAAATAAAAAAGGATTCCAGTCTAGTTTTCACTTAGGGTCTCTTGAACATATTTCTGGTTGGATGGAAGAGACTCACCTGGCAATAAGCTCGCCAGGTCGCATTGTATACAATGAAAGTGTAATACAATACAATTCTATACAGTGTGAAGTTATCTCACTTGAGTTTCATTGCTTTGGAAAAGACAATTTAAAATTATTTAAATATGATGCTGTATAGTAATTGTATCATATCCCAATTTATTAGTTATTCAGTAGTATAATCAAATTTTAAATAATTATCCTGAATAGTTATTCAGTAGTATAATCAAATTTTAAATAATTATCCTGAATAATTAACAATTATTTTATTTAACTCACATTTTGTGATTTATCCGGCTTAATTTCTGTCCCATGGTACCAATGATGAGCACAATGTGGCACAATGCCCGTCAATTGTCTGCGAACGTTAACTATTAATAGTGAATGTACACCTTCCATAAAGTAATCAATCTATGTGTACCATAGTGTTATTTGTCCTGTTTACTAGTGAAAGTGTACTACCACTGCTCGTCGTCAGTTAACATTTTAGAATAGAAACATGCGCAGCTCAGGTTATATATTCAGGCTATGTTTTTAAATTTACTATCCGTCTGATTTGAAGTCCTCTGTGTTTAAATCTTTTGAGCTAGTCATATTTATAAATGAATCGTTAGACTTTCATTTCAGTTTGTTTTAAAATGATTCAGTTTAGTGTGTTTTACGATAAACTCAAAGAAAATCGTGAATGTCTCCGACTACTTTTCCAATTCCAAAAGGTAAAGGTTAACAAACACCAGAGAGAGAGTGTACAATCACAAGTATATTAATATTTTAAAACGAGCGATTTCTTCCACATTTTGAAGGTGTACTGTACATCCACTGATAATTTACATTCACTGTACAATTCACTTAAAATGTAATCTATACACCCAACATTTTCTTATTAAAGAAAGCGTACGTTGCTAGTATTACTTAACATAGATATCAAATAATAAGAAAGAAAGAGGGCGTATACATTCTTTAGTATTATATTGTTATGGAGGTATTTCTACAGCGGATTGAAGGGAAAGAATGAGATATTAAAATTCACAAGGGTATTATAGATCGTGAATGAGAAATAGTATAATAATGTAAAAGCTGGAAGTTCTTGTGGAAATATTCTATTGAATATAATTCAGTCGGGAGTGAGTTATGTTAATCAGCAACGCTGTTGACGCAACTGAAGAACTTGAAAACTTGCTGTCCGTGCCCTCTGGGAGACGTGGTTTCCATCTATTTGAAGTTCTTCTTCTTTATCGTGTGCTCAATGTTCGGTGTCGTGGTCTATTGCTACCACTAAGGTCGAAAAGTTTCCAGCTTGCACAAATTAGAGCGACAGATACAACGTAATATATATTGCATGGTCAGGCAATTTACCTGACAATGCGATAGTCGTGGCTACCGTGCGATAGGGTAGCGACCGTGAGATAGGGTAGTGCTAAGGGTAGCGACGAACATGCGATATACGAGTATGTTGCTACATTTAGTAGTATGCCACCTATAGCCGATAGCAGACGTGTTGTTTCGTTATATACTTAAATGTTAAAAGTTGAATATCGCGCGGTTATTAAGTTTCTTTCAAAATAAGGGAAAATTCCGACAGAAATTAATTGAAGCTAACATATAAACAACGTTTAGAGGAAAATAAAAACGGGAATGAAACATGTGACATGCATCATCGTTGCAGGACCTCGCAGTAGAGGATCCCCTCGCCATTCTAACGTTGATTCAATTGGCTAGCAAAGCTGAACAGTGGAGTTATCTCATGATACTTGGCATGACCTAATAATTATCTCGTGATATTTGTCATAACCTTATGATTATCTCATGATACTAGTCATAATCTAATGATTTTCTTATTATGAGTATTAATTATTTTCATTAGGAAGGAAAATAAGTCACTTAACCTTACAGAACCTAACCTGGTGATTTTCTTAGTGAGATTGTTAAACATTTATATTTTTTTAATGTTAAGCAGGTACAAAAAGGCGAAAGTAGAAGCACGTATATTATTGAAGTCATCAAAGCGACACCAATCTCTAAGTTAGATTACGAATGATAATATGTCACACATTCCCTGTTCTTCTGTACGGTGCTGAGGCATAGACACTCGCACAAAACATAAAAAATAAATTAAAATAATTTGAATTGTAGGAGTACAGAATAATGTTACACATACACTGGATGGACAGCCACAAATGAGGATGTTCTGATGTGCATGGAAATATTAAATTGATATTATAATAAAAATAACAGCATTAACATATTTTGATTTGAACATATCGTTGTTTATGTATCGTATATGTTAAATACACACACACACACAATCACGCAATTTCTCTGTTGGAGTGGACAAATATGAAACATCACCAAACTTTTACTTTCACGGCATATTACCTTCGCCTTTTCCACATCCATTATCTAACTTAATTTTTTTCAAAGTTTCATTAAATTGGTGCAACCATACTTTTCTCAGTCGTCCTGTACCACGACTCCCACTAATGATTGCATTATACATTTATTGAGTTTAATAAAGGTAAAGGTAGATTATTTAAATAAATTACAATGTAAATGTAAGTTTTGGGATGTAAAATGGTTTAATTTAAAATTACTTAATATTTTTTTTTACATAAATAATCGAACTAACAAAAATGAATGAAGAATATTAATAACGCTTTTTTTAAAAGCTCTTGTAAAACGAAATTTTAATAAACCTCTTAAAAATCCATTTACACCATCAACTGATTTATATAGTATTGCTTTATGACGGAAGTCGTTCCCGCTTATTGTCATGCAACAAATGGAAAAGGTGTACTTTCTTACTGTGATACTTTCTTAGATATCCGCCAAACATTGCATGCTGAAGTGCGAAATACAAAAGACTTAACGATCCTAAACACCTTTTTTATAGCGAATAATAATAATAAAATGATAATTTATATAGGTTTTGATAATTATCATGAAATAATCATTAGGTTTTGACAAGTATCATGAGATAATCATTAGGGTTTGACATGTATCGTGAGATAATCATTAGGCAATGATAAGTATCATGAAATAATCATTAGTTTATGACAAATATAATGAAATAATCATTAGGTTTTGACAAATATCATGAGATAATCATTAGATTATGACATGTATCGTGAGATAATCATTAGGCTATGACAAGTATCATTAGATACTTTCCACTTAAGTATGTCCGCTGTAACAGTGCACGAAAGCCGACGCATTAAATGGCGTGAAATTTCCAAAGTAACATCGAGACAAAAGATTCCCCTGTACGAAAAGACAAATGAATAATTTCGAGACAAAAACGTCGGCGGGTGCCATTGTGAAGCCTTTATCAGACACGTCACGAACAAATTTACAACTTATTCCATATTTCATTCGTTACAAACCTCCCCCAATTTATTTCCCCCTTTCCCGTTTTGTCCTCTCTTCCAGGGGAGAGAATGCGTAGAAAAGAGAGGTTCGGGAGGAAAATCGTAAAATGTCTCGTCGAAACTCTCGTGAAATTTATTTTGCCATCGACAAAATATCGGCTACCGCGCCGTTCTATACAAATCCTGTTGGGGTAGGTGGAATAAACAGATGCCATGCATACCTGAAGATTGATGCTGAAAAGGAAACAGGTCAATTGAAAAAGATTGGGAGTAAAAGTTCAACGTTGAAAATATTACATAGAAATAAATAAATATTGCAAAATAATTTGTGAATCAAATGTGGTTTATAGAAAAAGTGTTTTGTCGAGAGGTTCGTTTGAAAAGATTCATTGCTTTAGTATTATCACTTTTATATAAAGTCCACCACCTTCCAAGTGTCGGTGACCCCTTAAAGCTTTCTCAACAAATGATGGTTCTGGAAAACATTTTAAACCAGTGGAAGACAACCGTGGAAATCTCCAAACATACCTGATTCATTTAAGTTTATATGTGACTAATTTGTTTGCTTTCGTTTCAGAATGCTTACACAGTTATTCTCAGGTCTGCTAGTTTTTAAGTCAGGAAGGATTCACCTGCCGATCGTTGCCGACCCCTAACCACAACTATAGGTTACTTCGTTCCCAAAATATTTCAATCGTCAGCCGCCTTTCATAAACGCTACTCCTATCACACGAAATTAGACCCCCAAAGAAATGTATACTTGAGAGTTAGACAATGTCACGACCACTCGAAAAAGGGGTTCAAAACATTTTCTTATATATTCACTGTGTATTTAACTGTCTAACATTACATTTTGCCCAAATACCTGAATCTTTCAACCTGTTCCAGTGTTAATCGATGTTACACTGCTTCTTGGGTAATATAATAGGAGAATATAACGGCTTGCTGCGTTACCTACACATGCAACGACGAACCGCGAGTTCCGTGCCTATTCAAATGGTTCTAAACCCGAAGACTTGATTAATGGGGCCGAAGATTATATTGACTACCAGCCACACTCTTCAATATGTCCGAATCACAAATTGAAATAAAAGAAGACTAACAAAACAAATATATAGTGCAAATGTGAGTAAAGACCAAGGAAAGTATGGTTAGATTAAGTGTATATGTTGAAATAAGAAAATGTAAATTCAGATAAATCGTAGGAGTCGTATCAGAAGGTGTATGGATGTATAATAGTCGAAGGATGTGTATCAAGATAAAAAAAACTCTGGCACTCTGTCCTCTCAGCCTACCCCGACAGGACAATGGCGTGATGGCATGTATGCACCAATTTGTTGTGAAGAGTACCAAACGAAAGAAAGAAAATGAAAGAAAAGCGAAATGGTTTCTGAGACCATACTCGTCAGCCTCCTCTTGTGAAGTGTCAAGTGGTATAAATATATTATGACACGGCGTAGTCCGTACGTCGCGCGTCGTGCACCATTTTTCCCGGACGGTACGGGGAAATTTTGGGAATTTATTTTTGGGGGCGTGACGGAAATTCAAGAATTCAAGGGATGGTCAGGTAAGTACTCCCACAATCAAGTAATTCTTTCATAAATATCGCCATTAAATGCGAAATTATTCAGACTTTTTCTTCTCCTGGTGTATGGTAAATCTTAGATATGTTGTTGCGAAAATCATTCTTGGGAGACAGATCACCAGTTGTTTATCCACATTTTTGGTGGCCTTCCTGGCATGTAATATCCTGCTAAGATCTTCTAAGCCGCTATGTATGGGATTCCCATCTTATCCACATGGTCACCCCAGTACCATCTTGTCTTCCTGCTCCATCTGACGTTATGCTCTCCGTTGCAGATCTGTCGAATGTGACAATATCTAACCTTTTCTCTGAGAGATTTTCCTACGGTGATTTATAATATTCTTATTTCGGATGTTCAAAGAAGGTTCATTGTTCTAGTCGTATCGGCTCTGGTTTCAACATTATAAATCAAGATCGGCCTGACACAGGTCTTACACGTATGCACTTTGCTATCGATTTGCATGTATTTATTTTTCTAGATCACATCTCTTAGACAACCAAATATTGCGATTGCATTATTTGTTTGTTCCCTAACTTTGTTGCAGGGATCATTGTGGCTGGAGATGTCGACACTTGAGCTCAATCAAACTCATTAATCAACAATTCCTCAATCAAACTGTGTATAAGATGAGAATATCACTTCACCTTTCGTCGCAACAGATGCCGCGGTCTCTAAAAAATGCTCCGGAATAATTCTTAACCAGTTTCACTGAACTTATTTTGCCATTTCATTATTATGTGCTCATTAATTTATTTAATACGATGAACTGTATTTTTTCAATAATTAAAAGCAATTCCAATAATATAATTAAAATTAGAATGAAGAGTGAGAGTGAATGCCAAATCAACGTGATACACAAAGTATAAACATTAACAAAACTCATACACAAACATATCAGAAAAGAGTACGTACGTCCATACATACTAACAACCATACATATAATACAAGTACACGACAGGCCAGGGCTCAGGAGGCCAGTGCTTAACATACTTGAAAAAAAAATGAAAACAAAATATATTTTACAATTCATCCTTTATATCAAAATATAGTTGGTTCAGTTCGAACTCTTTACCAGCCATGCAACATGGGGACAAACTAAGTTCCCATGCAGCGCGATATACACTAGAAGATCAAAATCTTTTTTTATTTTTTATGTGAACGACGTCACGTAACGAAGAACGAACTGGCCAAAGGGACTCCTCCTCCGGTGGAAAAGAAGTCCCTTCGGGCAGTTCGTTCTTGAATGTGAAACACTACACTTGAGTGTGAAAAGAATAGTAGTGACGACGGACTTAAGGTTAGACTTATTAAGAAAGCCTCAAAGCATTAATAGGGTTCGTTCAGAAACCTTCAAGTATCAATCAAGTTTATTAAGAAACCTTCAAGTATCAATCAAGTTTGTTAAGAAACATTCAACTATCAATAGAGTTTGTTAAGAAACCATCCAAGTATCAATAGAGTTTGTTAAGAAACCATCCAAGTATGAAAATAGCTTATTAAGAATCCATCAAAGCATTCCTTTAATAGCTCCTGCCTCTGGATAAAGGCTTAAATATGGATCTATAAACTTTTCAAGAAGTCCAATTTAACCCTGAAGAGGGCGTCACAGGGGGTTTCCCTCTCTCCTTCCCTAAAGCTGTTGAATTTTCAACCGAAGAATATTTTTTTCTGATTTTCAGCCGAAAAACTTTTCTAATTTACCCTAAGAATGTTGGAAGGAAAGGAGATAAGTTACATATTATCTCCTTACTCTTACACAACATTCAAGTCCGCTGATATACGAGTATAACTTCTGTTTTTAAAAGTAAGAGTTTCCGTTTTGTTTTCAGAGTCAAAAAACGTACTTATTCCCTTGTTAATTTAAACATGGATTTTTTATACATCTTCGAACCGGACAGTATCAAAATCTAAGATAATAAATAGTCCACAATACAATTTCGGTGCTAACTTTGATGTATGGCAATTAAACGTGGACGTGGAAAAAACTGAGAGGAGCTGAATAAATTATGTAGAGATGCATGCATTGAGAATAATACATGGATTCACAATGTATGACAGAATACAAAATAAAGTGATAAGAGGTGAATGTGAACTGAAGGCTGATGTGTTAAGTAAGACGAAGTAGAGTATGTTGAGATGGTTTGAGCATGTAGAACGAATTAATGAAGAAAGACAAACAAAACAGATTTAAAGTGCAGATGCGAGTGGAATGCGTGTGAGAGGAAGATTAAAGAAAGTATGATTGGATCAAGTAAATTATTATATTCTGAAATAAGGAAACGTAGAAAGTCAGCGAAATAGTAGAAGTTGTATGAGAAGGTATATGGATGGAGTTGCTAAAGATATGTATCAAGATATTCAAGTATGGCGTTCTATCCTCTCTGTCTACCCCGACAGGAAAATGGCGTGATGGTATGTACGAGGCGTATCCAGAAAGTAAGTGTACTGAGGCTCTCACGACCGGATGGATTTTATTTTTCGACATGTTGGCTACACTTCCGTGTAGCCTGACCCTTCCCCTCCGCAACGAGACCGGTTCGAGGTCAGTACGTTGAGAAGTGTCGACGCGACAACACGTTTCGTGAAAAATGTAAATCCAATCTCCCGCCAAGTGCGAAATACGAGGCGTCATCCGTTATCTCGTTTGGAAAGGAAAACCTCCGGTTGAGGTTTATAATGAGGTGAAAACTGCATATGGTGATAAAGCTATGAATCGTACGAGTGTGTACAAGTGGTGTCGCGAGTTTAAAAACGGTCGTACGTCTGTGTATGATGATCAGAGGAGCGGAAGACCTTCAATTGTGACTGACGAAATTGTTTTGGGACTGTCAAGGCATAATTTTAATTGAATATATGCCTCAAGGGGAGACCATCAACTCTGCAAGATACTGTGAGATCCTACAAAAATTGCGGAGGGCGATTCAGAACAACAGGAGAGGCATGCTGACAAAGGGAGTCTTCCTGCTGCACGACAATGCCAGACCGCACACGGCCAACGCCACGAAGGAACTGCTCGCCTCGTTTAAATGGGATGTCCTGAACCATCCCGCGCATTCCCCTGACCTAGCACCTTCAGATTACTATCTCTTTACCTCCCTGAAGCTGCACATGGGTGGAAAAAGGTTTTCAACCGACGAGGAGGTAAAGGAGGAGGTGGAGAAGTGGACGGAGGGGTTGGCGGGAAACTACTTCGAGGAAGGCATCAAAAAGTTGATACCCCGCTTCACCACCTGCATTGAGAGGAATGGCGACTATGTCGAAAAATAGCTTACTTATGTACTACGGTAACCACGTAATTTTTTTGTTTAAATAAAAAAAATTGTTACCTACAAAAATTCAGTACACTTACTTTCTGGACTTACCTAGTATATACTAAGAGTTATATGCTGAAGCATTAACGTTAGTACAAAAAAAAGGATGCCTTACAAGACATGATGAAGAGTCTGGAAACTTTGTCTCATTTTGCAGACCTAATAAGAAGAACCTGAAAAGGCATTATAATACCATTATTAAATTTCTCTGTTGAGGTAGGCAGAGAGAATAGAGCGACAGATTTTCTTATCTGGATACAAATGGCTGATATTCTTCCTAACGAATAGGCTAACTCTAGAAGCAGACCCCCTTTGTGTAACAGGAGAAATCCGTGCAAAGTGGGTAAAAAATAATTTTTAAAAATAAAAAATATAATAATACGAGGCGGAAGATGTGTGGCGAGATATGAAAATTCTGACGCTCTGCCTACCCCGACAGCGAAACGGCATGATAAAACGAGTATTCGTCTATATATATATAATTTAAGTATTTTAGAATACCTTTAACAAGTTCAACTAAAACTTTAATACAAAATACTAAATAATAATTCAACACACAATGCTGTCTGCGTTATTAAAAAATATTTGACCCAATAAGTCATTCATGCATTGTGTTGAACACAGCTCTGTCTGGAAAATTTAGTCGATCGACGTTCATTATCTCGCCAATGAACTGTGAGTTAACGACCCGCTTGGCGGCTTCCTAAACAGTGGGTTTGGCTGCCACCCCGGCTAAACCACACCACGTGCGTTAGCGTACATCGGAAAGACGAGAACCCTTTTCGCTTTAAATACCAAGTTGGATACACCAAAACTTACTTAAAATAGCATTGTTGATTGCAACATAGTTAAAATACAACGATAACTCTTCGTTGCCTAGTTGGTAAAACATTTGTCTTACATCTCGGGAGTTGCGGGTTCGATTCCCGCTAGAAAACATTTTTTTAAAAGGATTCTATCCTGCTTTCACTGAATACCTCATTGTACGTGTTTCTGGTTAGTTGCCACATAACTACCCGCCAACTTGCACTGTATACTAGAAGTGGGTAAGACCCAGTTATTCAGAATATACGTAGCAGTGGTTCTATGAGGTGCATAGCGCTGAAATGTATTAGACTTCTGTGCGGAAGGTCGCCGGTTCGAGCCCCGCGCTGTGCTACTCCCCTCGAACGACACAGGCTCTTTTTCGCCCTAGTATTCGGGGGTATAGGACATCTATGACTTCAATCATATATTGTATATGTAATAAAAAAAAACATGCTCCGATCGTCTCACTTCGGTGTGCAATCGAATCCAGTACAGCAGTGTGGCCGGTTTAAGTGAGTGAACCATTGCACACGAGTCTGCTGGTGTGCAACAGTTCACTCACTTAAAAAAAAAGAAACTCTCCCGCACAGTGCCGCTTTCCATCTGAATTGACGTTGAAATCGCGAGGGGATCCTCAACTGCGAGGCCCAGCAACGACGATCAGTGGATCCATACCATAAAAAAATACGAGACTTTTAGACCCGGTCTTTCGAACTAGATATATTTATAGAACTTATTTGACTGATTTAATCTCAAAATTATCCAAAAAATAAATCCCATTTAAAATATTTGTAGTAATGTGAGCATGTAAAAATTATCATTTAAAAAAATTGGACTTTACAAAATGTATATACTCGTACAAAGCACATATCGAAAAATTGAACATCAATCAGTGCCTATTTAAAAATGCCGACCAAATAAATATTGTAAGACTTCGTCTTTCATTTTTAAGCAAGTGCATGTCAATCACTAAAATAATATAATACATATCTTCCTATACCCAAGTTTATTTTTTTACTATAGGCTGTCCCAAAAAATGTACACACTTTTACACCGTACTGTTAACTTGAATTTGCTGCAGAAATTTGTCATACCACGCAATCGTGAGGAATTTCCAGCAAGATTGTGCAGCTCCTCATTACCATCGTGATGTGAGGGCGTATCTTAATAAAAATTAGCCGAACAGATTGATTGGATGTAGATGTAGCACTGAGTACCCCGTACTCCCTAGACCCCACGCCAATATTTTTTTTATGGGCACTTCAAAGATAAAATTTATGGCATAAAACCGGCAAGAGTTAATGAATTGAAAGCAGCCATTGAAAAAGAATGCGCCCAAATACCAAAAAAAAAATATTTGTGACGTTAGCGATTCTGCGTTATCAGCCATACATGGATCAGAACGGCCATCAATTTGAGCAATTACGATAATAAAAAAAATATACATATGTCTTCTTAAATTTGGAGTTTTAATCTTAGATACCTTAATAAGTACTGTACAGTACTAACATATGGATGCGAAAGATGGGCTCTTTCTGAACGAATGAAACAGAAGCTCCAGACAACACAACGCAGCATGAAGAGGCGCATGTTAGGTTACAACAGGAGAGACCGCAAACGCAATGAGTGGATACGCGGCCAAACAAAAGTTGACGATGTTATAGAGTAGCAAAAATACTGAAATGGAAGTGGGCTGGGCACATTCTCTGAACAACGGACTATCGCTGGATGTATGAAGTAATCCAGTGATACACAATATGCAGAACTAGGTCTGTAAGAAGACCAAAGGCACGCTGGGTGGACGAAACACGTAAGCAAGCATCGATTACGTGGCAGCAATGCGCAAAATACAGGATTTCTTGGAAAAAACTTGGAGGCCTATATTCTGCAGTGGCCGAATATAGGCTGATGATGATACTTTAATAAATACTTAATTTATAATCATTCAAAGTGCTCATAAGTTTTTTGGGACACTGTATTTATAACACGCCAAACTATAAGTGTCAAATAATTTACAATTTGATTACCCTACCAAATATAATAGTGGTACGAGCAGATATCCCTCGCTATGAATATACGAAAACGCTATTGTGTCACGCACTACAATATTATGATATATCACCAATAATAATTCTACACCCATACACGCACACGCATTCACATACACACATCTAGATTATGTAGATATATGATATGCTTCAATTGTGTTCTTGTGAATGACAGCGCTGTCTTTTTGTATCGCTTTAGTTTAATCGGTCTTTAGTTAATTCGGTTCTTTAGTTCAGCTTCGCTTTAAATTTTCAATTAATAATCTAGTTCGCGAACTTGGTTGAACTATATCTGGGAAGCGTGTCATTAGTTCCGTGTTTTTGATCCAACATTTCAGACCCGATACATATACATATACTACCACACCGTTTCTCAGCTGGGGTAGGCAGACAGGACAGAGCGTCAGACTTTTTTATCCCGACATACATACATATTTCGTCTCTTCTACATCCATACACTTTTTAATATAACTCCTGAGATTTCTCTTTCTTTCTACGTCTCCTTTCAAAATACCATTCACTTGATCCAATCACACTTTCCTCGGTATTCCTTGGAGAGAAAAACTGTCCATACCCATAAAAAAAGATCTTGTAATTGAAGAAAGCAGTATTTTATAACAATTATTCTATTTTATTCGTATACCATTTCTGTCGAATATAGTAACTAACGAGCTAATTGTCAAATTACAACTTCTTCCAACCAACCAAATAAATGTTTTAATGCTCAATATATTCATACAATCGCTCCTGTTTCCTTGCTGGGGTAGGCAGAGGACGGAGCGCCAGATTTTACCATCTCGATACACATATGTCAGCTATATCACAGCACTACACCTAAAAATTCCCTCCCTTCTTACTTTTCTTAGTTTCAAAATATCATTCACTTGATCCAACCACACTTTCCTTTGTCTTCATATACCATGCCTTCCACTCACATTTGCCTTTACTAGCTAAAATTAACAATATTTAGAATACTGTAGTATAAATTTACCCCTCTAGCTTTCAAAAATATTACAGGGCTGCTTAACCCAAGTATAACAAGTACGTTACAGAATGTCAGAACTTCTTCTTTGGACCTCAATATATCACTAATATTTCAGCACAGGGAAGAAACATAAACATGTTTTTTAATCTATCTTACTAGGGACACTCACACAGTATCACCATGAAAGAAACAAAAATATTACAGGGCTGCTTAACCTAAGTATAACAAGTACGTTACAGAATGTCAGAACTTCTTCTTTGGACCTCAATATATCACTAATATTTCAGCACAGGGAAGAAACATAAACATGTTTTTTAATCTATCTTACTAGGGACACTCACACAGTATCACCATGAAAGAAACAAAAATATTACAGGGCTGCTTAACCTAAGTATAACAAGTACGTTACAGAATGTCAGAACTTCTTCTTTGGACCTCAATATATCACTAATATTTCAGCACAGGGAAGAAACATAAACATGTTTTTTAATCTATCTTACTAGGGACACTCACACAGTATCACCATGAAAGAAACAAAAATACTACAGGGCTGCTTAACCCAAGTATAACAAGTACGTTACAGAATGTCAGAACTTCTTCTTTGGACCTCAATATATCACTAATATTTCAGCACAGGGAAGAAACATAAACATGTTTTTTAATCTATCTTACTAGGGACACTCACACAGTATCACCATGAAAGAAACAAAAATATTACAGGGCTGCTTAACCTAAGTATAACAAGTACGTTACAGAATGTCAGAACTTCTTCTTTGGACCTCAATATATCACTAATATTTCAGCACAGGGAAGAAACATAAACATGTTTTTTAATCTATCTTACTAGGGACACTCACACAGTATCACCATGAAAGAAACAAAAATATTACAGGGCTGCTTAACCCAAGTATAACAAGTACGTTACAGAATGTCAGAACTTCTTCTTTGGACCTCAATATATCACTAATATTTCAGCACAGGGAAGAAACATAAACATGTTTTTTAATCTATCTTACTAGGGACACTCACACAGTATCACCATGAAAGAAACAAAAATATTACAGGGCTGCTTAACCCAAGTATAACAAGTACGTTACAGAATGTCAGAACTTCTTCTTTGGACCTCAATATATCACTAATATTTCAGCACAGGGAAGAAACATAAACATGTTTTTTAATCTATCTTACTAGGGACACTCACACAGTATCACCATGAAAGAAACAAAAATATTACAGGGCTGCTTAACCCAAGTATAACAAGTACGTTACAGAATGTCAGAACTTCTTCTTTGGACCTCAATATATCACTAATATTTCAGCACAGGGAAGAAACATAAACATGTTTTTTAATCTATCTTACTAGGGACACTCACACAGTATCACCATGAAAGAAACAAAAATATTACAGGGCTGCTTAACCTAAGTATAACAAGTACGTTACAGAATGTCAGAACTTCTTCTTTGGACCTCAATATATCACTAATATTTCAGCACAGGGAAGAAACATAAACATGTTTTTTAATCTATCTTACTAGGGACACTCACACAGTATCACCATGAAAGAAACAAAAATATTACAGGGCTGCTTAACCTAAGTATAACAAGTACGTTACAGAATGTCAGAACTTCTTCTTTGGACCTCAATATATCACTAATATTTCAGCACAGGGAAGAAACATAAACATGTTTTTTAATCTATCTTACTAGGGACACTCGCACAGTATCACCATGAAAGAAACAAAAAATGAACAATGTACGTAAATTTTATTTATTCCTATGCTACCCATTAATACGAGTATATCTTATAGCATCTTTAAAAAAATTATCTGAAATTTATTTTTAATTCGAGGAAATCAAGTTCAATCTCATCAATTTATACCAGAAGGAGCTGAACTGGTTGAATGCGAGAAATATACGCAAAATTCCCATACTGTGACTATTGGATAATGTATCCAGCATCTTTTCGATCATGGAATAACGCTACGCTCAAACAGAGATTGTTTATAGGTTTTGATTGCTTTCTCAGGGCCACTTTTCTTGTTTACGTCCTCCTTTACTGTCCATGCAGACTCTGGAACCAGTAGCAAACTAATATTAAACTCGCTCCGTCATTGGCATATTTTATAAAGTGACTGAAAAAACTCTTAATTTCACGTCAGTAATATAACGATTTTCATTCTTGATTTATTTTCCTCTCCATCATGCCTTCCTTTTTCCTTTGATTGGTAATACATCTCAGTTTTATTTTTACTGTGTATATTGTTTTTTAAAATTTTCTATACTTAGGTGGATAATTATTTGAATATTTTTGCGACCGTTAACTTGCTTTATTAACTTTTGTGTGGTGGGTTCGAAGAGATTGTCGCCTGGCAATAGCCCCGCCAGATTGTTTTTACAATGAATTGTTAAATAAATATCTGAATTGGCGATACACATATGCTGAACAGCGTGGTCGCGATAATATATTTTCTTAATGACCACAATAATTTGAGCCTTCGAGCTTAGATCCGCTCGAATTATTTAAATATTCTTAAAGCATTAAAAATAAATGAAAAACAACAGTACAACAAAATATTTGCAAATGTCACCAAATGTTGATTTTGGGTTCATGCTTGGAACCAATCCTTAACAATGTCAAAGGTTGATTTTGGGTCCATGCATGGAACCAATCCTTAATAATATCAAAGGTTGATTTTGGGTCCATGCTTGGAACCAATCCTTAACAATATCAAAGGTTGATTTCGGGTCCATGCTTGGAACCAATCCTTAACAATATCAAAGGTTGATTTTGGGTCCATGCTTGGAACCAATCCTTAACAATATCAAAGGTTGATTTTGGGTACATGCTTGGAACCAATCCTTAACAATATCAAAGGTTGATTTTGGGTACATACTTGGAACCAAACCTTAACAATATCAATTTGCTTTGAATGTATCTGGGGCGAGGGAAATTTCCCGGACCGCAGAAGAATCTATTAAATATCTTGAAATTGTTCAACTGTTGGAATATATAATACTTGTAGTAGCAAGTAAATCTTCTTCTTCTTCCCAGAGTCATGTCAGGTCCCCCAACGTTGAATATCACCTGAGAGTACACGTATTTGTCCCCGGCAGCCCGAAAAAGATCACCAACGCCCCTTATGCCAGTTCAATCACGTATATTGCGGAGCCGGGAGATTTGCCTCCTGCCAATACCTCTTCGGCCTTCTATTTTGCCTTGGATGATCAGGTGCAGTAATTTGTACTTTGCTCCTATAAACCGACTGGAAGCATTCGAAATGTGGATGCACTGGAGAATGCTACGGATACCCTTGACGAATATGGTCAGCGACACAAGGGTTCTTCAAAGAGCCAAAGTTGATAGAGGGTTGCTGACTAATATTATAATCCGAAAGGTGTCCTACTCGGGTCATGTACTTAGCAAGTAAATAAGATACCTT
Source organism: Odontocerum albicorne (assembly GCA_949825065.1). Lineage (NCBI taxonomy): Eukaryota > Metazoa > Arthropoda > Insecta > Trichoptera > Odontoceridae > Odontocerum > Odontocerum albicorne. The sequence goes on from OX463850.1 coordinate 29,919,078, forward strand.
TTAAGAGTTTCAAAAAAGAAATGATGTTTTCAAAATAAAACAATGATATTTCGACACACTACCCCAGACTGATAACACACGTTACTTCCCTGTACCTTTCATATGGAAATTTCACCCTAAGATAAATATCGGTAATTTTCAAACACGTGTAAAATTGAGCGCGACGTCGGGTTTTTGACATGTCGAAGGAATATAACATATTGTAATATTTATGGGCACCTGGAGATTTGTTGGCGGTACTAGTTATACACTACGAGAACAGGTGTTAGGAGGTGGGTGTAAGTGAATGATATTTTGAAAGAAGGAAGACAAATCTTAGAAGTTGCATTAGGTGTATGGATGTAGAAGAACCGAAGAATGTGTGTCGGATAAGCTGGTGTGGCGTCCTGTCCTGTCTGCCTATCCCGAGAGGGATGGTATTGTGTATGTATGTATTATTATATACATATACTGCCTCCACGGTCTAGGTAGTAAATTCACTTATCTTTTGGCCCGGGGGTTGTGGGTTCTATAATCTTCGGTACCTAAAATTCAGTTTGTTTTTACTTAAGGCCTCTTTAACATCTTTTGGTTGGTTGGAAAATTTCTAAATGGCAATAAATAGTGTATTATAATACTATTAGGAATATTTTTATTTAATAATTCCAATAAACTTAACAAATGTGCTCCGTGAATTGCTTTTCTACAAATACTTCCTCATTCTCTTTCTTCGTCTGATAGTCAATCCCTCGTGATCTACGAGTAGTATGATGATAATCAGCCATCCTGCGTATGGGCACGCCTGTAAGTGTCTTATTGTGTCCAATCTATTGCACTTCAGCCAGCACACAATCTTGACATATAAAATCAGAAGTTCCTATAACATGGAGATCAAAGTTCTAAGACGATGCGCAGGTTTAATCTGCTGCAGTCTTTCGTTAAGCAGAATTTTTACATAGTGCTATTTTTGCGTTGCTTTAAAGCGCTACAAGAATTTATGATAATCAGCTTCGTCGTCGTTGCTGGGTCTCGTAGTCAAGGATCCCCTCGCCATTCCATTCCGCTGTACTGGATCCGAAGACGCACACCGGCGTGTTCCCCCCCACCCGTTTTTTTTTTTAAAGAATATATATGATTGAAGTCATAGGTATTCTTACACCCCAGAATACTAGAGGGGAAATGTATGTGTTATTCGAAGGGAGTAGCACAGCGCGGGGTTCGAACCGACGACTTACCACGCGACCAAGTACCTCATAAATAACTCATACTCCTCATAGATAAACAGCGTATAAGCTACAGAAACATAAATTCTGAAGTAAAACAGTCTAAGAGTAAAACTATGTTAATGTGGAAGTGAATCCACCAGGAATCAAACCTGGGTTGCTCGCTTGTTTAGCGTAAATGGTAACCATTAGATCACGGCCGCCTAGAGATTACGTCTGTGATTTGGTCGTAAGACTCGAGAAGAGGTATTATCTTAACGCATTAATAAGTTCCCTCGAGGGTCTTCGCAGAAGGTCGCAATATCCTTATCAGACGGGCTGGCTGGCGGGGAGGCTGTCGGGCGGCAGGGCTTAGTAACTGCCGACCGCTTCCACAACAGGGTGGAAGATAACGCGCCGCGCCACACGAGGGGACTGGTATCTCTGTGTGCCCATCTCCGATTGCATGAGACGTGTGTGTGTAAAATGTATTGTACTTGATCCCCGACATTTAAAAAATAAACTTTAAAATCTTTAGTAACCGATTAAAAAATAACGCGAAATAACGCCTAGCGAAATAACGCCTAAAATAACGCCTAGAAAACACATCTGATTGTTAATAAAAAAAGTCAAATCCGAAACCCAAAATTTTCATTTCCAATGTACTTTGGTTTTAAGAACAGTACTGAAAGATTTAAATTCTTTGTATTACACTTTCATTGTATACAGCACGAGGAATGGCGGTGCGGTAACGCACTGAACTTCCGTGCGGCAGGTCGCCGGTTCGAACCCTGCACTGTGCTTTTTTTCGAGTTCGCAGATTTTTAGAACAGTTAATTTAATTTATCTCATTACTTCGAGTTTGTAGATTTTAAGAATAATTATAACTCATTTCTCTCATACATCGAGTTTGCTAATTTTAAGTTGTTACTAAAGGCGCGTTCTCACGGTTCAAGTTTAGTTGACCGATTAAAGTTGATCAACAAAAGTTGAATGAAATCTGTAGTGAAGACGCGTTCTCACGGTTCAAGTTTAATTGACCGATTATATAGTAGTTGATCAATAAACGTTGAATACGACTTGAATCAGTTTTTTGTCCACACGTTTCAATAGAAACTGATTCAATAAACAGTTTAAATTTAATTCAGTTAAAAATGGCGTCGAAAGCATTTTCTCTTGCATTTTTATTTTTATATTTATCGAGTTGAACGTGAACTTGACAATCAACTTGAATTCAAATGTTCACACGTTTCAACTTGAAAGCAAATGTCGGATGACTCATCACTTGAACGATAAAGTTTGACTGGGTCAATCTTTTCTTGATCAACTAAACAGTTGATAAACTCTATTGAAACAAAGGTTATCACTACAGATTTCATTCAACTTTTGTTAATCAACTTAAATCCGGCAACTAAACTTGAACCGTGAGAACGGACCTTGAATCAGTTTCTATTGAAACGTGTAAACAAAAACTGATTCAAGTCGTATTCAACTTTTGTTGATCAACTTTAATCGGTCAACTAAACTTGAACCGTGAGAACGGGCCTTAAGTTATTTCTCATATAAAAAAAAATCAATCAACTGATACGCGCTTTGTACGAGTACACTTCGTATAATTAACAAAATATTCAGATTACAAGACAAACATCTGACGCGTCAATATTGCTTCACAGCCCAGACGTTTCATTAATCTTAATCAAAAATATTTCCCCATCAATCGAGAAAAAACAACATTCAATAAGCGGCTCATAGTCCTCGTACAGCAAATAATCACTTCTTATAATCTTGCGTGAAAAAAAATACGACAGATGGTGATTATTGAAAGATTCTGTCGATCTAAAAATAGTTGTTGAGAGATACCACGTCAGACAATATTACAGATAAAACTTAATGTCTCCCCCCTCAGCAGTACGTTATGTCAGTTAGAGCCGATAGAAGACGCGTTGTTTCGCTATATTATGAAACGTTGAAAATTGAATATCACACGATTATCAAGTTTTTTTCAAAAGAAGGAATAAGTCCAGCAGCGATCAAACGACGTTTAGATGCTGACGTCATTTAATTTCTACCGGGCTTTTTCGCTTTTTTTGAAATAAACTTGATAATCGCGCGATATTAATTTTTTTAACATTTCAGAATAAAACGAAACAACACGTTTTTTATCGGCTCTAGTTGACATACTACTGAAGGTAGAGGTATCCAATTTTAACTGTAACATCGCATGACAATGCAGTGGGTGTGGTGTTTGTTTATACAAGCTCGAACTTGTACAGGGTGGAATCTTTTGGGTCTTGGTGTACCATGTGTGAATGTCGGATGCATATTATACAATATCCCACAAGAGAACATTTGATAAAGATCAAAGTTTTAAATTCTTGCAAATGTGGTCAGAGGGAGGAAATGTTATTTTGATAGCGTGAGTTGACTGTGATGGCGTTTTGATTAGGATATAACATATTGTGTGGTATTAATTAATCTTTAGCATTGCTTATTTGGCTTGAAACACCCAGAGTTGGGTGAAATGCCATTAAAAACACTTGATGGTGACTCCAATGTTAAAGGTTTCATTAAAATACAGCGTCTTCCGTAGACAGAAATAATAAATCGAAAAAATGAACCCTGAAATTGACCAGACAAGAAAGAAAGAGCATAGGCAGAGCAGAGCGTCCCCCTTGGATATTATGCTGAAGGTGAAATAAGCTATTTGCCAAAACAGAAAACAAAATAACATTAAATGAAGAGATTTTTAAATTAAAAACGACGTAATAATAATAATAGAGAATTGTGCCGTGTCGTCTCTTCAGAGGAGGTAAAACGAGTGTTTACGTTTGGAAAAATCCGAGAATATTATTGTCTTACTTGGAATATTGCCAAAAAAACAACAAAGGCGAAATTGGCTGGTCTAAGTTAAAAAAAAACTTAGTATGTGAAATTTTATAAAAAATATTGAACCATTTTTTTTAATAGGCAATCCACCCAAACTAGGATGATTTCTGCCATCAAATTAAAGTCATTGTATTAAACACTTACCTAATTTATTATCAGAATGACTTCGATATATTATATATGCGAAAAGAAAACGTATTTCACATATGTTGTACAGAGTAGAACCTGATAGCTTATTGACATTTGGCAATCTCTTCCAATCAACTAGAAAAATGTTTTAGAGACCTTAAACGAAAAACAGACTAAAATCTTTTTTTAAAATAAATTAAGTTCCCACGATAATTGAATCCGTACCCCCGGGTTGCAAGATGCATGTCTTAGCAACTAGACTACGGGCGTCGTCTAATTTTTAGTGAAGATTATCAGTTAAAACACACACATGTTAATATCATGAAATATCAGAGAAAATAAATAAAAAAACATTGCAAATAGTGACTAACTCGTATATATTATGCAAAAAAACAACCCACATTATACGTGTTTTGAGATATTTGAGAAAACGTTAAATCAGGTGAGACATACGTGTAGAATACCATACACTTGTTTTGTAAACTAAATGTGTGCACGTAACACAATGTATGGTTTTCAATGTCTTTGTGCATATTTTTAAATTACGTAATAATTTGTTGCCAAATTATACCCTAAAAGGTGTTATGTTGACAACCTCCGGGACCTAGTTAGTAAGAAGCCTGCCTCCCAACCTAGAGGTAGCGGGTACAAAACCCGCTGGAACCCAGATTGTTTTAAAAAGGATTCCAGTCTGGTTTTCACTCAAGGCCACTTAACCATATTTCTGGTTAGTTGGAAGAGATTGCCACATAGCAATAAGCACGCCAGGTTGTATTGTATACAACGAAAGTGTAAAAAAAAACATGAACTAAACTCCTAATATTATTATTATTACTACGCAATTTTCTTATTATGAGAATCCAGACTTTTTGATGTACGGCGTTTTCAATGTTATGAATGATTTCAGTACTGTTGAAGTAAAAAACTGTAAATGTAAGATTTTTCATGTGAAGTGACAGATGAAAGTTACATAGATACAGTACCCGGCGGTAAGTAATACACATCGGGCTTAAGAAAGAGACTGTCGGCCATAATCGGCAGAGACGACGCTCTACAAAGTCGAAGTTAGCCGATTATGGCCAACAGTCTCTTTCTTAAGCCCGATGTGTATTACTTACCGCCGGGTACTGTACATACATACCATTACGCCATCTCCCTGTCGTGGAAGGTAGAGAGGACAGAGCGACAGACTTTCCTATCTTGATACACATCCTTAGCCTCGTTAATCAGATTGAATTAATTTCTAATTATTTTTGAAACTACAATAAATAAATGTATATGCTTACGATAATTTTTATGCATTGAATCACATATGGGTAAATTCAGAGTCAGATATAATAAATACACCAATGATATGACGTGGTTGCGCTGCCTATAAAATCCCCTGTAAATAAATACAAACCATACGACCAATATATTTGTGTTACGAGTCAGATCTTCCGACCCTAAACATTAAAAATAATAACCGTATACATACTCGGTTTTTGAAGATATCAGTTAAAATCCAATCCGCCACATCTCAACCACGAGGATGCGCGCGCACTTTTTCCCTGTCCCCAACCAAACGGAGAACGTAACGATGGAAAATCACCCCATAAATCTGGACCACCGACTAGAAGTGGTGATTTATCTGAGCTGTCAACTTTTTTATACAACCAAGATCGATTCTGCGCTTTTCGCGAGAGACTGTCTGTCAATCACATTTTTCTATTTCTGCCCGCTCTGAGACTTTCCAATAGAGCTTGATGTATAGAGAAACGACCCATGAATTTGAATCACAACTTGTTATTCTACTCGTGGTTTGAGTTTCCTTTTTTGGTGAGTATCGCAAATTATAAAGAATTTTCTTGGATTTGTTCAAATGCCGAGCTAATGGCGAGCTTTTGTATTGTATGAAAAATATTAATTTTCATTTGAAAATAATACTCGTGGTCCAAGTAACAAGAAAATTTATTTCGCTATTTCGTTTCTTTTTATTATTCACAAAACATAATTTAAAATTTAAATCGTTTTAATGGAAAGTCGAGTACAAGTTCATAAAAATGCTAAAAACTCTCTGTTTTGTAGCTATAGAGAACTACTTAACTAGACTAGGCCTGGGACGAAGTGATCTCATTTATTAATCACAAATTTCATACATTTATCCTCAATATTTATACACTAAGCTGAAACATTCACACTCTGCATTCATATTCCACCCCTCAAACCATTCTTTTTCTTCCTGGCACTGTCCCAACTCATTGCCTAGGTAGGCTGTTGGGGTCGGCTCTTCTCGTTCTCAGGCTGTACCATATATTCTTCGGTTCTGGGTGTCGCTTTCATCTAGGCCGTTTCTCTGCATGATTTTGGAGCATTGAGTAATCCAGGAGTTCTTTGGTCTTCCTCTAGTAGGAGCTGTACATAGTCCAGCATTCTGAGCCATACATAATTGCGGGTCTAACGATAGTCTGATATACATTTCCTTTCAGTTTTATAGACATTTTTGGGTCACACAAGACTCCTGTTAACGATCTGAATTTCATCCATCCCACACTTATTCTGTGGTCAACATCCGCGGTGCACCCTCCGTCTTTGTGAATGGGTGAGCCCAGATACTTAAATGAGTCACAGCCGGCTAATACTCGTATTTCCCCATCCAGTTGGATGAAGGAGTTGTGGCATTTGGGTCTTCAAATGGCAGGTACAGAGATTCTGTCTTTTTCCTACTAATTTTTTCACCCCTTCAAACCCTTATACCCAATTTATTGATTGTTTTGTAATATATAAAATTGATTAATAATAATTGGTTCGTTTCCCAAGTTAAAGTGCCTTTGAGTTTAAATTGTCTTGTTTTTATTACTCGATGATTCTCCTTTGTATTAAAACTGTGGAAACTGTAAATGTTATATTGGAAATAAAATAAAATGTAAAATAATAATAAAAACACAATTCCAAAAAAATCCGGTCTTTCCGTCTTGTACAAACACCTCCCCACACCATGGTGAAGCCCCCACACCAATCGCGGACATAGAAGTAAAAAAGAATAATTTCTCTCACAGCGTAGTAAATATTTTCCAGCAAGTTCAACCACGAGGAACGAACGAGTACAGAGTTAGTTTATTTAGTTCCTTTTCGAATTTCCAACCTCCGTAACATTTTCTTTTCGGATTTAAACTTCATTTTCTCGAGAACAGCTCGGATTTCTTATTTTCAAGAAAATGGATGCCCTTCGAGAAAACTAGAAATTTCCCGAGTAATACAAGGTGGCTAAAACTAACTTAACAACTTGCGTTTTAAATAATTCTTATAATAAATACAAAACAACAAATATTTTTATATAAATACTTTATTTGAATTTTGCAATTATTTGATAATTTCGGAAAAATGCTTGCCTCTTGTTACCACACAATAACGAGCTCTTTCAAAAGCATTTCTCATTATATTTACACAAATTTAAGACAATAACATATTGCAACTTAAGCTGTTCAAATGTTATGTAGTTCTTTCACTACTTTTTGAGATTAATTTGTCTCGAAACATTATATCATATTTAAATTTTCGAATTTGGCTCGTGCTACGTAATATCGAGTACCGTGTCGCTGAAGTAACATGTTTTCATTTAATCGACGTGACAGAAAGTTCTCGATCATGGCGCGGTAGCGGTCGCCGTTAAATCGCTACCCGTAATGTTTTCGAATAAATAATTCTAATCACATCTAACCAGACACTGTCAGGACCAAAAATCTCCTTCGAACCAGCGAAATGAAGGTACTCAGGAGTATCGCTGGCAAAACCCTTCGTGATAGAGTATGTGTACCGGACAGGGTACAAAGAACTGTAAACGTATAGGTGCGATGGTTGCTGCGCAATGCTCGGAGAATTCAGTGTCAATTTCAAAAGGCGTAGATCGATGAGAAGGTAACGATGGTGAAGAGATTCCTTTTATGGCGGGTTGTAGAAAGTCTCAAGTAAAACACAGTAGAGTGGAGTGTACTGAGAATATAATTAAAAATTGAAATGGACTCTTCTTATGAACGGTCAGTCAGTCATCACAAGCGCTCACACCTCACGAAATTCGACAATTTTCGGAAGTTTTGAGCATTGCTTAGACCACGCATTCGGGAGTTTTGCGCATTGCTTAGGTCAGCGATATACTCTGGCGACGACCGTTCACAAGTCTCATTTCATCTGCGGTCGCGATAACGATCGGACCCAAATAAACATAAATTTATCATAGAAACCAAGAATATATCAAACAACATCAAATTTACAGACAAGAATCTATACACATACAGATCTCAAAATATACAAAATACAACAAGAATTTACATATATTAAGGGTGACGCATACGTCCGATACAGTACGAAACACAGAAATCCGAAAGACGTGCGAAGTTGAAGATATTGTCAGATGTGGACGACACAGAAGAAGGTTCTGGAACGAACACGTATCCAGAATGGCGGAATCAAGAGCCATAAGAATGGCCAGGGACAGTATCCCCCAAGCAAGCAGACCTCCAGGACGACCTCCCAAAAGATGGAGACAGCTGGCAGTCGACGTCACAAGAGGCAAACAATGATGCAGGACCATAACAGGTCAACAGGCCTAAAATAAGAAAAAGAAGACCTAACCCAATACCAAGCTACACTGTCCCTCTGCGAAGTTGTAATGGTTGCTGACTATAAACACTGAAACCAAGATATAGTACAATACATAAACAAAATGTTTTTTTTGTTGCGAATTATGCTTTCAAAAATAAACCATTCACATACATACTATCACGCTATTTCTCTGTCGGGTTAGGGAGAGAGGACAGAGCGCCAGATTTTCTTACATACGTCTTTTGTCTCTTCCACGTCCATACAATTTTTCATACAAATACTAAGATTTGTCTAGCTTTCTAGGATTCATTCATTCAATTCGTATGCAAAGACTTGGAAACGAGTTTTGCAACAATTTAGATATTTTTAATATACGTATATATAGTATTCGCCAGAATATCACAACAATATTTAGAAATAGCTACTAATTTTGTCCTCTCCTTTATTAATATAAATAACCTAGTATAAACAAAACATTAAGGACAATACTTTGCCTCTGGAGTTGAGTAACTCTGCATCAACATGTGGAAGGTTTCGTTTCTGCAAAGCAACTTGCATCTCGTTCTACAAGTGAGCCCATGTGTTTTCTGTATCTCAATATCTATCCATAAAATTCCCATAAAATTCTCAAAAAATCCAATTTTTGTTCTATGTAAGCGTTATTCCACTAAAAACAAATCTGAGTTCTTTAACTCTATAAAATAAGTCTTCGACAATTACGTAAGTCTGCTTGGTGAGGTTTGGTAATATTTTGTGGTATACTCGTACATACATATACATTGAACTTAAATACACATATAATTTTAAAACAATTACTGTAATTTATTATTACTACTGCTTTTTGTATATTCATGTTTGTTTAAGATAAAGTTGTATTATTTGTCAATAATTTTAAGTACTTGTATAACCTGTCACATGTTCATTTGTATATAAAGACACTGTTGTGTCGTTAATTAAATAAAAACAAAATAAAATAAAACGTCATTCACTTGATCCAACCACACTTTTCTTAGTCTTCCTCTACCACGCCTTCCATTCACATTTACATTATATATACTCGTATATGTTTTGTTTATCTTTCTTCATTTATTTGTTCTAAATGTCCAAACCATTTCCGAGTTACTTTCCTTATATAAATTAACAAATCATCCGTATGTTCACATTTATCCGTAATACGTTACAAATGTTCTATTCATGTATTATTCTCGGGCGATGTCCGTCTTTGTGGGGATTGTGGGCGTATGCTCACGTATGTGTTCATGGATTTCGTGGAGGTGAATAGTCATTTGAATGTTTTTTTGCGACCATGTAACTTGTTTAATTTACTTTTGTCTGATTGGTTAGATTGGAAGAGATTGCCGCCTGGCAATAAGCCCGCCAGATTATATTCGCAATTAAAGTGTTAAAGAAATAAATATGCTTAGTACACGCATTTCTACAGCATTTATTCGGTTCCTTTCAATATTTATCCACAACCAAGTTTCACTTCAATACATTCATTAAAGTCGGTACTAAAATACTGTTGTGGACCTATCATCTTAGTAGATTTTGACGCTGTACTGTTCGAGTATGTATGTTTTGGTGGACCATTGTCTATATTTTGACGCTGTACTGTTGGAGTATATATGTTTTAATGCACCATTGTCTATATTTTGACGCTGTACTGTTCGAGTATGTATGTTTTGGTGCACCATTGTCTATATTTTGACGCTGTACTGTTCGAGTATATATGTTTTGGTGCACCATTGTCTATATTTTGACGCTGTACTGTTCGAGTATGTATGTTTTGGTGCATCATTGTCTATATTTTGACGCTGTACTGTTCGAGTATGTATGTTTTGATGCACGATTGTCTATATTTTGACGCTGTACTGTTCGAGTATGTATGTTTTGGTGCACCATTGTCTATATTTTCTATCGCTATATGCCGTTCGATATCCCTCTATTTCGATAAAATACTACCCAAATAGCACAATTCGATAAAATACTACCCAAATATCACAATTCGATAAAATACTACCTATATATCACAATTCCTCAACTTGCTCCACACTTTCATTATTCACCCATATATGGCATTCACTTTTCACAGTTTTCTATCACCATGACTTTTGATTTCACAACATTCATTCCCAGATGTTTCTCTCGTACAATTTACTTATCAAACTCTGTAATTCATATTCATACTCCGCTATCACTACCAAGTTATCAGCATTCAATAATCCGCATACATTCCTATTCGACATTTGTATGCCACCAATTGATAAGTCTAGTTCCTTCACACATGAATATGTTAATAAAAAAAAACAATAAAAAAACAGGAAACTTTCATTTAAAATATGGAAAATTATTTTTGTTCAAAATTTCAATACGAGATGGAAGCAGAGTTGGTAATTCACACCCCAGGAATAACACAATACAACAGATCGTTGATGTATGTATAATATTACGAAGATGTTTTCTTTGTCAAAACGTCAACCAGCGATTCCTAACAACATTGAAGATGGAAATTGACAACGGTTTCTGAAATTGGTCTCTTAATTTGATGATCAATATGAATCTCGTCATCCTGCCTGGCCCTGGCTCGATTACCTCTCGTCCATTAGCAGAGGGTCTCATAACTCATCGCACATTACGTGCCACATCGCCAGTTCATATTAACCCAATTGGTTTCTGCAGATTGAATGGGGTTGTTGGACAAGAGAAAGATAATACTCGTAAGATCTGAAATAAACGTTTTGGAAATACGCGATTTCCGATAAATAGCTGGTATGATATCATTAATGTATGGTAGACTTAACAGTGAAGGGATTACGCTTAGGACCGAAATCTTGAGATGGTTTGAAAATATTGAGTGATACATAAATACATACCATCACGCTGTTTCCCTATTGGGGCAGACAGAGAAGAGAGAGCGCCAGACTTTTGATTCATATTACGATACACATCTTTCGCCTCTTCTACATCCATACAACTTCTACGATTTCTCGGATTTTTTGCCCTTCCCTTTTTCAACATATCATACACTTGATGAACTATTATTTCCAGGGTCTCCCTTAAACACGCCTTCCACTCACATTTATTTGTACTGTATATTTGTTTTGTTAGTCTTTCTTCATTCATTCAGCTTTAATTTCACATTCATCCCTAATCACTTAATTCCATCATAATATTGCCCCCCCCATGCAGTCTTTAAAAAGTAATACAAACCATTATGCCCTTTCCATATTGGGGTAGGCAGAAAGCAGATAACACTAGACTTTCCTATCACAATACAACACTTTCGCTTCTTTTACATTCATACACCTTCTCATAAAGTTTCTCTGATTTTTTACATTTCCTTCTTGTAAAATTGCATACACTCGATCCAATTATACTTTCCATGTTCTACCTTTAACACGTCTTCCACTCACATTTGTACCTACTACATATTTGTTTCGTTAATCTTTCTTCATTCATTCGGTCCATGTGCCCAAACGATCTCAGAATGCTCTTCCCATATATTCCCGTTTCATTCCCATAAATCAAAGTTGGTACTAAAATACTGTTGTGGACTACCACATCAGCAGATTTTGATAGATTTACAAAAAAAAACATTTCAAATTAATGCAGAGCGAGAAGAAGACGTCTGAAGGAATTGTGTCAAGTATGACAAACAAAAGATCATGTATGGATGCGGAAGAGGCAAAATAAGTGTGCATGTATAGAATTTGTGAAGATTTTTATCAGACTGCGCTAAATTTATATGCAGTGATTTTGAATGGTGAAAATGATCATAAAATTCTTATATCGTATGCAGTACAACCTGGCGGATTTGTTGTCATTTGGCAATCTATTTCAACCAAACTAGAAATATGTTAAGTTATTTTTTTTAAATTAGTACCAACGTAATTCAAACCCAAAACTCCGGGATGGATGACAGATGACTTACCAAAGGCCGCAGAGGTCGACAGCCAGATGTGTTAGATAGAGCCGGGTGAGATTTTTTCAAAAACTTTTTTCGATTACAGGAAAATCCAGTTTGATACTCACTCGTCCATGTATCTTTTTTCGGTCCTATTTTCGTTCGCTCGATTTTATTTGTGATATAAAATATTTTATGTCTACCTAAAGATAATGAAAATAAACAAAAGTAACGATTACTTTATGTGAAACCACTCTATAAAAAAGTCGAAATGATAATTAAATAATTCTATATCTGGACTTAATATTTGTAGCTTTTGATAAAGTTTATTAATTACAACCTCCACGTCCTAGTTGGTAAGACGTTTGATTTCAAACCGGAGGTTTCGTTTTCGACTTCCGGTGGTACCAAAAAATCTCAGTCTGTAAAAGAGTTAATTTGGTAGCAATATTAGTACTTTCCGAGTACGTGTTCAAGTATTGTTGCCATTTCACATGTGGTATTATTAGCAACGCGTGCAATGATAAATCGCGAGTTCCGTACCTACTTCAGTGGTTTTTAACCAGAAGACTCGATAATTACAATATTAGAGACAATATTGTCTCTCGGCCACTATCTTCAATATATCAGTGTCATCAGTTTGAATATGTTGAAGGATACGAAAGAAGAAGTGAAAAAATGGTATCTACATGAGAAAACAATTTCAGTCTTTACTGATTGAGCCAAACCATTTATTTGATATTATATCACGATTTGCACGGTTCACCTAATTACCTATCACTAAAACCTCAGTGGCACAATTGGTAGAATGTTTGACTTTTGAACCCGGGGGTTACAGATTCGGTTCTTTACGGAACCTAAAAAAAGAGCCTCAGTCTATTTTTCAATATAAGGTTATTAAACATATTTCTGATTGGTAGGAAAAATTCCATGCGGAAATAAACATATCGTGTTGTACTGTATACAACGAAAGTGTAAAAAAAACACCTTATAAGTCAGAGAACGTAACATGTGGACAAACCGATTGTAGATTACTAGAAATTCTTGAAAACAACAAATCAAACAAAGATATCTTTAAATTATAGTTTTCAAAAGGTATATTGAACGGCGTGTAGCGATAGGAAATAAAGTCAATGGAGCACCAAAACATATATACTCATACCACATAAATCAAATCAGCTATGATGATTGTTTACAACTTTCACCGTCAACTTTGATGTATAAATGTGATACGCAGACATGGAAAAAGATTGAAAGGAACCGAATGAATACTGTAGAAATACGTTCACTGAGAAGTGTACAACGGGGTTACGATGTATGACAGAATACGGAATAAAGCGATTAGAAATGAATGTGAACTTAAGGCCGATTTATTAATTAAGATGAAGAAGAGGCACACAGAGATTGTTTGGGCAAGTAGAACGAATGGATGAAAAAACAAAAGAAATATAGACTGCAAATGTCAGTGAAAGGCATGGTAGAGGAAGACCAAGAAAATATTTTGAAAGAAGGAAAGATCATTTAAAAGGTATATAGATGAGGAATACTCGTATATCATAAACGTATGTATCATCGATTCATTTAATAAAAGCAACATTTTTAAATTTTTAATAGTTTATTCGTCGCAATATATTCATTATCATCCCCATTACTATGGGGGTAGGCAAATAAAACATACCTCAACTTCATTCTATCCTCGCAATTAGTTTCGTTTCTACCATGTCCGTCCTCTTTTCCATGCATACTGTCGTATTATAAAAGCTTTTTACTCTTACCTATTTCAGAATTTGATTAATTTGGTCATGCACCGTTTTTCTAAGTCTTCCCACACTTCTGGTACGCTCTATAATACTTATGTAGATTACATTTGTAAATCTTTCATCATGCATTCTACTTACCTGAACCATATCATTGCCCCTTTCCCCCCTTATATTACAATACATATCATCACGTCGTGTCCCTTGCGGGGTAGGAGATAAAAGATTTTCAAAATTTTCTATCCAAGCACACAACTTTCGCCTCTTCCACATTCATCCATCTCGTCACGTACAATATTATATTATTCATACTTCTCACTTTAATTTCTTCCTAGCACAACTTGCCATTCATACTTGTATACTCGCGTAATCATTATTTCGTTATTATTTCTCTCCACATATTCAAACCTTATTCAAACTCATATCTTCGTCTTACTTAAAATATCAATTTCATTCCTCTTTCTTTTATACATTGACACTGCAATTTTTCATTAGTGCACGCATTTCCACAGCATTAATCCAACTCTTATCCTTCTTTTGCTAAGTCCACGCTGTATTTCTTTCAATTTGCATTCTTTTACAAATATCCTCCTTCCTTATTATCTGATACATTGTTGTTCTTCTCTCACTTCAACACCATTTATTTATTTAATTAATTGTACAGTTAACCAATTTCTACCATTGAAATAATTAATTGTACAGTTAACCAATTTCTACCATTGAAATAATTAATTGTACAGTTAACAAATTTCTACCATTGAAATAATTAATTGTACAGTTAACAAATTTCTACCATTGAAATAATTAATACTATTAAAATTTTAGGACTAGAATTTAGAGTGCGTATTAATAAAAAAATATTTTGTTATAAAAAAATATTGAAATTTATTCTACTCTTGTCATATTTTTGACATATCCAAGTTGCATATCATAATGGGTTGAACACGCAAATTCACAAATAACAGTTACAAATTTGTACCAAATCACAATTTCTCTGACAAAATTACTCAAGAAAACTGATTTGAAAGACCAAAAAGAAATTTATGTCCTTTTACGAAAAAATGTTTGCAAAAAACTTGGTAAACATGAGAAAAAGTCTCGTCCAATTTGAAAGTGCTAAACGCTTTCACTTCTCGGCAAACTCCTAAAGGAGACTTGACGCGGGAGACGGGAAAAAAAAAACATAATTCCTCAAATTTTCTCCGAGAAAAGTGTCATAACTTATTCGTCTACCAGGCAAGAAAGAATTTCTGACCGAGAAGAAACAACACGCCATATTCAGGGAGAATTTACGAATTCCCCGCCCGTGGATATTACGATTAGAGGAGAATTTATTTGATAAATTGCAGCAGGTGAATAGGAAATTTCTACATGACTTGGTCATTTGACGGTTATAAAATAAGAAAGATTATTGATTGCTATCACGGTTCTTACGAAAATGTCAGAAATGCTATATCGTGCGGAGATAACAATGCAATCACGCAATATTTATTTATTTAACATTGTTGTTGAATTCATATCTATGTTAAACAAATTGTAAATTTCCAAACATTTTCCCCCCATGGAGTGAGGCATGACGCCAGTATATTAACAATTAACAAGTATATGGCAAATTGTTGCTACCATTTTTTATTCAGTCTCCAACATTGTTGATGGTTGTATTCGATAATATTATACATTTATTTATTTAACACTTAATTGTAAAAACAATCTGGCGGACTTATTGCCAGACGGCAATCTCTTCTAACCAACCAGACAAAAGTAAATAAAGGAAGTTACATGGTCGCAAAAGATATTCAAAATGATTATTCATATTTATGAAATTTATGAACATATACATAATAAAAGGGACATATCATCGCTCAAAGGAAAAGGAAAGCATGGTGGAGAGAAAAGGAAAAAAAACAGGAATGAAACACTACATTACTGACTAGAAACTAAAAGTCGCTTCTTAAAGCATGCCAAGAACGGTGCGAGACTAATTTTGTTTTGTAACGGGTTTTAGCTGCAAACCCATATTATACTCAAGTGAATGTATTCTGAAAGAAGGAAATGAAGAAAGTTCAAGAAATCGTAGGAGTTGTATGAGAATGCGTATAAATGTATATAATAGAAGAGGCTAAGGATGTGTGGCGAGATAGTAAAGTATGGCAATCTGTCCTCTATACCTACCCCGACAGGAAAATGGCGTGATGGTATGTATGAAACTAAAACATATTTGCAGCGGTAACACATATTACAATTTCAATAAATATACAATCTTTCAATAAACATACAGACGTATATATGCAAAAAGACTCCAACCCATAAAACATTTTATTTTATTTATTTGAAATATCGGGTAACCATACTTCAATCGCGTAAGTGCAAAAATATCAAGCAGGTAAAATTTGTATATACTCGTAATTGACATTCCTATTTCGTCTCCTATAAAATTAAACCATTCCAAGTCTATAAGAAACGTAATTGACATTCCCATTTCGTCTCCTATAAAATTAAACCATTCCAAGCCTATAAGAAACGATGTTGTATCTTTAAATATCTTGAAGAATGTCAATTGGATATTTTTTGCATAAAGGTATACAGGTTGGCCCATCAGTCCCGTTCCAGGTTTAAATATATATTTTTTAGTTTGATCTTTTTAAAAAAATTAGATAGTTTAAAAAGCATCCATAAGCTTTATTATGACAAATTTAACGACATAAATAAATATGACAGTGATCGAATTTTATTATGCTAATCAAGAGTCAATTATTCAAACACAACGCGCATATCGACATCATTTTACTGATGGAGTATTTTATAGATGATGATGATTTACATTTTACATTTTATTGCATGTTTTTGACAGTAGAGATCCAGTAGTTGACTTGCATTGAGTACATTAGTATTAATGAGAATATTCAAAGGGTACAACAAGAGAGTGTCGCTTATGATCAAGCCAACTTACACCAAACAACGTTATGCTTAGCTCGAAATGTCTCAAACGATATTACAACGAATTTTAAGAAACGATTTGCAACCGTTTACGTATACAATTTAGCTGATGTAAGAATGCAATGAATAGGAACATTGAAGCGCGACTTATGTGCCACCCAGTATTTCTGTCATAACTTATATTTCTGTCAGATAAGCAAATATTTCCGAGCGCGGTGAAAATAAGGTTATATCCATACGGAATTCATGAAATACCCATCCAAACATATTTCGATATCCCAGAATATATTGAATAAAAACGTTATAAGCGAAAAATATGATTTCATTTCGAAATGAAAACAATTTTTTTGCTGAAAAAAATAAATTTTATTACAAAGTAAAAGTTATGGTAAATATTTCGAATTTGCTTGAAAGATAATTTGACATATATATTCAAAAAAGGTCCAGCCCGAAAACTATATTTTTATCATAGGTTTCGGGTTTTACTTCGTGGAACTCTATATTAGAATATTTAATAATACATTAATTTGTTATTTCCCTAATTACATTAATCCCAATGATATTTCTTCGCAAAAGAAAGTCCAGACACGTGTCGTGGGGATTAATGTAATTAGTAGAATAACAAGTAATTTATTATTAAATAAACTACTATTTGGTTATTGAAATTATATATAGTATCAATCTTATATGTTTAAAAACATCGAGTCAGCAAAATATCAAGTCAGTAAAATATCAAGTCAGTAAAAATATCAAGTCAGTAAATATCGAGTCAGTAAAATTTTAATGTAGTTAAATTCCATCTAAATTATTTCATACCATTTCGTACAACGCGACGATATATTATGTTTCCTCAAATATTTTAAAACGAGTCTTAAAGTTCGTTTGTAGAAACAACCTAGCCAGCTATTGAAAAATATTGAACCTGATTTGTTACTCGGAGCATTAATTTATAGTAAAGAGCATGACCGCGAGGCTGCATTGTCTTCGGCCCCATTAATCGAACTTCCGGGCGTTCCAACCATTGAAATAGGTACGGAACTAGCAAGTTCGTGTTGACAATATTTCAGAACGTGCGGATGTAACCAGTTATACACGTCTAACGTACTCGAGTATTGTTACCGAACGAATTATTTTAGCACATTGAGACCTCCCTTTTTATTTTTTTCAGGTACCATCGGAAATTAGACCTGAAACCCCCGAGTGGAAGCCCAGCGTTTTATCATCTAGACCTAGGATCGAGTTTCAACCGATCAGCTGTAAAACACCGGATTCACCAAACGACAATTGCAGTTTTAAAGATCTGAGAATGAATGTTGAGAAATCCAGTCAAGGTGAAAAAAACCGTGAAAGGAAAAGTAAATGTGATACATGAGTTGAGGAGTTCAGCTGTTTGTGTAAACTTTTCTCAGGTGATGAAAGAGTTAAGAGGAATATCGAAGGGCGTGTAGCGATAGGAAATAAACTCAATGGGACACTAAAACATATACAACTCGAACCTGACAGCATCAAAATCTTCTAGATGATAGTCCACAACAGTATTTAAGTACCAACTTTGATGTATAGAAGAAAAACGTGGACGTGGAAAATGATTTATGGTAGTCGAATAAATGCTGAAAGAAGGCTTGGTAGAGGAAGACTAGGAAAATAATGTCTGGATCAAGAGAATGATACTTTTAAAAGAAGAAAACGTAGTCAGAGAAACCGTAAAAGTTGTATGATAAGATGTATGGATATGGGGTGGCGAAATATGTGTGTCGAGATAGGAGTATGATATTTCTTCTCTCTGCCTACTACGACAGGGAAATTGTGTGATAGAACATATATGTTATATGTATAACTGGAATTTTTTAGTAAAAAAATAATCACCCCCAACGGATCATTTTAGTATATACTTAACAATTTCATAAATGGAGTCAGCAGAGGCACAATATAAAGTGAAACAAACTCTAGGTACTCGTACATAAATATCTTCAATGACGTTCTACTGCAGACGCTGTTCCAAGATTCAATAAACGATTATGACAAGCCGCCAGACTGTGAATAATGAATTGACCCCAGGACCTCAGCCAACGAGACCCTTTCCATCCCGTCCCGTCCACTTGATTAGTTGGAGTGGTCTGGCGGTCTAACGTCCGACGTTAGACTTCGGGGTCCAGAATAATATTTGAACAGGACTTGGCATCAATATTTCATGATCTCTCTGATATATATATTATGCCCTGTTACTATGTAAAACGTAAATACCCTATTTCTGTAAGTCTCAATTATGTACCTTGTTCAGATATACGAGTATAATACTCGTAGATGTCAGGTTTTCAACCATTTCTGGTTCATTGTGCTAATAATATTATATTTAGGATGATATAAAAAAATTGCAATAGGTATAAAAACTGATCGTGATATTTTTAATAATTCAATAATACTCGTGTAGTGGATTCGATTCCCAAGTAAGAGCAACTTCTACCTTTTGTCTAAACGACGCTGTATAAATTGTCATTTTACTATTATTACTCAAACACATGTTTTGTAATGTCTATATTTAATAATTTATGTTTTCATTTCAAATAAAGTATGCTGATTTTATTGGGAGTATCCGTGCTAAAGTTGATATTTACATTTATCCTGACGTGTAGCTCATGACTGAGCATCGTGCCTTCCATCATAGGCATTGACGACTCCTATCCATACATCCCTGAACTTCGCGATTTCATTCCTGTTGCGTCTCTCAGTTGGTCAGTCGCTTCATCTTGTTCGTCCATGCTTCCAGTGATCACAACCTTCTCCAAACTGTCTTCTTCGCCACGAGCAATGTGTCCAAAGAATCGGAGGTCTCGTTGAAGGCATAATTTCGACAATCTGTCGGTGATTATCAGTTCTTCGAGAATGTAGGCGTTACTTCGCTTTGCTATCCATGGAATTCATAACATCTTTCTCCAGCACCACATTTAAAATGCATATATTCTACGTCTATCGCTCGCTCATACAGTTCAAGTCTCCGTGCCATACATTAATATTGCGAAGACGAGAGACTTAACTAGGTGCATTTTTGTCGTGATGGTGATAGTTCTGTTTTTCCATATATTTTCCAGCTTTGACATCGCTTTTTTGCTAATCCAGTTCTTATCACAAGCGCAAGAGGAAGAATCCCAATGCGTTGGACTGACCAAGTGAGGTATGCAATTGGACTACCCTTGACAACTGCCCTTCGAGCCGCGGAGTGCAGGGACGTATGGAGATGAGTCGTCAGAGACTATCATGGGAGTGTAGCGACCGTGCGTGCGGTCACTGAACCCACCAAGGCGACCCTTATCCGCGCGGTCATTGAACTCGCCTGTGGCTAGTGCCAGATGGCGCCGGGCGAAGGTCGCCCGCGCGGTCATTGAACTCACTAGTAGCGAAGAGCGAGAGCGAGACACCGATATATCTCTTGCCTCTCCTGCAGACCGTAGTATGAAATGTATATAGAACGTGCAACAATAACCATGTGTCCAGCGAAGCGAGACGGCGACATGTTCTGCGCCGTTCTATACATTATAAATACAGACGCTTACAATAAACTTTCTCTCTTTACTTATTTCGATCTCGACGACTTTTATTCATACAACCTCATCCTTCTATGCGAAACACAAGTCCCTAAAGGAGTCACGATGCTAAGTCATGAGCTACACGACATAATGGAATTAATTTTATTAATATTCACTTGAAATTGTTTATTTCTTTTAATTTTTTCATTTACACAAGAATGTGGAATAGTTTTAAAGTCAAATAAACATCGCTTCTCTGTCCACATGCGGTGGTAATCGTCGGGAAATTGAAGTGATATTAATATTATTTCACTCAAAATCAATTTCATCGAAGAAAACAAGTTATATTTTCGCAAAAAAATATGTCCATGAATCCAGTTTATTAGATAACATTAATAAGATAAAAATCAACAACAAGCAATCTAGAGTAACCACCATATTTGCAATTCCGAGTAGACAAAACAACTCCAGAACTTAGCCAATCTGCCCTCCTTTCCGTAAAAGAAAATGTCGATATTTCTCCATTGGCTCTCGTCCAAGCTCCGAGCTTACAGAGGAAAAACAAACTTTTATTCAGAAATCTGAATAGACATACAAACGGGTCAAATGTACTATATAGGTGTAAAGAAAATTTAACCAAATCCATCTGATTTCAAACACTTAAAATCGATATTATTTCATACAACAAAATTGAAATAAAAATTGTTGCTAGCAGAAAAAAAAAATCAGAAACTAATATATTATATATAATATTTGTTATTTAATCGAACATTTTATTATTATCAAGTATATAAATAGCGAGTTTATTGTCATACGAAAACCTTTTTGAAGAGTAACACAGATTTGTGGAAATTTCAGGGTAAAATGTTACGGGACAATTTCACGTTATTCTCAAAAAGAAACAAAAGCCTTAAAAGTACCTAAAGCACAAAAAACAAATTAAAAAACAGTTAAACAAAATATTTGCTAATGTTATCATAAATTGGGAAAAAATAAAGATAGGGAAGGGAAGGGAAGGAAATAAGAGTTATGGAGAAACATATTACACCATTGAAAAGAGATTTGATATTTTTCAAGCCGCAGTTTGAAGAAAGCCAACGAGGGTGCGAGTTTTACAATAATCGTTAACTGGTTTCAGAATATAAGTCTAAAATTTATCTGTAAAATACGAGTAAGTGTGATATTAAATGTTTTTTTATAAATCGTACAAATTCGATTTATACCTTATGTATTTGTATAAGAAGGTGCATGTATGTAGAAGAGGCGAAATACGAGTATGTGTGCCGCAATAGGAAAGTCTAGCGTTCTCTCTTCTCTGACTACCCCGAAATGGACGCGGTGCCACGGTAAGTAAAACGGCATTGTAACGGTATGTAAATCGTCATTTTTAATCAAATGTTAATTTTGCTGAGTTTGATTTACGCCATCACTAATACTCGTATTTATGTACCTACTTGATCCGACAAGGGATTACGTGTTTTTTTAGATTTTTTTTTGTAAAAATACGACATAATCTGCCTACTCTAATAGGGGCATGGCGTGATGGTATGATGTTATCGAAATGTTTAACATGGAATCGGTTTTATGAGGCATTTTCTTACAAAAACATAGATTTTCAGCAAAAATATTTTTTTTTATTAAATATTAAACTCGTAACATAATATAAGAGATTCTTTGGGATAAAAAAATAACTATGAGACATATGAATATGTATTGTATATTATTACAATTGTTGGATGATGTTTATTTAAATATTGTAACAATCTTCTAAAGTTCATAAAATTATCCAAAATGAAAACGAAATACTCATATGTTTTTATAATGTATAAATATTCTGTTGTATACAGTACAACCTGTACTGTATACAACGAAAGTGTAATATTTATACATCACAAAAACGTACGAGTATATCGTTTTTATTTGTATAATTTTGTTATTACAGCACAACCTGGTACTTATTGCCACGTTCTTAAGAGAAAACTAGAATAAAATCATTTAAAAAAACTCTAAAACGAATAAAACCCGCAACCCTCGGGTTGTAAAACAGGTGTATTGAAGCCATGGAGGTCTTCAATACGCCTGTTTGTCAACAAGTATGTGTGAATGCTCTTATGTTTCTGATATTAGACAAAGGGGTTGACATACATTATTGTATATTATAAGGCAAACAAATGTTTTATTACATTGTAAACATTATATTTTTATTATATTACGCTTTCGTTGCACACAATACAACCTGACTGGTTTCGCCCCGACAGGGAAATGGCGTGATATTATGTATGCACATTACTCCATATCACTGCCCGAACCATCACAACGCTTCTTTCTGCATTTCAAGAATAATTACAAAGAAATAGACGTATGTATATAAGCGTATAAATTATATATCACCACAAATTACGAGGCCGACAGCAAAAAAACAATCGCCAACCCCTTTAGAAATTGATCATAGACAATTACGTTTATTGAAATTCATAAAGAAAAATCACGATAGTGGCGCCAGCCCCTCGATTCTAGTCGCATACAGGGCGAACTAGCAGCTCAATAACCCTTCTATGACGGATATCTATCAATATCATTATGTGATCTTGGGGGAGACTATCCTCTATACCTCTCCCAACCCTACAAGGCTACGCGGGCGCCGCGGTGGAGGCGGGACCGACACGGGATGCTGCATTGCGGCCGTTAGGTCCGCCGCTTTGCGATGTAGGGCGACAGGACGCCCAAATGTTACTGTTTTTGTTTATTCGCTGTCTATTTGTATTTCCAAAAATATACGAATCCTTAAAACTACATGAAACGTGTGTGGAAAGCCTGAAGTTTGAATATATCGTGATTGTTTCAGAGGACCTCCATTGAATGTGTGATTTATAATTCTACAGAAAGAAAATAAATGAATCATTGAAAGAAAACGTATACACAAAGAAAGAAAACTTTTAATGTTTAAATTGCTTTGACATCATGTTTCGAGAAGTTAATTTTCTTTATTCAAACCTTAAAGTAATAAATGACAATTTATATAGCGCCGTTTAGAGAGCAGACTCTCTTTAAGGACCCTATATCTCTGTATTCCAACTCACTTTTATTGACAGATCTAAAATGTTACAAAATACATATTTATAAGTAGAAAGATGGTGGCTACGTCCATTCGGTCGGGTACTTCTTGTATCTGCGTATATTTAGGAAAACACATTTAGTAAGAAAACCGCAGAAAACTTACCATTGATAGAAGAACTACAAAAAAACCTTTGTAGATCTTTCGATATGTAATAGTAACACAATCGGCTTTAAATGTAATGTAGTGTATGCGTGTAGTGTTCATACAAAATCATACATTTTGAAAATACTTCCCAAAAAATGTCGTTTTCTCAAGCTTCCTAAAGCTGTAGACGTCATCCATAACATAAACATTTCCAGTCAAGCCATTTCGCGCCGCAAAACCAACAGCAAAATCCTTGCAAAACCAACAGCAAAATCCCCGTTCGGAATAATCAATTTATTTGATGAAGGCGAAAATCATCTCAAAGTTCTAGTCCTCTCCGAAGGCACACCACTCTGATACATATTCGAAAGATACAACGGAGACATATCATTAAAGGGCTTGAATACAAAGCTACAAAGTTTGACATCAATCAGTTCGCGACACTTGATATACACGTATAGAACCTAATCACCATTCCATTCACATTTCTACTATACGCTTGTTCATTCGTCTTTCCTTCGTTCCTTCATTCCTTCGTTCTACCCCAAATCATCGCAGAGTGCTCTTCTTTATTTTACCTAATACGTGAGGCTTAAGTTTTCATCCCTTGATTTAGGCAATTCATCCTTTTGAGAGTGCTTTGTGCAGCCTTAAGTTAGTTCACATTCATCCCTTATCACGTCATTTCGTATCCTGTCATACGCTGTCGCCCAACGTATTCTTTCTCAGTGCATCAATTTTTACAGTATTTATACGGTACATTTCAGTATTATTCTACACACTTCCAAATTGTATTAAATTTGTCAAAGAAATAAATGAGATCCTGATAGTTGTACTTTAAAAAAAAAATTATCAAAATATTTTGTTTAAAATTAATACCTTATTATATTGTAAATAAATTAAACCATAAGTGGTATACAGGACCGAGAAAAGTATGGTCGGACATAGTTAATTAAATTTGGAAAGGAAAGGAAATATAAGGAGCATGAAAATGAAATGTAAGGAGTACGAGAAACATGAAAAGCTGTATGAGAAGATGTATGGATGTGGACGCTAGAGTAAGGAAGTATGTTGTGAAGTGTCGTCGTAGGAAAATCTCACGCTCTGCACTCTTTGCCTACTCTAAACGGAGAAACGACGTGATGCAATGTATATATTATTTGTCAATTAGACATTCCATACTATAGAGAGGATGATTTGTGCCATTATCAAATTAAAGGAGTGTAAAAACATGTGGGAAAGTACTGTAGTACTAAATATTAGGTCCTTACATATGAAATTGGCGTTTTGTTTGGGAGGAACATAAAGTTGATTTTTTTTTAATATAATATATTTATTTAATCAAAGTATGTACCATTGCTATCTATGCACTTAGGTAGTTCATCGATCCCTTTACTAAAAAAACCATTCGGACGGGAATCAATAAAATCTTTGAAGTCGGTTTGGACTGCCCCATCGGAGTTGAATTTTTTCCCTTGCAAGAAGTTATCCAAATTTCGAAAAAAATAGTAATCTGTTGGGGCAAGGTCCGGAGAGTACGGTGGATGTCTTAGACATTCCAATTGAAGCTCTTCTAATTTGGTAGCCGTCTGTTGTGCAGTGTGTGGTCTAGCGTTATCATGAAGCAGCAGTGGCCTAGAGCGATTAACCAGCCTCGGTTGTTTAGCAGCTAGCTTTTCCATCATGGTTTGCAGTTGCTGACAATAGACATCTGCCGTAATCGTCTGGCCAGATTTAAGAAAGCTGTAGTGAACGACACCAGCACTAGTCCACCAAACGCTCACAAGTAACTTTTTTGGAGTCAATTTTCGCTTGGGGCATGGTTTGGCTGGTTCGGCAGGGTTCAGCCATTGCGATGAGCGCTTCCGATTATCATACAGGATCCACTTTTCATCACAGATAATGATTCGATTCAAAATCCCTTCATTATTGTGCCGGTTGAGTAATGCAACGCAGCAGTCAACGCGCGTTTGTTGATTTGCTTCACTCAATTCGTGAGGTACCCACCTTTCAAGCTTTTTCACCTTCCCAATTTGCTTCAAGTGGATTAAAACAGTTTTATCACTAACACCGCAGCCTGCAGCTAACTCGGACGTGGTTTGCGATGGATCCGCTTCCACAATAGCCTTCAATTCTTCATTATCAACTTTCTCCACGGGGCTTGTTCTGCAGGTCGAAATTTCCAGAACGAAAACGTTGGAACCAAAAACGCACTGTGTTTTCTTTTGCGGCACCGTCGCCATACACATAATTAATCCTTCGAGCCGTTTCTGCAGCACTGGTGCCACGGTGGAACTCGTACTCGTAAATAACGCGATATTTCAAGTTTTCCATTTTGTAAACTGAGTGACGCAAAGAAAAAAAACAATTGAGGAAAAAACAAATGAATTATAATTTTCGAAACACAAATACTTGAGTAAATAGCTGTATAAATTTGAATTTGGAATTCCTAACCAAAGAGAAGATATTTGAGATCAAAGTTGCCAGTACGGCTAAACGCCAATTTCATATGTAAGGACCTAATATTAAAGAAGTTTGGACATACTATGTAAGTAAATATTTTGTGAATATATATATAAATCATATAGTGCTTAAAAATATTTATAAAAAGTTGTTAACACTTATTTTCTGAATAAAATCCCTCTAAGCGCACTCATGGCAACATCGTACAATGCACTGGCAGCCCTCGTACGAAAAAAAAGCGCGCGTTTCCCCCAATCCATTGCGCTTTTGCCGCCCTATCATATGCGGCAAAACTCTATTCTTAGTCTCTCTTGTATGGAAGAAAAGTTGTGCTTTTCTCTTAAGTAGAACAATGTTCTTTTTCAGAGA
Source organism: Odontocerum albicorne (assembly GCA_949825065.1). Taxonomy (NCBI): domain Eukaryota; kingdom Metazoa; phylum Arthropoda; class Insecta; order Trichoptera; family Odontoceridae; genus Odontocerum; species Odontocerum albicorne. Next base: position 29,946,011 of record OX463850.1, read on the forward strand.
CATTTTACTCCTTGGCAAACGGAAACTTTGGACCATTTTCATATGTAAATACGGTTGTATTGAAACTGTGCGAAGTAAATGCGGCGATTACTTGAAAATTATACAGCGCGAATAATCTTAGTTTGTGTTTTGTGGCACGCCTGAAAGTTTCGCACTGATTTTAGTGTAACACAAACTCGATTCCAAGAATATTGTCGAGAAGATGTCTTTTAACACGTTCATGAAAACGCCTGTAGGTGATCGTATAAACTTTTGTTGGGTGTTTTAAACGCCCATGGCCGTTATATTGCATTATTGTATCACATTACAAGCAGGCGGGTGTATTGCCATTTGGCAATCTCTTCCGACAAATCTCACTTATTCAAAATTATTGGCCGTTAATAAATACACTCTCGATTATCCGGGGTTATGTTAACCGGAGCAGTAAACAAATACAAAACTGCGTGCAATTGGATAAATAAATACACATGATAATTTGCCTGAATGTGACATTTGAAATGGTGAAGAGATTGTGCAACGGGTTACTACAATGAACCTGCCGTTTCAGATGACACAAATCAGGAAGAAGGTACCCTCGTACTAGAAAGTTTACATATACAGCACACTGCTGCTTTACCTAACGTTGAAAGCTTTCTCGGTTATTTGGAAAAACAGGAATGTTGCGAAATCTGTGTAGCATTATTTGCCAAAAAGTGATCAAAGGGGAAAAAATGAACTTATTTGCTGTCATATTTTAAATAAATGGATAATTACGTAAGATAATTTTTAGTTTTTAATTTATTTCTTTTACATTTTTTTGACGGAGATTATCTGGGTTTTTTGCCCGAGTAAATTTTTTTCCTACCACTCCGTATAATCGAGAGTCTGCTGTATTGTGATTCTTGACCAATAAGCGGAATGTACTTGTTTCTAATGTTTATGTTTCTAACTATCATGTGAAACTTTACAGTTAAATATAACACTTTATATTACGAATATGTGAAAGCTGCATACTCGCACCTTATTTATTCAACATATATTCAACAACATCATGAGAAAAATACTAGACGAATGGTAAGGTGGTTTTGTCTTAGGATGTCGTAAAATCTTCAATATACGATTCGCATACGATACAACGCTTATATAGTAGCCAACGACGAAGATGAGATGGCCGAGCTTCTTCATGGAGTTGAAATAGAGATTCGCCAACTAGGACTAAAAATAAACAAAAGTCCTGATCGTGGACCGATTCGAGACTTGAGTAAGAACTGACTCGCTAAAGCATTACGAAGAGGTCAATGAGTTTATTTACCTAAGTGCTCTTATTTCTACGAATGGAGGACGTGAAGCGGGAGATCCGAAGACGAATTGGAATGGCAAAAACAGCTATGACAAATCTGACAAAGATACGGATTAACCGATCTACGTACATACTGAGAAAGCCGTCTAGTTAAGTCTCTGGTATTCTCCATAGCACTGTATGGAGTGGAAACATGGACGATGAGAAGGAAATAAACAAAAATGATAGATGCCTTCGAGATGTGGTGTCGGGAGACGGATGCTCCATATCCCATGGATCGCAAGGTGCACCAACGTCTCTTTCATTCAAGAATTGGAGATTACCGAAAGACTTTTAACAACATTCAGAAAAAGAATCATAACATACTTTGGACATGCTGCTAGAAAAATGTGCAAGTCTGAAGAAGCTGGTGACCACGGGGACAGTTGAGGGAAGACGAGCAAGAGAATGGTGTTCTATGAGATGGACAGATAAAATAAAAGAGTTGACAGGCTCGTCTTTAAGTGCTCCATTAAACATGGCCCAGGACCGAGAGGGAGGTAAAAGGGGAGTGCGTCAAGTTCGAGACATAACAGAGGTCTACGATGTTCAGCACAGACTACACGATGAAGAAGAAGAGAGAACATATTAATTGTATTGCACTGTTAAGTTCCTGAATAAAATAAACATCAATATAACTTTTTTAAATATTTAAATAACGTTTTTTAACAACTATTATCAAAATTGTAGGCTTATTCGTACCCATTTAGTGCCCTCGGTCGGATTTCATTTCTTTACACTAGAATGATGCCTGATCGAGGAGGTGATCCCAGATATTTTTATGGCATCTGGTTTGTAATAAACGTAATTAAACTGAAAAACATCTGGTGTCCCCGTGGCTGGGTTCGCCCTATATTGGTGGGGTGTATTTTGGCCGAGGGGATGCTATTAGATGAGCCCAGACCTTTTGACAGCTTCTGTGTCTGATGTATTGTCTGCAATTTATGTGTTTTTAGAAGTGTTATTCAGGTGTGATCTTGTACATACTATGTTGCTGTCAATAAACCTAATATTTATTATTATTAAATTACTATTGTTATTCTTATTATATTAGATGACATCATTTGTGCCAGCCTGTGTGAGCAAAGCACTGCTTCGCTTCCTCGCTGCTGGTGGAGAGAGGACACGACATGGCGCGCTCTGTGCGCACTCGCGGGCCGTGGCTAATGGCATTTTGATGAACCGCCAGCGTGTGTGTACGGCGAAAGTGATTCGCTCATTACACGACGGGAAATTACTCGTTTCCATTCCACGAGTTTGACTAATTTTGGTGACAACCTTCATGCAATTGTTTCTCAAGAGTATATCGATTAAACCCGTACGCTGCCAACGGTGACGTCCGCCTTCGCGTAAGGGATGATCATTTACGCGATTACTCGTATTAAAACCTGCCTAGATGCCCAGTTATCAATATGACAACACCGATGGTCGTTATCCCCCGAGGAAAGACATTTAATATTTTTTTTCCACCAGGGCGCGCCTCGGCTCCCCGTGGGTGAAACCGAGCTATTGGATTATTCAATTTCTCTCTGGCCGTGAGAGTTTTAATATCAAACTCGTAAGTTTCAATGTTGGCCCTTCGCCCTATCATAGTTATTACGGCCATCTAGATCAATCCGCAGATCACATTCTGAGGTACTGCGATGATAATCGAGTCAATAATTCCCGAAAGGAATTCCACTCAGCCTTACACCGGTTCATCTTCAGACCGATTGGGTACTCTGATCTAGTGGCGTCAAAGGATAGTTTAGATGCATTTCAAATTTTCTGTGAAAGTACTGGCAACTTGCTAGGTTGTTTAAACTTCAGGCCTTAAGTCGCTTCTATTTACTGCGCTGCGAGTAAATTTTCTTCTTCCGTGACATCGGACTTTAAGTCCGTCGTATTATTTTCACACTCAGGTGTGTCGCCACCAGAGGAGTCCCTTTGTGGAAATTCTTCTTCGTGATGTCACGCTCATAAAAAACGAAGATTTCGATCTTCTATTGTAGATCCCGTTGGATGGGGATTTATTCTGTGTATCACATAACAGCGTGGGTGGTGGTGGGATCGAACTGAACCACAGCCTTCGTGATCTAGTCGGTATGGAGATTCTCTTACACACGGAGGTTTCGGGTTTGATTCGACTTGACGATATTATTCTTACCATTGATACGGCAACATAGATGATACTGGTACTACACATAAGAAGGCACTCCTTAGAACATAAAAAATGAAGGTCTTGCGATGTATAACTGGTTACACTTACACTTAAAGAAATACGAAGAATGTGTAAAACCGAATACATCGTAAGGACGATCTCCGTGGCATAGTTAGTTAGACGCTAGATGAGAGTCTCACGTTCGATTCCCGATGGTACCCAAAATAAAAAAATAATAAAAAAGGATTCCGTTCTGGTTAGAGTTCGTCTGGTGAAAATACGGTTATCTCTTTAAGTGTGATAGTGTATTTACATGTACAATGATGAATCGCGAGTCCCGTGCCTACTTTAGCAGCTCTAAACCCGAAAGCTCGATTATTGGGGCAGAAGACAATGTGATCCCGCGGTTACGCTCTTCATTGTGTCCGAATCTTCGATTCGGATATGTTGAAGAGTGTCATACGAAAGTAAAATAAATCGTAAATAGGGAGAAGGTAAATAAGAGGGTTCTAGAAGAAACCATCCTGGTATGAGAGACAGAGGGATTGTATGGCTTATGGACATGCAACTCTACGTCATTTAAAGAATCATTATAAAAGAGAAGACGAATAATCACACAGTGAACCCAAATTAAACGTCAGGTACAAAAAAACATTTGAGAATATTAATATACAGAAGAAAGGCCACTTGATCCCTCAATTTTTCATACCTTATTATTATAAGATGACAAGTGCCATAAAACAAAGCCTCCGTACCTCGAGGGTTGAAGCAGCCTCCCTCGCGAGGGTTAACTAACTCCGGAGGTGATTTTGCAAATGGGGCAGAAAATACAAGGGTTTAATGTGCGATTACCGCTATAAATTGCAAGCGCTGAGAGCCTGACTCTTGAAGTGTTGAGAAATAACTGTTAGCGTGTTTATTGAAGAAGTCACGGAGTTTTGCGCGATTACTAAGGAGCAGATGAACAAAAGGGAGTTCGTTCAATATTTTAAACCGTCACTGTTTGTTTTGTTGGATCCACATTGTAAGATAAAACGGATTGAACACACTTGAAGTTTTATTTTGTGTTGACACATGAGTACAGAACTAACAACCTTGGAGTGATGTGTTATGGTCGGAATTGAACTTTCAAGATCTCTCAGACAAAGAAGAAAAATAACAAGAGTTTTAGTTCAATATAAGCATACGACCTCTGAATTTTTCCTTATTTTTGATCGGCTATTTGGAAATTTAAAGAATAAATAAAATAATTGAACGCAATTATAATTACATATAATATAGTAATTTTACCGACATCTGTGACCAATTAGTAAGGCGCTTGACTTCCAAGCGTTCTACCAAGGGGTTTCGGGGTCGATAAGCGATAGTGCTCGAAAAAACAATTAAAAAGGGTCCAAGTCTAGTAAAAGACTTCGTGTGGTAGCAACACTATAGGGGTTGCGGGTTCGATTCTCGTTTATTCAAAAATGTGAATTTCCTTTGATGCCTCTTTAACATCTATCAGTTAGTTGGATATTACCATATAGCAAAAAATCCGCCAGGTTGTATTTACGAAAGTGTAATAGAGTACAATAATCTTTGTCACTCAAATATTACTTACATACATACAATAACGGCATTTCACTGTCAGGGTAGGCAGAGAGGACACAACACCAGACTTTTCTGTCGTGACAAACATCCTTCGCCACTTCTACATACATAAGCCTTATCATACAACTCCTACGATTTCTTTGATTTTCTGAGTTTTCTTCTTTAAAAATATCATTCGCTTGATCCAACCATACTTTCCGCGGTCTTTCTCTACCACGCCTTCCACTCACATTTGCACTGCATATCTATTTGTCAATCTTTCTTCATTTATACGTTTTACATGGCCAAACTATTTCAGGGTGTTCTTTTCCATCTTACTCAATATTATTAAACTAAACTAGAAAAAATGGATTCAAATCCTCAACCCCCTGGTTGGAAGACAGCCATCTAACAAAATACTAAATCTCAGCGCTCGATACGCATTGCGTAATATAAACATGGGGCTCTTAATTTCCATCCGAGCAAAAGAAACAAACAATACAACACAGAAATGATTGCGCTCTACACGAACCATTTCACCAGCAGAGGATAAACATCTTAATGATGACAGAGTGTCCCACACCCTAGGCCGTTCTTGGGCGTTGCCTGCCGCCACTTCCGTTCCGCCTCCCAGCACCCCTCCGAGGGAAACTACCTTCGGCCGGTTGGCCAAGGACAAACAGTCCGTTATTGCAGAACTACCATGGACGGTCCTACTCGTGACAATCGGTTTTTACACTAACTAAGATTTCGTCCTACAACCGTGACCAAAAAAAAGGCTTGAACAAAAAAGTTGATTCGTTTATTTAGCACCTCAAAATGATCAAAGCGAGGTAAAACGAATATACCAGAAGACGACCTCCGAGGCCTAATTGGTAAGGTATCTGTCTTTCAATCAGAGGGTTGCAATTTTCTTGAACTTACATACATAACATCATGTCATTTCTCTGTCGGGGCAGGCCTTTGTACATTTCTTTCAAAATATAATTCACTTAATCCAACCGTACTTGGTCTTCCTTTCACACGCCCTCCGCTCACATTTGCACTGTACGGGTATATTAATTTGTTACACATGCCCAAATTATCTTACAGTGCTCTTCTTTATCTTATTCAACTCATCAGTCTTACGTTTACATTCATTCCTTATCACTTTATTCCGTATTCTGTCATACATTGTCATCCCATGTATTCTTCTCAGTGCTCGCATTTCCACAGCAGTTATTTATTTATTTAAAAGTTCAATGTATAAACCATCTGGCGGGCTTATTGACAGGCAGTAATCTCTTCCAGCCAACTATATAAAAGTAAATAAAGGAAGTTACATGGTCGCCAAATATATTTAAAAGATTATTTATCTTTATGAAATTTATGAACAATATACTCGTACATACTCATAGTAAAAGTAAAAATTAAATATCATAAATCAAAGGAAAAATAAGGGATGGTGGAGAGGTAAGAAAAATTATGAATGAAACACTTTATATCACTAACTAAAAAGTTAGTTTCTTCGGTCGCTTCTTAAAGCATGCCAAGGACGGAGCGATTATAGTATTGGTTTGTAAGAATGTTCCAGAGTCTCAATGCATTGTCAGTAAAAGAAGACGTAAAAATAAAAGAGCGGTCACCCGGGAATCCAATAAACAATACCTGTATTGAGCGTAGCGCAAATCCATGATCGGAAAGTTGCTTAACATTTTCGGCGAAATAAGAGGGGGCGGCGGGACAGTTAAGGATGGTATACAATATAGATATAATATGTAAATTTAGCGCCTATTATTATTCGCGTCCTATCAACTAATTAAAATTAAGAGCTCACGCATTCGTGGTAGCCTAGGAGTCACTGGCATAAATAGTAAGCGGGAAGAGCGACGGCTGAGATGGTACGGGCACATAAGATGGAGACCACCAGACCATACTGTAAATCAGGCAATGCCTGTGGATCTTTCTCGACAGCCGTCCAGAGGAAGACCAAAGAATTCCTGGATAACTCAATGCTCCAAAGTCCTGCAGAGAAACGGCCTAGATGAAAGCGACACCCAGAACCGAAGAATATATGGTACAGCCTGAGAACGAGAAGAGCCGACCCCAACAGCCTACCTAGGCAATGAGTTGGGACAGTGCCAGGAAGAAGAAGAAGATCAACCTTTTCCACGTCCACTTTTTTAAGGATTTTAATTTGGTTTAAACTTAAAGGATCCTACCAATTAGGCCACAGATATCGTCTATGGAGCGGAAGAAAGAAGAAATAATAGAAAGAGATATTTAATGAAGATATTACAACTAAGGGGGGGGGGGGGGAATATCAACTAGTATATTGTATTCTATTTTATTACACTTTCGTTGTATACAGTATAACCTGTTGTACGAGTATACAGTGCAACATATTCCAGATGTTGCAACTGCCTTATTTGTTTGTTCCCTTGTTTCGTTGTACAGATCATTGTTCTTGGAGGATAAAATACATTTTTGTAAAATCTCAACAGATTCGTCCCTGCCCAATTTCCCTACCCTAGTATTAAGTATTTGATACCTTAGCGGGAAAAAAATATTAATCTTAATCAAAATCTCTCTTCCATATTTATTTTTTATGATTAATTGCAGAGACTCCGTGTCAATCGACCAACCGATCGTTCAGGCGGGTCACGTAGCACAAACGTACGACACGAAAAGGTCGATATTCCAATGTTATCTAAGCAGGACGTGGTCGTCTTTAGCTTAAAGTCGGTAAATTTCCTTAGTTTTTTTCTTTGTTAGCTCTTCGTCGACGACAAGAGGGGACAGAATTTCACAAATGGGCACTAAATGGAGACGGGAAAATGGGTTTTCTTGCTGAATTCATAAAGGCGTTTTTCTCTTAACTTCCTAAGCCATTATTATTATTATCAGGTGTAATATATATTTTTTCCGATTGCTCCGCGATGTAAGTCAATGCAGGCACAAAGAAAATATTGGTATAACATTATTCCCGTGATTTGGCCAAACAAAAAATAATATAACAACGAACGGAGTAATATCGCGTATAACGTGTTTTTTTTGGCTGTTCCGCTCAAAGAAATTCTGGGATTATGAAAAATTTGCGCGAAAGAAGGGAAAAATTGTTTTTGTTCAATTCCCAGTTTATTGTTTGTGGATTAAACGAATATTTTTACTTGATTAAGATAAACCATTCGTTCATATTTTTTATGAATTGACTTATATTAAGTTTAATATGCCATATAGCGAAGTTTAGAGGCGGAATAGGAAAAACCGACCATCTCCACTAAACAGGCATTTTTATTAAGACTGGGTCATTCGTTAATTGACGACCTCCGTGGTTGGTAAAACATGCTTATTTCCTCCCCACCCCACCCGGAAGTTTTGAGCTCACTTCCCAATAGTACCCAAAAACAGGAAAAAAGCAAGCAGTTCCAGTCTAGTTAAAGAGTTTGTCAGGTAAAAATATTCTCAACTAGTCTTAACACGCGCGAGGGAGTATATTACCAGATGATTTCTTACAAAAGACTGAAATATATTTTAAACATTTTCAATTTCAAAGTACAAGAATAATAAAAACAAATAGCTAAAGCTAAAAGTCTAAAAACAATAACAAGAAGAAAACTTATTACTCATGATTACTTGTAAAGTGGCTCAGTTATGTCTACAAAGTCTATTGATGAGCTCAATTCTCAATTTATCTACTGAGATGTTGAAGATGTAATAATCAGAAAATTCCTTCAACAAGGTCATTCCATGTGCGAGTGGTGACGCTCTTAATAGCACAGTTGCTTCATACAGCACCGAAAAAAACCTTGATTCAAGATGGCGTATATATTCTACAGGTACTTTAAACAAAAGTTTGTCGATCAACAAATAGATTTGCTATTTTTTCGTGTCAATAATTTGTATTGTAGGTGTAAAAATTTGGGCTAGACCCACGGGTAAAATATCAGTATAACACAGTTTCAAGAAGAGGTGGTCAATCTTTTATAAGGACATATTGCGTGTCGACAGTTTCCTGTATAATCACATTATGAAGTTGATATTTGGTCAAGAGATGTATTCGTGTAATTACATAGCTTTGTTTGCGGCCAAATCGGCGCCAATGGTGTCATCCAGGCGCTCCCGTTACGGTCGTGAAATTATACACGTAATTATTTTTTACGAATATCAACCCACACGAAACACCCACTAACGCGGTATACATGAACAGAAACCAATTTTTTGAGGTAAATTGCTATTACTCGTAGTAAGGTCAACAAACACGTTCGATTTTATTAGACAATATTTTTTTCCTCTTATTACATACGTGTAGGTATATCACGTAAATCAAACCCCTCACACTACAATAGAAATACGTACACTGAGAAGAATATATGGATGTGACAGTGCATGCCAGAATAAAGTGATTATTGATGAATGTGAACTGAAGGTTGATGTGTTAAATAAGATGAAGAAAATCATCCTGAGAGAACGAATGAATTAAGAAAGACTAACAAAACAGATATATGGTGCAAATGTCAAGTAGGAAAATCAAGAAAAGTATGATTGGATTAATCGAATGGTATTTGGAAACGTTAAGTCACGAGAGATCGTACGCCAGAATACGGAATGAAGTGGTGAGGGATGAATGTAAACATTCAGTTTATGTTTTGAGTAAGATGAAGATGAGCGCTTTGATATGGTTTGCGCATCTAGAACAGATAAATGAAGAAAAACTAACAAAACAACTATATATGGTAGTGCCAATATGAGTAGTAGAAGAACGTAAGGTAGAAGAAGATCAAGGAAAATACGGTTGGATCAAGTGAATGATATTTTGAAACTTAGAAAGTCAGAGAAATCGTAGGAGTTGTATGAGAATGTGTGTATGGATGTAGAAGAGGCGAAAGACGCGTGTCGTGATAGGCAAGTTTAGAGCTCTGTCTTATCTATCTGCTTATCCCGACTAATAAAATTAAAAAATCTTTTTGTAGAATTTAATTACGTAAGGATCAAAAGTCGTTCAAACACACAAAACCAATATACAATATATTCGTACGAGATTTCAGAGAGTAAATAGAGAAGGATTTGCCAGATCTTAGAACCGATAGACAGTTAATTGATTAGTGTGGCCCCCCTCATGTCTACTCACGTCACATCCAATACCGGGAGGGTGGCGGTGGGTTGGAGGTCCCAGAGATGTTCAAAGTTTACGCCCTGGAGCGTGGCGATTAATTCCCAGGGGTGCCGAGGGATATTCGGTAATTGTAAAAATTCTAGACAATCTTGAACACGTTGAACGTTAAATAGACGCTAAATCAACATACTATCTCTATTGTATAACATTCTTAACTGTCTCCCACCCCTCCCTTATCTCGACGAAAATTTTCAGCGTCTTTCCGATCATGGACTAGCGCTACGCTCAAATAGAGATTGTTTCTTAGCCTTTCCAGATTACCACTCTTCTTTTATTACGACGTCCGTTACTGTCCATGCAATGAGACTCTGGAATCAGTTACAAACCATTGTTAGAATCGTTCGGTCCTTGGCATGCTTTAAGCGGCTGAAAAAAGTCTTAATTTCTAGTAAGTAATATAACGTGTTTCATTCCTGTTTTTTTTGCCTTTCCTCCCCACCATCCCTTCTTTGCGTTTCAGTTGCGATGATTTCCATTTATTGAAATATAAAGCAAATATATCTTAACATTATTGCCAACAGTATGCCTTCGACAAGTCCTCCGATTTTTTTGGGCACATTGTTCGTAGTCAAGGAGACAGTTAGTAGAGGTTTGTGGTTACTGGAGGCGTGGAATGGCGACGCACAAGAGGTAGAATCCCAATGCGTTGGACTGACCAAGTGAGAGACGCAACTGGACTACCCTTAACAAATGCCCTTCCAGCCGCGGAGTGCAGGGATGGATGGAGAGGAGCCATCTTAAGCTATCATGGGAGTCACGATGTTGTCATGAGTTACACGACAGCATAATGATATTTCAAAACTCAACACTGAATAGAAAATGAGGATAGCTGTGTCTAATTTGATTAGCCTATCATACAAATAAGTTTTTTTTTGGGTGCCGTTAAAAACCTTTATATACCAAGGGCGCCGTTAAAATGAAAGTTTGAGACACACTGACATAGGGTGATTGAGAGTCCATAATGGATTAATAATCTTGGATATTTTTTTGGAAGAGAACGTAATAACAACAAGATCCGGTCAATAGTCGTTTTCTGGGCAAAATAAACACATATAACATATACATAGACATACCATCACGCCATTTCCCTGTCGTGGTAGGCAGAAAGGGCAAAGTGTCAGACATTCCTATTTCGATACAGATCCTTAGCATCTTCTATATCCATACAACTTCTACGTTTCCTTCTTTCAGAATATCATTCACTTGATCCAATCTTACTTTTCTTGGCCTTCCTGTCACATGCCACTAATATTGGCACTATATATCTGTTTTGTAAGTCTTTTTTCAGTCATTCGTTTCACATGCCCAAACCATCTCAGCGTGCTCTTCTTTATCTTACTTCATATACGAGTATAACACATATATTATGGTGTGATATATAAACATATGATACTTCATAACAAGGTATAACAATCTTACATTTCAAGAGTGCTTCATAGAACACGACCTCCGTGGCCTGGTGGTAAGACACTTGTCTGTCGATCCGGAGGTTGCGGGTTCGATCCCCGCTGGAACCCAGATTTTTTAAAAATAGTATTCCAGTCTCGTTAACACTTAGGGCCTATAAAAACAGCTTTCTGGTTGGTTGGAAGAGATTACCACATGGCAATAAATTCACCAGGTTAAAAAAAAAAGGCTGAAAACATTCGATAGGCGAACTCCGTAGCCCAGTTTATAAGACGACGCCTGTCTTCTAACCCAAAAATTGCGGGCTTGATTCGCGTTCGTACCAGATATTTTTATAAAGGGGTTTGTCTCGTTTTATAATAAGGCTTATTTAACACCTATCTGGTTAGTTGGAAGATATTGCCATATGGAAAAAAAGCCTGCCAGGTTGTACTTCACAATTAAAGTATAATGTAATACAATATATAAAAAACAGTACAAGACGGTGAAATGGTCGGAGGCAGCGTTTATTTATTTATTAACACATCATTGTATAAGACATCATTGTATAACACATCATTGTACAACACATCATTGTATAACAATCTAGCTGGTTCATTCACGACTCTTCCAACCAACCAAACAAAAGAAAATAAAGGAAATTATGATCAATTTGAATAATATAAACCAAAACAATTATTATTATTGCGCAATATTTAATGAATTGGTGATCTTTATTACGTATTGTGCAGTTTGTTTTTCTTTGATCCTGTTGATTCAGTGCGCATTTTGTATCTACGAGTATCTACAAATCGGAGTATTATCCTACGTTTTTGGTTAACGTTAGTCGTCTCCAGTAATAGTTCAATTTAATCGATCTTTGTCTGCTTCAAAGTGTTAGATAAATGGGTGAGATGTGCAGTTTTAGGAAGCACTTGAATACACCCCTTTTTAGGAAGTCTTACCAAAATGTATGACTATAAACTTCACACATACACTATTCACCTGAATTCAAGCTGAATGTGATATTATCACATATCGGAAGATCTACAACGAGTTCTTTGTAGTTTGTCTTCTCATAGTAAATTTTCAATTTTTTTTAACCAAATGTGTTCTAAATATATACAGATGTGGGAAGTTCTTAATCTAATGGCCGCAGCCACTACCTTCCAATTTTTTTATTACATTTTTTATCTTGTCATTATTGGGTTCGAATCCTGAGTAAAATAGCACCCTTGAGGAGAGTTTGCTCTGTAAACGGTGCTACATAAATTGTTCCCATATTTTTATTATTCATAATATCAGTGAGATATCATCAATGGATGCAAGATAGAAGGAATGGTGGATATATATACATAAACAAAGTAGGCACCAAAATACTATCAATCAATTCATCCTTCTTTTAAAGCTCCACAAGAGAGCATAGGGAGACCACCAGTCTTCTCCATTCAGAGCGGTGTTGGTAATCTCCCTCCACGACATTCCTAACGCTCTGACTTCCTTGTCATAGGAACGGTACACCGTGAGACAGGGTCTTCCATTCCGTCGGGACCCCAATGGACAGAAAAACAGCGCTCTCCTCGGCCAACTATCATCGGGCATTCTCGGAACATGTCCCAGCCAGGACCATCACCTCTCATTAAAAGTCTCTCACCAAAATACAATACTATAATGGACTATTATCTTAGCAAATTTTGATACTGTCCGATTCAAGTATATGTGTTTTAGTTCTCCAGTGACTTTGTTTCCTATTGCTACACGCCGTTCGATATCCCTATTGACTCTTCTGTCACTTGAGAAAATACTTACTACCCAAATAGCAGAATTCCTCAACGTGTTACATATATCGCATTTATTTTTCCTTTCATAATTTTCTCTCACCATTACTTTGGATTTGGTAACATTTATTCTCAGTTATTTATCTTCACATCTCTCATACAATTTACTTATGTAATTTATCTACATTCTCCGCCAACAAGACCATGTCATTAGTATACAGTAATCCGCATACGTTCCCATTCGACATTTGAATGCCACCAATTGTCCTTTGTAGTTCCTTCACATACAACTCTATGAATATAAATATTGAACGGGATGGTCGAAAGGAAACAAACATCAGAAATGAAACACATAACATTCCTTATTGTTTTTGGAAACAAATTACTATTTTAAGTACCTAAAAAAATATTCTTAACAAAGCAACGTGATATCTTTTTAAATATTTTAAAACAGCCGAAAGGTGTGAATGGATATTTTTACACATTAATACACAAAAATAGTGAAATTCATACACACAAATATAATAATAATAACCGCAAAAGCGATCAAAGGAATACATAACATAATTTGCGAATAGGAGTGGGATAATCCCCGCCATAGACAAAATGATTAAGCCCTCAAAGGTGGAAATAATCCGCCAAAATGACGATTACTATGTTACTATATACCGACTGCCAGATGGTGGGAGGCGGAGGAGTGACAGTGGAGGGCAGGACGTGCATAGAGAGCGAAAATAGGTGGTCGTAAAGAGGGATGAAAACCGAGAATTGCAGAGCGGGAGATCCACGGCGCTAGATAGTAAATCGCAAGGGGTACAATTAAATAGTTATTGTTTTGTTTTCCTTTCAAATTCCTTATACCCATTTAACTGGGTGGACCCGAGTTCAAGTGGGCATACACACATACATATATTTACGCCATTTCTCTGTTGGAGTAGGCAGATGGCAGAACGCCAGATTTTCCTATCTTGAAACACATACTTCACCTCTTCCACGTCCTTACCACCGCATACAGCTTACTTTTCCTTTTTTCAAAATATTATTCCTTTGACCCAACCATACTTTCCTCCTTTGACGTCTTCCGTGAGCTAGTTAGTAAGAAGCTTCTCTCACAATCTGGGGTTGCGGGTTCGATTCCCGCTGGAACCCAGATTTAAAACAATCAATCTGGTTTTCATTTTAGGCCTCTGAAACACCTTTCTGATTGGTTCGAAGAGATTGCCACACGTAATACGCCCACCAGGTTGTCATGTATACAACGAATGTGTAATAAAATGTAATACTTTCATTAGTCTTTCTCTATAACGCCTTCAACTCACATTTACATTGTATGTTTGTTAGTATTTCTTCATTCATTCTTCTACGTGTCCAAACCATGTCAGAGTGCTTTTCTTCATTTTACTCAACACACCAGCCTTAAGTTCGTATTCATCGGGAATCGCTTCATTCCTCGGATATGTAAAACAAATAAAAAAATACAATTAAGTTGATCATTGTACATAGCAAAATCTGGCAGATAATCGCCATGAAGCAATCTCTTACAAACAACCAAAAATATATTAAAGACGCCTGAAGTGAAAACCAGACTTATACTCTTTTTAAAAACATTAGGTTTCAACGGGACTCCAACTAGCGACCTCCGGGTCGGAAAACAGGTCTAATCGACTAGACCACGGAGATAAGCATAATTCGATTACTTTGAAAATCAATCAATTATAGATATAACATTCAAAATATAAAGTTGTTAAAATGTTTGAAAAATGTATAATACGAGGGTGGATCAAATATAAACGAGACTTTTGTTTTAGAGCGCGTAATTTTAAACGGAGCGCGCGGCCGCCTCGAGGAGAGTTGGACGAGGATGCGCGTTCCACTCGTATTTGCACTGTATAAATGTTTTGTTAGTTTTTCTTTATTTATTCGTTCCACGTTCCTAAACCAACTCAGAGTGCTCTTCTTGTTCTTACTTTATACATCAACCTGAAGTTCAAAGTCGTTTATTCTTTATCACTTAATTCCGTATTCTGTCATACATTGTCACCCCACATAATATTACCAGTGCACGTATTTCTGCAGCATTTACTCGACTCTTTTTAGTTTTTTCCATATTCACGTTTCACTCCCATAAATCAAAGTTGGTACTAGAATACTGTTGTGAATTATCATGTTAGCAAATTTGAATACCGCCCGGTTCGAGTACATATGTTTTAGTGCCCCATTGACTTAATTTCCTATTACACGCCGTTAGATATATCTCACAAGTCCTCCATCATACTTAACTAAATAGCGCAATTCTTGAAATATCTCTTATCTTTGATTAATATTTTAATTTAAAAAAATGATTTTCACTAACTAAAATGTTATCATATTACAAATTTATATATCGTATTATTATTATATTATTCATGTCAATCTTTTATGGCTGAAAAAATACAAGACATTAAATAAATTATTCAAAAGTAGATAGACAGCAGGAGAATTACGTTTGATGTACCACAGTTATGTGGTTACAACTAACTAACAATATTACATAGATTAAGCAATTGTGTGAACTATAGTATGTGTATTGTGTATGCGCAATTGTGTGGACTATGTGTATTGTGTATGCGCATTGTACTATGTGTATGCGCATTGTGTGGACTTCCATATGACTTTGACTTCTTACAAGAGTATAGGTAAAGAAGTCCTTCCCAGGATGAATTAAATAAATTATATGCGTTTGCTTTTTTATTGTGTTGGGCTTGTCTTATTCTGGTATTACATTTTCTCTATTCTGCTTACAAATAGGTCAATGTTGATTTTCTCGTAATATTTTTTTTGTCAAAAAGGGCATTTTACTGTTTAAATAAATCATCTAAAGGTTTTATAAAATTGGGTGGGGTACCATAAAAAAGGATCCTAGTTAACCTTATACCAATGTGCCGAGTATGTGTGCGAATATTGTTGCCTCTTCACATGTGGTAGTCTTGCCATCACGTGTTAATCATGATCCTTTCACAAATTTCTAGACTCCAGTCTGTTTTTAATGCAGCTATAAGGCTGATATATGGTAGTCATAAATATTGACATACTGGTCCTCTTCTAAAAAGTCTACGATTTCAGACTGTCTCTTTGTATTCAAGTCCCTTAATGGGATGTCTCCATTGTATCGTTCGGATCTCGGCGGGGTATTATGATGAGCTTTTGTAATTGTTGGTTCTGTGGTGTGAATTGGTCTGCCTTATAGTACCCGAGATATGGGTGGTATCTACAGCTTCAGAAAGCATTCAAAGACTTTTTGGGAGGGCTTAAAAAAATATATATAAATGGGTTCGAATCCTGGAGAGTTTGCTCTATAAACGGCGCTATATAAATTGTCCTGTTATTTTTAATTACTATCCGTGTCTATTCCAGTGTTTCCAAACCAGAAGACTCGATTACTAGGACCGAATCTTGCTGTTTAATTACCATTAAGGATATGTGGCAAAGTGCCATAGAAAAGAGTATTATAGCATTTTATTAATATAAGAAACATATAAAATCAAACGATTAGCTATATCCCTTTTAAAAAATGTCATGCTTACATATATCACATAAGTTTGTTGTTGCAACCGATAGATTAAAGCTCGATCCCTGCAATGCCACGCGATTATGTAGCCAGCATTTGTGTAATGGAACCGCTGCCTGGAAATCGTCCGAAGAGGGGGGGAGACTGAAAAGTGTAGAACGGCGGAAGGAGGGACAGAGTGAGAGAGGGAACGTTGCAGGAGTGGGGGGGCACCGAGGGCGGTAACTCCGGCTAGTCAGCTGTTGGCTGCCGAACGGGCAAGAGTCACTTCCTTGCAGCAGTTCATTGTCCCAGCAGAGAGGAAAAAAATACGAAATCGAATTGAGTTGCCTTCCCAAATCATATGATGCATATTATATTGGGTTGAGTTATTAGGGTTAAGTTCGAAACCCATTCACGGAAATAGGAAGAGAAATATTTATTAGTGATAACCGGGAATTACTTTTGTGTAGTTTCTTTATGTATACAGTGTTTGGCGATATTAGTCTGTGATTTCACAAAGAATGGTGATATTCGAATAGTTGAAACCGGTGAAATTCGTTTGTTTCGCAAATGTGAAAATGTGTATATCATAAGGGGGCGATATGAAAAAAAATTAAATAAAGGAAAATAGTCGAAAAATAATATTATTGCTAAGTGTTCATTGTTCTAGATTGTTTTATATGAATAAAATCATACACGAAAAAAATTAAGTTATTTAAATTAAAAATATTATCGAGTACAAATAAAATAAAGTTATAAAAGAGTACCGCAAAGTATCGGTATAAAACTGCAGTTTATCTAACGGAAGTAAGTCGATAAAAGCAGCAAACATTTTTTACATAGGCACAAAAACGACAAAGAAGAAGAAGAGGACAGCCATGTCGGACAGCGAGGCGTCAGAGTCCTCCGGCTCCTCCGGGAGCTCCGGTTCGAGCCCCACCGGAGCGGAACCTGAAGGGGAATGCCCTATAGGGGAGGAGTGGCTGTCCAAGGCCTTGGCGGAATACCACGCGTGCCACCACGTCCACCTGAGGCAGATGGACGTCAGGCCGGGCTGCGGGGCCGGACAGGCGGCTCTGAGCGATATCCTGGCGGTGAGCGTCAAGTACTCTTTAGGGGAGGGAGCTGATGCCAACAATGAGATGCAGCAGAAGTGTCTGAAGTTGGTGGTCAAGCTACCGCCGAGGGATCCCTTCAGTAGATTCTTCGTAGCAGAGGCCCAGTTCGATTTGAGAGAGATTAAGTTCTACACAGAGGTAATTCCCATTGTCTTCAAACAATATGTCACGGTCTGCTGATGATCGATGGTTTCCCATTATGCCATCCGAGACGTATTTATTGTTTATGACTTATTTTGAACAGTGACGTTACATCTTAGTGAGTAATCTAATACATCTAATTAATACAAATATCAACATTGCATACACACCATCATGCCATTTACCTGCCGGGGTAGGCAGAGGACAGAGTGTCAGACTTTCCTATCTCGAGACACATCTTTCGTCTCTTCTACATCCATACACCTTCTCATACAACTCCTACAGTTTCTCTTATTCAAATTATACTTTCCTTGACCATCTTCTACCACGCATTCTTCTACCACTCATATTTGCACTATATATTTGTTTTGTTAGTCTTTTTCATTCATTCGTTCTACATGCGCAAAAAGCTCTTCTTCATCTTACTCAATACATAAACTTTAAATTCATATTCATCCCTTATCATTTCATTCCGTATTCTGTCATACATTGTCACCCCGTGCATTATTTTCAGTGCATGCATTTTCTACACGTATTCGGCGGCTCCTTTTAGTATTTTTCTACGTCCAAGTTTCCCTCCCATACATCAAAGTTGCTAGTAAAATACTGTTGTAGACTTTCAGCAGATTTTGATACTAGTCAGTTAGTGTATATACTTAGTAGGTTTTAGTGCCCCATTGACTTTTTTGCCTATCGAAAACGCCGTTCGATATCCCTTTTAACTCTTCCATCATCTGAAAAAATGCTACCTAAATAGCAAAAATGAGCAAAATTTAAATAGACAGCTACACATCATCGTGCCGTTTTCCTGTTGGGGTATCAGAAAGAACAAAGCGTAAGCTTTTAAATCGCGACACGTATTTTTCACCTTTTCCGCATCATCTATCTTGACTTTTAAAATTTCCTCAGCCATGCTTGTATTGTATATTTGTTTCAGCCTTTTTTCATTTATTCGTCCGAAATAAAATATTCATTTCGAAAATTGTTCAGATCATAGCAACACCTATTTTATTCTAATATAAACAAATAATTGCATGGATATTTCATGAACATTAATTCGTTTATGTAATATCGTTTCAATATATCAATTCTCATGTCGTTTATGTAGTATCGTTTCAATATATCAATTCTCATGTCTTCAGACACTCTGAGGAAGTCTCTTTATCGTGTATGAACCCGTTCTCTCCTAGTGCCCCATCGAATTAACCACTTGTGTCTGGTAAAAACTCTAAGAATCTGGTCTCCAGAGGACACATTCATAAAGTGTAGTTTGACATGGCGTAAAGCTGCGTTAGTTAGACCATTTAGAGTTTTGAACATCAGAAAATACAAAATTGCACACCTCAACCAGAGCCGTATTTGCTAAGGAACTAACCTAGGCATTTGCCATAGGGCACTTAGCCAAAGAAGGCGCCTAAAGATTCATAAATTAGTTATAAAAAATTGTACAAGAACGATTTGAATTATAGAAGAATGCGTTCACTTCAGTTCGTATTTAAAATCTAATGATAACCGTGACTGTTCAATGCTACAGCTTAGCAAACTACTAATTATCAAAAAATTTGCAACTGTTAATCCAAATATTTACATCATTTAATTTATGCACATCATTAACAAATTATTTCGAGAAACGAAGTTTTTAATTTTTGAAAGATTAAAAACATATTTGAAATCCCCGCTAAAACAAAACAGACTAAAGGCATTCATCATATTATCAATAGAATCAGACATAACAGTGCATATGGATTTCAAAGACATCGTAGATGCATTTGCGGAGAAGAAAACAAGATGTAAACTGTAGTGGTTTGTTGTGTGGTGCGAATACACCCTGAACCAAGGGGAGGGACGCAAGGGGCGAACTGCCTAGGGGCGCCGTATATACAAATGCGACACTGCCCTCAATGAGTAAAACTCCAAATTACTACAAAAAATTAAACACAGTAAATATTTAATTAAAGATAGATAATACGAGAACATTATACAAAATTTAACATGCGATACTTATTGCATTTTTTTCAAATAATACATCGTCGTCGTTGCTGGGCCTCGTAGTCGAGGATCCCCTCGCCACTCCAACGTCAATCTTGAACCGTTCTCTCACGTCGGTCGTGTGATCTTCTGTGAGAAAACAGCCCGATCCTAGATGCGCACTCCCTCCCGCAAATGCCACAGACATGTGGACCCTGCTGATTCGCCTGGCCATGCTGACCCATGTTCGCAGCGCGCTGACTATTTCTCACACGTGATAATAATACATATGACTAGTGCCATAGGTATCTTTATACCCACTAATACTAGAGGGGGAAATGTCTGTGTCATTCGAGGAGGATCAAGCGGTCTTCCGCACGGAAATCCAGCGGGTTACCACGCGGCAATACATCTTTTGTATTCAACTATTGCATTATACGAGTATAAAACGCCGTAAGTAAAAATCGGACTAAATCCCGCAAGTCCCTCGGTTGGAATACATGCGTCTTATATCAGCTAGGCTATAGAGGACATTTGTCATTTAATAATAATAAAAAAGATAATCTATTAGAAGACTCTTCTCAAGTCGATAAGAATTGCATTAGATAATTTGAGAGCTTTGAACACCATATACTATTTCCTTCACAACCAGAACAGTTTACTTTCAGGACATCTCAAGCAGTGAAACTTCGGATAACAATACAATAAAGTTTACATTTGTATAAAATAACAAAAAAAAAACAATAAAACAAAAAAAAACAAAATATGTGAGACGCCCACAAGGGAAATCTAGAACGTTACTGGACTAAAGCTATAAAAAGACATGAACGATTATTTACTGTCACGGTTCAAGCACATCCGCATAGACATCACTTAGTGTGACTAAGTTTGATAAATATCTTTTATACAATCGCCAGTGTGATTAATGCACCCTCGAATTTAAGAGGTTATAATACCGACGTCAAAAATGGGTCGACCAATTATTGATAGCAAGCGATGCCTGTTTCTTTAATAAAATAACCAAATTTCTTCTGAACATAAACTGGTGACTCGAAACAAAAAGACGAGTATAAGATGACTATTTAGTGTCCACTTAAACATGTTTGGACAATCAAGTAAAACTAAAATGTATGAGCAATAAATAGGGTATGTCAGCTGTTTCCTTTCCGTACATTTCTTACATTCCTACAATTGAAAAAATGTACAAAATACATTATTGGGAATGAATGCCAACGTTTTCAGAAACGAATAATGTTTTTGAGTAAATTTTACAATAGTTTCAGTATAACGAATATTTTTCTTTGAAACACGCTCAATTCGACGATAAAGGTTACGCATATTTCTTTAAATTCATTAATTTATTCTTATGGTGCCTCTCAAAACATCCAAACCAACGTTGGATATATAAAAGAGCGTGATCATGTAGTCTCCCACATTGTCGTCAGCCCCATTAATCGAGCCTTCGGGCTTCAGAGCTAGAGAACGTAGTTCGTCATCACATGCTTTGGCAATACCTACCAAACACTCGCACACGTCTAACGCACCAGACGATCTATTTGACCAGGTTGATACTATTTGTCGTTAAATATTTTTTCAGGTACCATCGAGAATCGAATCCGTAATCCCCGTTCGGAAATCCAGGGTTTTATCAACCAGTTAACAGAATTCGTACATACAAATATATGATACATACCATCACCCCGTTTCCTTGCTGGGTTAGACAGAGAGGATAGAGCGCCAGACTTTCCTATATTGACACATATATTTCGTATCTTCCATATCCTTACACCTTCTTATACAACTCCTAAGATTTCTCACATTTCCTTTTTGTCAAAATATCATTAATTTGTCAACCATACTTTGATTGGTCTTCCTTTACCATGCCTTCCACTCATGTTTGCACTTTAAATAAAAAATCGACGGAACTCGTCGATTTTTTACAACAATTTTTAAAAGAATTACTATAAAATAAAATTCTTTCTTACTCATATAAACAAGCTATTACTGTGTTGATTCGAACCCCAACTGTCCAATTGTTGCATACACTGTAGGTTTCGCTATCTCTACATATTTTCATACAGTTCTTTCGTCTTCTTTCTTAAACTCGTTCACTTAATCCAACTATATTTTCTTTGTCCCCCATTACCATATTTCCCACTAAAGTTCGCAGTGTACATTTATTTTAAACCTTTCATCACTCATTCGTTGAACATTTTCAAGCCCTCTCAAAGCACTTGTCTTGATTCCTTAAATCAACTTGGTTAAGCTAAAAAGAAAATGGATTTAGACGAAAACAGTGTAATGGTACAATTGGGGATATGTATGTTCAAAATAATGACAGGTCTGCTGAAAACAAAACAGAAGGCTTGCCTCTAAAAAAATAAAATTCAGAAGATCCGAGTTCCGCAGCCGCTCATGTCTCAATCCGAGGGTGCGGATTCGATTCCCGTTTGTCACCCAATTTTTTAAAAAGGCTTTCCGTATGGTTTTCACCAAAGAGGTCGTTAACATCTTTATGGGGAGAGATTACTATAAGCAATCAACTCGCCAGGTTTTACTGTATAGAACGAAAGTGTAATACGAATACAGTACAGTAAGTTACGAATTACGATTAGATACCGCTCGTTATACGCGGTTCGAATAACATTTAGAAGAAAAAAATACAAAAAAAATAATTGAATTTACCCGATTGAAAGGAATAAGCTATACACATATGGGTAATCTAATTGAAAATTAAATTAATGATTTGTAATTTGTTTTATCCAACACTCTTTATTCCACTATATGTAACGGTTTCAAGGCTTTCACCTCATCATCAGGGGAGTACAAACAAGACTCGACTGATGATCAGGTGAAAACATTGAAACCGGTAGGGTTATACCGTTATATAAATTGGAATAAACAGTGTTTGATAAAACAAATTACAATGTCTTTAAACGTCCACAATGTTAATGCCTTAACTATAAATATTATAAAATAATAATTGTTTTTTTTTACTATTTTTAGGTTACTTTTTATGGGACCAATCTCACTCGGATTAAAATCAATTTACTTTTTCGCGTTTTTCTAGTTACGTATACGTAACAACGATATCCGTACATACAAGTCGAAATGTATAATATGAAATAAAAAATCCTTAAGTTAACAGAGTGGCGCCACTCTCGAACCATCCATGCATTTATCAATAAAACTTATTTAAGCGCGAATTTCCGTTTTCTCGCGGTTAAATAAGCTATTTTGTTACCAATAAATCCATCAAGATTCTAGACAAAACCAATAATTTGTGGTTTCATTTTGACAGTAACCAAAGTTGAACTATTGGAAGGTGTTGGGAAAAGGCTATGTGGAATGTCTAAGTCGACTATAACAATCGTGACTCAAAGTTATAACAATATTGAATTCGTATAACTATACATTGTACTGAGTTTTATTTAATTTATTTTATATTTATTCTGTCTTTCTAAAAGATAGCATTAAATTTCATTGTGTCTTTCTTGATAGTAAGCTCTCCTTTGATAGACAAATTAATTATACGGTTTCTTCAGATTTCTATAGACTTAGAGTCTAATTAATTTGGTCAATGTCTTCCAACAAGGGGAATAAAAACTGTTACTAATTTATTTGTGTCGCGTTTGGATTATCGTAACTCTTATTTATTTTGGTTTGACTGATTCACAAATTTCTCGACTGCAGTGCGTTTTCAATGCAGCTGCTAGGCTGGTAGTCATAAATTGGTCCGCTGCTAAAAAATCTACACTGGCTTAAATGTCGCGAACGGATTGATTTCAAACATTGTCTCTTTGTATTCAAGTCCCTTAACGTGTTCCTCGCGGGAAGCACAAACGCCTGTGATCTGACGACAATCCAAGTTTCAAATCACAAATACTTAAAAAGAATGACACAACACCGGAATTAAAATGGAACTAAAATTTAAAATAATCTTTATTCTAGCGACATCTCTGAAAACCTTGTCAAATAATATATTAGTTTATGAGATATTGTTGAATAAACAGAGCGCCGATTTTTTTTGTTTTCTCAATATTTCCAGCTATTGCATCACATGTAACGACCTGTCGCGCGGATCGAGTCCTGGGATGAGTCTCTCTTACGTAAATAAACATTACTAGTGATATATGCATTTGATTGGGTGAGTGTAATGAATCATTGCTTTGATCGTAGCATTCCTTTGTTTATTTTACGTAATGTTTAGTTTATCTCCTTTATTTAATGAGTCTCCTTAAGAGTAATGACTATTATTTATTATCAGAAAATTACTTATGTGTCATGTTTACTTGGTGTTGTAATCAAATATCGGTGGTTCTATACAAAATACGCGTTTAAACTTAGAAATTAAAAAACGCCGAAATTGTGCCGCGCACAGGATTCGTGGAATTTGATTTTTAACGCGGTGAACAGATTAATGGGAGATCTCCATTATATATTTCGAATCTGTGCCTGAGAGATGTCCCTTTGAAGAGAAGTAGAACTTTAAGGTCGATTACTTCTTCATATAATAAATTGGTTGTACAAAATCAATCCTATAGGGCGGGATATTGTGATAGATTTTTGCCGTTGCTGGTCGTGTGGCGTGGAGTGGTCTGCCTCCTAGTATCAGATATATGAATAGCGTATGTAGCTTTAAAAAAACATTTAAAAACAACATTCTTTGTGAGGTCTTATCAAAATCTATGAGTGGATTCGAATCCTGAGTTGGAGCGCTCTTGGAGAGAGTATGCTCCCTAATCGGTATATAAATTGTCATTAGTAATATTGATACTGTTTCCATAATTGATCTGTGTTTAGTTAAGAAAAAATAAATTCGAGTCTATATGAGCATGTCGACATATTCGAAACGGCGATATGGACATAGTGAAGAGGGTGATCGATACACATTTTCTTCGGCCCCATCGATCGAACCTTGAGTTTAGAATCGCTGAAGCAGGCGCATAATTCGCAGTTTGTCATATCACGTGAATAGACAACAATATTCGCACACGTTTAGCGCGTGAGAGTATTGTTACCAGAAGAACATTTAACGGACTGGCACCTTTTTTTTTGTTTTAGGGTACCATCAGGAATCAAACCAGAAACCCTCGTGTGGAAGTCAGGCAAACCAACTAGGTTATAGAGGTCGCCTATTTTTGACAGTAGATATAGAATTTGAGGATTTTAATCTGATGTAATTATCGACCGTGGTTGAAATAAATAAATATATTAAAGTGCGTGCGTGCTTCACAAAAATATACACTTCACATGCGATTTTTTAATCATGTTTAAAAGCCATAATTTGTATTTATTTAAATTTAATATAATCCACAGCCCGCTGTATCAAAAGTAGCAAAAAAGACAATACTTAATAGGGTGTTGGTGGAAAATGGATGTTTAAAACAAGATGAAGAAAGAAGTCTTAAGACGGTTTGGAAATCGTTGTATATAGTAAATCTGGTGAGCTTATTAAATATGAAGATACTAAAGAGGACTTAAGTGAAGACCATACAGGAACCCTTTTTAAAAAAAAACTTGTAATTCGATGGCAATCGAACCCACAACCCCCGAGTGTCTTACCAACTTGGCCACACGAAGATTAAATGTGGATTTAATGAGAAGATCAACTATTAAAAAAAACTTGAACATTTTGTAAATACTAAAAAAAAAGAAAAAATGCGATTGTAAATTAACTCAATTCCCTTAGTAGAGATTAAAAAAGATGGAAGAGTTATTTAAACTCCCAAAACGACATTATAACACAAAAGGAAAATTTGTAATTTTAGAAGAAAGACCATACCAATATTACGAACTGTTTCACTTGAAAACATTATGAAGTAGGTCTACACTCAGCATCGTTATGTTGGATGCCTGGTGGGCATAGATAACGTCAGAGAATGGTGCCTTTTGAATTACACCCATTTTCAAAGTTACTCTAAAATATTAGAACTGGAGAATTATATTTTATTTTGCGGCGATTATTTAAGCTAAATTCGTCAGGTGCGGCAATTTTTTTCTGTATGAAAATAATATTTAAATTAGTTACCTAAATGTAATCAATGGTGAGTACGAATGTAAGGTGTGGTAGAGAAAGACAAAGATCGTATTATTATTATTGTATTATTAATTTTGTGTTTTGTATTCAGTATAACCTGGCGGCGGCTTTATTGCTATGTCGCAATCTCTTCTAGCCGACCAGAAAGATGTTAACAGTCCTTGAGTGAAAACCAGACGAATCTTTTTTTAAAATGGGTTTCCAACGGAAATCGAACACGCAAACCCCGAGTTGGGAAACATACGCCGTACCAACTAGGCTACGAAAGTCGTCTGTATAGTTGGATCAAGAATTAGTGGATATTTTGTAAAAAAAGAAATGGACAAAGTCAGAGAAATCGTATGAATTGTTTAAGGTGGATGTCGGAAAAGGCGAAAGATGCGTGTCGATGAACCTCTCTGTTGAGATAGGCATAGATGACAGGGTGCCACATTTCATATCATGACAAATTTCCTTAACCAACTCAACAACCATCTTCTGATACAGTTTCTTCTTTCAAAATAAGATTAATTTGGTCTGACCAAACTTTCTTTACCCTTCCTCTACCACACCTTCCATTCGCGTTTGTATTGTATATTTCTTAGTCAGTCTTTCGTCACTCGCATGTACAAACCACCTTAACGTGGTATTTTCACCCTATTTAACACATTTATTATTCTTATCAGTCCACGTACTCTTTTAATTGATTTTCCACGTTTGCGTATCAATCGCATACACCAGTGTTGTCACTCTCGTACATCAGTGTTTTCATCTAAATTCATTAAAATATTATCAATATTAATGCAAGATTATTTATTTTACGAGATACACCCCCACGTGAGGACACTAGATGTTTTTCAACACATAGCCTTGCACACGCATACCATATTACAAAAAAAGTAATCAAATCAGCAGTTGATACAAATATAAACATTCTCAAAAATATACACGTATACACTCACACATATCGCAGATTCACTGCCAGCGTAAAGAGAGAAAAGGAAGAGTCCAATGTTTGACAAAACACAGAAATAAATTAGAAGACAATATAGACAATGTTCGGTAAATACGCAAAATAGTATTGTTTTATTTGAATGTATCGTTCGCTCTCCGAGTGAAAGCGCACCTTCATAACTCTCGTCATTCATTCTAAATAAACATATC
Organism: Odontocerum albicorne; assembly: GCA_949825065.1. NCBI lineage: Eukaryota > Metazoa > Arthropoda > Insecta > Trichoptera > Odontoceridae > Odontocerum > Odontocerum albicorne. The sequence goes on from OX463850.1 coordinate 29,973,296, forward strand.
ACACACTTTATCGTGTTAAATTTAGAACACAGTTCGATTTTGCATCATATTAAAAAAATTGTAGCACTGAACTTCACAGAAAATGGAAAAAGCAACAAAAAAAAAAGGCGCGAAAGCATGTGTATATGTACTCAAATAAACCAACCCAATTGTTTATAAAATGCATTTAGAGATATTAACAGAAACATATTGGTACGTTTATGAACTTGAATGGAATGCAATTTTATTTAACCATTTTTTGCCTTGGTGTTTTATTATAAAAAGGATTACATATTCATTCGTTACTTAAATTAAGTCAGAAAACGTATTTTATGGGTTAGATCTTTATTGCATAACTATAAAAATAGTTCCGTAATTGGGTGAACACAATGGAAAAACTCCGTAGAAAAAGAAGAAAAGAGGACGGCTGTAAATGGCGTGCCTGCATGTCATTTCGCGTGACGGTGTGGTGGAAGACACTGGCTTGGAATCACAAAGTTCTAAGTACTTTATTAAAAAATAATTTATGAAATTTAACATGCTATATATAAGCTTAAATTCGATACGGTCAAGAAAAATGTAGCATGTTTACAAAAAAAAACATCGCCATCAAAATCACGTTGATGTTCAGCTGGGTCGATCTTTTGGATACTGGCCTCCACCAAAAACTTGCTATTTTGACCCTGTTGCAATCTCTAATCTCTTTCCTCATCTTCCTAATATTATCTCTCTACCTTTGTGTAAGTAGTTATAGTTATTTGATTACATCCTCCATTTGATCAGTTTGTTCACCCGAAAAATAAAAATCATTCTTAAGACTGAAAGGAGCTGTAGAAATGCGTGCACTAGGAAGAATATACGGGGTGACAATGTATGACAGAATACTAAAATAGATGACGAAGAGCACTCTGAGATCGTTTGGCCATGTAGAATGAACGAATTAAGAAAGACTAACAAAACAAATATATAGTGGAAATATGAGGAAAGCGTGGTAAAGGAAGACTACAGAGAGTACCATATGATTGAATCAAGTGTCTGATATATTGAAAGAAAGAAATGTAAAAAGTCAGAGGAACTGTATGAGGATTATGGATGCAGAGGGGAAATTGTGTTGCAATAGGGAAAACTGAAACTCTGTTTTCTCTCCCTATCTCGGCAGGGAAATGGCTTGATGAATATATGTAGTTACAACGGCGTATTATTTATGTTATAAAATTCAATATAAAAAAGTTCATTATCTCATTTACAGCTATTCCATTTACAGCTTTGTTATTTCCAAGTAGTACATTAGATATATCATAATTAAATATCATTTTTACTCACAAAGGTATATGTGTATCAATGTGCAAAAATATTGAACCAGTAAAATGTAAATTTCATAATTAATTTCCCAATAGGTTCGTTGTTTCCTCAGATAATTGATAAAAGGTAAAAATGTGAGTTGAATCCTTTTTACATATATCCGTTCACATTTTTCATAAAAGGGCAAGCGAAACTTGAAAAGCACATAGACCTTTGTAATTCCAAGGCAACGGTACGGCAGCCCCACGACACGAAGAGGAACAAATGGAAGGAAACCTGTTGACGGTTCCCGTACAAATGAGTATTATGGCATATCAATTAATTACATTAATTAGGTACCACTGTAATTATCAAGCGGAAAACATTGCTTATCAAAGGTTTCAGCTTAATCTACCAAGTAGATCATGTTACAGTTAATATTCAAATCATAATTATAATTACATATTCCAGACGAAAATACATCACAACTGATTGAATCATATTCTGAAAGAGAAAAGTCTTAAGAGCAAAAGTATCAAATCCGCAACCTCAGGTTGGAAGATGACTGTCATCCAACCAAGGGATTGCGGGTTTGAGTTCTGCTGGTATGTCAGTGGCCGTGTTCTAACAAACAACAAGTGTATTTACCATTTTTCTGGTTGGTTGGAAGAGATTACTACATGGCAATACACTCGGCAGTTTGAACCGTATAGAACGAAAGTATAATAAAATAGAAGATCAAATGAATGATATTTTGAAATAAAAATGTAAGAAATAAGAGAAATCATAGGAGTTGAATGAGAAAGTGTATGGATGTGGAAGAGACAAAATATGCATAGTGAGAATAAGAAAGTCTAGCACTCTATCCTATCTGCCTATCCCACCAGGGAGACAGCGTGATGGTATGTACTCATATGTATGTATGTATGCACAATAAAGTTTTTAAATAAATAAATTTAAATTGTATGAGTTCTCATTTAAATTGACAGAAAAGATAGGAACTATGAGAAACAGAAGAGGATATATGTATATGATGAGATGTATGGATACGAATGAGGCATAAACTATATGGATGGAAAGAAAGACATTGAGATCTAATCTTTCTGACTGCGAGAGACATATTGTATAAAAAGTGCAATACAGTACAATACTATTTTCTAGATTATAATTATTTTGCAGTTATTATTGTATTTTTTATCGTCATAAAACTATTCTTAATTTACAGGTTGTTCCAGACCTTGAAGGAGTTATATGTAGAGATACCGAAGAGCCGGTGTCACTGCCGGTGCCGAGATGCTACCACGCGCACTACAGCAGAGTTGCAGATCACAACGAGAGCCAAGAGAAGTCGGAGAGCGCCCTCATTCTGGAGGACATCAGACCGCTTGGGTATAGAACGTCTAGTTTCTCTGAAGGTCTGACATTGAAACAGGTCAGCAGCCCAGAAAAAATACTATAATGACTAACACTAACTCTCCTACAATGAAATCTTTAGGTGGTCTTTAGTATAAATTGGCAATGTTACCAACCTTGTGCCCCCAAGCCAAAAATATGTTAATAGACTTGTACATTTATTCGTATAGTGCTCTTTAACATATGTTATCTAAATTTGCCATGTGGACATGTTGAAGTGTTTCCGGCCGAAAAAATTGTCTTCCGCCCCATTAATTGCGTCTTGAGATTTAGTACCATTCGAGTAGACAAGAAACTTGCAGTTAGTCATGGCACAAGTTGACAGTGTTACATCACTTACACCAGATGAACACTTCCAGACAGGGATTATTGGTACCAGATGAACATTACCAAAGAGGGATTTTTTTTCATTATTTTTCAGGTACCATTGGGAATCGACCCAAAACTCCCCGGGTAGAAGTCAGGCGACTTAGCAATTAGACTATGTGGGCATCATAGTGTAGGTTTATATGTGAAAAAAAAAACACCCCAGATACCCTTGTATTTTTGGGTTGTCATTGAGAATTCACCACAAAACCTCCAAGTGGAATAACATTTGCAGAAGTCATCAATTCAGATAATCTCTTTAGACCAGTGTTTTCCAACGTTTTTTGTGCTATGCCCCACCTAAGCCTTTCTAAAATTCTTATGTCCCCCTCTACGTAACGGTGACGCGACAAAGCGATCAAAATACGACTAAACTCTGAACGAGTCAATTTTCGAATTGCCCCCCTTAAAAATCAAATTGCCCCCCTGTGGGGCGTGGGCCCCATGTTGGGAAACACCGCTTTAGACACTGATAATAGCCGAATTAATACTCTTGTGTGTGCATCGTACAGAATATCTAATAAAGACGACCACAGTGGCCTGGTGGTAAGACATTTGTCTGCCGATCCGGAGGTTGCGGGTTCAATCTCCGCTGAAACCCAGATATTTTTAAATAGGATTTCAGACTGGTTAACACTTAGGGCCTATAAAAACATCTCTCTGGTTGGTTAGAAGAGATTGCCACATGGCAATAAACTCGCCAGGTTAAAAAAAAAACAATATCTGGTATAAGAATGTAACTCGTTTCTCATTGCAATAGATTTATTAAAACTAGAGGTTTTACAAAGTACCAGTTCCAAGAATGCTCTTAGACGGTAATCTACAAGTACGACGATAATAATAAATTTAGGTAAAATAAAAACCAGATTTGAACCACGGAAGACTGGATGGTAACCACTAGCATGTATCACCAAATAATTTATATACGTAATTATTTCCATCAATATATATGACTTGTCTTTCATCAGAGGTTTTGTATTTGATTATCAATGGTGATCATTGAACCCTTAAGTGAAAGTGGTCCAAATATTTATTTTTCACATTGAGTTTTATAATAAAATCCAGGTTGGGAATATTCTCACAAGATTTTAATGAATAAAATTATAATAGAGGAGATGAGCTAGAGGAAAATTGATAAAAACATGATTAGACAAAGTGAATTAAATTTTAAAAGATAGAAAAGAAAGAAGTAAGAAAATTCGAAAGAGAGTATGAGGACATATATTGCTGTAGATGAGACGATATATGCAAATCAAAATAGTAAGAATCAGATGTTCTATCCTCCCTGCCTATCCTGAGAGAAAAAAGACTTGGATTTAAGATGGAAATTACTAACGAATTTGTGTTTAACCCAAATTAAAAAACTTGGCTATTTGATTTGACGAAACAAACCCTTTAACAAAGTTTATCTCTAAAAACATTGCCCGGGAAATTCATTAAATTCCTAGCGATGGTCGATTAATCAACATATTTAACTTTGGGATAAATTATATTTGTTAAAATTCCTGCTTGTAATATGACCCAACAGTTCACATCTTTCATCCATTTGGCCGACCCAGAAAACATGTTGTATTTAATTAGAGAGACAGTAAAACTGATTCACAATGTGACCAGACAAGAGATTAGTTCCCAGGACGGACGTAAACTTTATTAATTGATGTTAAAGGGGTACATTCATAATTTTATCTCATGGCAACATTAAGTTTGTAAGTATGTATTTAATTAAATGGTATTAACATAATTAAATTAAATTAATTTCATTCAATTTAAACCTTGACTCAAGTGTTGTCTTCCAAACCGGAAATTTTAGATATCCTTCTGTTGGTACCAAAATTTTTTCAAATGGGTTCTAGTCTGCTTTTCACTCAATGTTTTGAGTGAAAACCATTTTGGGTGGAAAAGATTGCCATGCGAAAATAAACCCAAGGCTTTATACTGTAGACGGGAAAATGTAATACAATAATAAAATGCAATACAGTGAAATTTTTAAATAAGGATGCAGAGGACATGATAAGAAAGTGTGACATATTGTCCTCTGAGCCTACAATAAATTGGAAACGGCATGATGGTATATATTTATAATTTATTAATACACTGTTTTATATAAAATGAAAATGTAATAAAATACAGTGAAAATTTGATCCATAATATGTAATTCATTTTGTCAAAATATTAGGTTGTGGAGAATTATTTAAATTATCCATTTAGGGGCCATTCATTTTATTATTATTACTAATATTTTCTTTCAACAAATTTGATATTTTAACATAATTGAAACATTCAAATATAGTAGTCAATATTCTTTTATACAAGCAATTTAGTATGTGAATACTAGATAGCATAAATATGAATGAGGCCTGTATGACTTTTGGAATAAAGGCATGAATGAAAACTGTAAAACAAAGAATAATGAAATCCACTTTTAAGTAATAAAGAAAATTTTAAAACTGAGTAACAAAAGACTAAATGAGAGTCACTTGTCAAAATTTGTATTATGCGAAAATAATTTATATTTTTCACAACATGCAATGGTTTTGTATCAAACAAATAAGGGGATCTGTCATGTAATTTATACAGTAGATATTTGTGCAAAAGATTGCTCGTTTGAAACCTGTACCGAGCTATTTCATCAATCAAATTAAACAAGAACTATTTCTTCTTGATAGCGTAAGTTTATTTTCTGCTTAGTTTTCATCAATGTAAAAATGTGATGATAACAGATATCAAGAAGTGCATTATTGTGTGAAATGTACAGTTTGTCTTTGGATGCAACAGCAGCCCACAAGTGCCATAAAACGGATAAGGCACTGGAAGTAGTTAACGTATTAAGAATTCTGCCAGGTAGATGGCCAAAAACTGCACTATATTATCACTCCCTAGGGACTTAATAAATCGAATTGCCAACTTATGTCGTCGTTGTCATTACTGGATATTCATACTTTGCGGATAGCCGAGGATCTCCTTGTGATTCCAACGTCAATTCAGTTGGAAAGCAAAGCTGTGCCGTGGAGTCTTGTTTATCTCCGTTTTCCTTTCTCTCCCTTTAAGTGAGTGAACTGTTGCACACCAGCAAACTCAGGGGTCACACAGCTGTACTGGATTCAATGGTACACCAAATGAAACATAGTGAGCTTATGTATTATAACATTACATTTTTGTCATGTACAGTACAACTTGGAGGGTTAATTGCTATGTGGCATTCTCTTCCAAACCAATCAAAAAAATATTTAAAAGACCTGAAGATATTTTTTTAATTCGGTACTAACGGGACTTGAATGCGTCATTCCGGTCATCAATCGTCATCTATCATGGTTATAATAAAGAAATTCGTTGTCTTGGACTGGTAGAATATAAAATGTGAAGCTGCGAGTATGTGTTTTGTGACATCACTGTGTTCGTGATAGAATGAACAGGGTGTTCGAGAGTTTAGAGTGAAGGATACCCGTGATATTGTCCGTATTACTTATAATTGTTTTTAATGTTAATGAATGATTTCTTTATTTCAGGCCGAAGCAGCAATGGAAGCGGTAGCTCGAGTGCACGCACTGTCCCTGGTCTTGAGCTCCCGTTCTCCGACCCCCCTCAGCACCAAATACCCGTTTCTTTTCCAAAGCGAGAGGGCTTCGGATAGTTATCAACAATTACTAGAAAGGGGACTGCCACAGCTCGCTAAGTTTCTACAAGATAGACCAAGTAAGAACTACTTTATAAAAATGCTATGATTTTAATTAAGTTTCGAAATTCGCTTTGATTTGGAGATTTTTACAAAAAAAGACCTTTGTTGAATACTCCATCTTTACAAAGGCACCGAAAAAAATATAATAGTTTTTAATTGCAGACTGCGGTTAAAATAAATCATATAAAGGCATCATTTGAAGCTTTAATTTTATATCAAGACTTTTATGTCCATGTGGAATTAATGCAAAAACTCATGCATATAGAAATTCTCATAATTTTACAGATAGCTAGTTCCTTGCACGAATATGACAGCAAAATTATAAACATATTAGTTTAGATTACAAAGCCAAAGATTACAAAAGAAATCATTTCTGAAAAAAAAAGGTACAGGTCTTATTGTAGTACTCGTACATTCCCCTCTTTTCTTTTCTTTTCATCATTAATTTTCTATACAGGTGGTATTTACAAATGTTCACTTTTTTGGTGTCATTTAGTAGCCAAGTATTACTCCAAGGGAACATAAATATTTAAATGTAACTTCTCTCAAAATTTAAGTCTATTAGCCTTTCTACGTTCCAGAAGAAGTAAATTATATGTTATAGGGTCAGATACAGGCACAAAAGGTTGATCATGGTAGTCTGAACTATTCTCTCAATCTCCTACTAAAAGGTTAATACCCTTAAGCATAACTCTGCATTAATATTTTAAATAACGTTATATTTGTGTTTATTCCAGATTTAAGCAGCATTCAAGCTTCTCTAGAATCTCTCAGGCCAAAGACCCGTCGCCTTATAGAAGCCCTGCTCAAGCCAGCTCCGCCCATGGCGGTCATCACCCACACTGACTTTTGGTGCAACAATCTCATGTTCCGGGAGAAGGACGGAGTCACAGACTGCTGCATCTTAGATTGGCAAATGGTCACCCTTAGTAGGTGAGTTTAAAAATAATGTTCAACAACAGTACTTGATTTGAAAATAACTATTAATTCTAGACCTCTTTGCCTATAGTTCGGAAATTCTAGGATGAGTCTTGTGACAGCTCACAAATTTGCCCCAATACGACCTTGTAACGATGTTCAGTAATTTTAATTATTTTATCAACTTTAATATAAGCCTCAATTCTAATAAAAAGCAAGTTCTTTAGGTAAATACATTACATAAGGTTGTATTGGGGCAAATTTGTGAGCTGTCACAGGACTCATCCTAGAATATCCGAACTATAGTAAAGTGGCTCTGTCTGTCAACAAAATGGTCAGTAAATAGATTTTGGTCAGTAAACAGAACTATAAAATTCAATTTTTAGTTATACAAATGTCTGATAAATTGCTATCAAAAAGGATTAAAAAATCTGATGGACTAAGTACATTCTAATAGTATAAAAAGAAAGTTTTTAATATTAAGAGATGAATCTTCAAACGGCAGCAATTTGAATCATGATGTCACAATAAGAATTGAATTATTACATTTTAATCATAATTTGATATGACATAGAATTTCTTAGAATAATATTTTGATACAAATGAAAGCTTACTTAAATTACAAAATTGTGATGGAAGAGAAATATATCCTTAAGTTGTTTTAAATAAATCTTCGAATATGACTAAATATATATTTTTCTTCTTTTTCAGGCCAACCAATGATTTAGCGCTTTTACTCGTTTCATCCGTAAGTGGAGAGATCCGTAGAAAACATGAATCTGCCTTATTGGATCTTTACTACAATCGAGTATCCAGCGCTTGCAAGTCACTCGGAGAAGACATTGGAGAACTAGGCTGGTCAAAAGTACTTTTGAGAAGAGAGCATCAAAGATCCAGTCTTTTAGCATTGCTGCTATGCTTGGGAAGCGTCGACGTGGCCTTGGGTGATGAAAAAGCTGAGAAAAGATTAGAGGAGGCTCTGCAAGACGCGAGAGACCAGGGTTTATTAGACGAGGAATTTATTGAACAACAACTATCTTAAAAAAAAAATTGAGTTTGGAATACAAAAATGTAAGGCAAAATAGAGAGCTTTTAACAATTTTCTTAAGGAGCATCTGATATCAAAAGAAGTACTGATTTGCAAGAAAATTTTGATTGTTATACTATGTTACTAAGATTTCGATAGATTCAGTACAAAAAATATAATTTTTTTGCTGTTATGTCATCACGATTATTATTTTTTTAACATACAATAATCCCTCCATTTACGCAAGTTCACTTCAACAGGGTGAATTGTTGAAATTTAAAATGCATAATAGTGACATCTATTAACACATTCAGTGCTGAAAATGCATATAGGCGATCATATAAACATTCTATACACAATTTCTTTGGGTGAATTAAACAAGTGAACCCAAAGTCGCCTTACAGTACTCATTGTAAGGATTATGATATATGTCAATGAATTATATTTGCTTTTTGAATTTTTTAATAGCACAGTAATTATAAAAGAAATTATTCAGCAGTCAATCAATATTTTTATTTTTTGCTACTGATATGATAGCATTGTATTAATTGGCATGTTGTTTATGGCATTGGCTGTCAAAATCACGTGACCATGGTGGTTCGTTATTATTTATTCTCTAACCTCATTTTTTATAATATGTTACGTCATATTATGAATATATAATACATAATTAGCTTTATTAAAAAGTAAATTAAATATGATTTAATAAAAATACATTGTTAATTAAATAAAATGATAGAATAGAAAAACAACAGCCAAGCAGCAGATTTTAGATAAATTATTTATACCATAAAGATTGACAATTAAAACAGCTTCAACTGTAAGAATAATAACATTAACAATGGAATATTCATCCAGCAAAAGTGATTTTGAATAGGTACAGTAAAGAACAGAATATCTGGTAATACGTAAAAGCTCATAGTTTATAAATATATAGTATTCAATAGCTGCATATATATGATTTTTATTTATGCACTGTTTTTCTGGAAGCAACTATCCGCACGTAAATGGAGGGATTACTGTGATTCATATTTGCCATATTTTTTAGCAATTTCGAGAAAAAAATGTGTACTGTGCTCAACAGACTGATTTTTTTATTTATCTTACTAAAAAAAAAATAATAATAAATAGGTGTGAAATTATTATAATAACTTGTATTAACCGTATACGATATTCAGATGAGTTTTTGTTTTTTGAGATGAAACGAAACACAGTGAAATTAAATCGTTTTTAGACAAGATTACGAAATGACTTGGAGGAGTGTTATGTTACGACATCGAGAAAATAAGTAAGCTGAACGAATAATAATATTGAAAATTTAATTTCCCGCATTTAATTAATAACCCTTTAGATAAAGAAACATTGCTTCCTGACAGATATTATAGATATATTATAGTTATAGCGATCGATCTTCTATCTCTATATGTGCCAACCTTATGAACAGTATGTGTTACTTATGAACTAATGGAATCCTGCAAAAATATGTCTTGTAATATTAAATAATTGTGAATCCTTAGAAATGTCCATTGTAATATCCAAAATAATATATTTAACAAGAGTAACTAAGTATATCGTGGGCTCAATACTAAAACTAGGTTTAAGTTATTTACATCAATGGATTGCTCATCGAAGGGGCTCTCCAATACTATAGATATGTATCTTAAAATATTATTTCTCAACTGAGTTATTCAGCATTTTTATAATTAGGTAAGTCGTAAACGTGGAAACAAAAGAATGCCTAAAGTAGATATCTGAAGTTTATATAACTTACATCTTACCATCTATTGAAACCTCCTTTATTAGTTTCATAAAAAATATTAGCGCGATACCTCATAATTAAAGAGGAGTTACCAGACAAAAGGACTTCGAAACTAAGAACGACATTTTCTCAGAATAGAGAATTTTGAGTTACCTAGTTATAGTATTGAGCCTACGATATTATATTAATTATCATGGGTGATCAAAAGTGGTGCAGTGGTAGTTATTTAAGGAGACTTTAACAAGTCTTTTCTAAATGTAACGATATCATGAAAGTTTAGATTACTATAATTAGGCTTGCTCATCCGATTAAATTTATAAAATTCAAATAAACACAAAATATACAATCAATAAATCTTTTTTTTTAATCAAACCATGTTTCAAAAACATTACGTACATAACAATACGCCGTTTCCATATAGGTAGAAAGGACAGAGTGCCAGATTTTCCTATAGTGACACATTTTTCCTTCTACAGTTCCTACGATTTCTCTGACTTTACATTTCCCTCTTTTGAAATATCATTCACTTGATCCAAACATAATTTCCTTGGTCATTAGCACTATAGTTTATTTTGTTAGTCTTTCTTCATTTGTTCTTCTATTGTATATGTCCAAACCATCTCCAAGTGTTCTTCTTTATTCTATTGTACTCAATATCTTAAGTTTACATTCCTTATTCGGCTTCTTTTAGTCTTTTTCCATATTTATTTGCATTCCAATGCATCAAAATTAGTACTATTGTTGACTACCTGTCGTCTTAACAGATTCTGGTATTGTTCAGTTGGAGTATACACATATTTTAGTGCTGTATTAATATTGTTTCATATCACTATACACCGTTTAATATATCTCGTAACTCTTCGATCATCTGAGATAATACTACCCAAATACCACACACTTGCTCTAATCTTTCATTGCTTACCCAAATATCCGATTAATTTTTATTTCACATTTTTTTATCACCATGACTTTGAATTTCGGAACATTCATTCTCAGATTTTGGATAAAATAAAATAAAAAAATATAAACACTTTATATTTACTATTTAAAATCTAAAGATATGATACGTTGTGTTCATAGCTTTTTTTAACAAAATTTAATTGAATTTAAAAAAAATCTCAATAGCAAATTAAACCTTAATGTGATTCAAAAGCGTTTTCTTAAATTTACGACTAATAAATTGAATATTTAAATACGAGTACATCTTCTGCGGTCATGAGAAAAAAAGTGAAGTCATTACTAAATTTGAAATTCCTGGTTAATAAAGCACCACTTTTCCAGCCTGGATGTTGCGGATTCATTTCCGTTGGTGTCAAGTTTTTAAAAAAAGGTTCCAGTCTGGTTTTCACTTATGATTTTGTTAACATCTTTTTAGTTGGTTGGAAGAAATTGCCACATGGTAAAAAAAAACCACCAGGCTATACTGTGTACAATGGAAGCGTAATACAATAACTGAACTGTATGATCCGAATTCATAGTCCGGCCTAAATACTAATTTATAACTTAAAATTTCCTGATTTGTATTTCGAGTTGGACCTCAAATGCTCCAAATTTTAAAGTGAGGCAATGTAACCACGTTACTCCTTTATTTAAGGAAGCTACGAGAAATGTATACGAAATTTCACTTTAAATGCTGATGTTATGGTTTAGTGTTAAGGTCAGTCTGTGAATTTGGACCTATGATCTATATTTTAATTAATACACAGTAAAAGTAACGCACTTCATTCAAGAGTAGCTGTAAAGATGAGCTGTTACAGCATTTTACATAGAATACTCGTACGTGAGTGGCATGCCACATTACATTTAAAAATATTTGTAACGGTTTTGCTTTCTCAGAATGCAGTTAACAGCACTCCGTAAATAAGTAGTTGTAAAGAGCTGTTACTACATTTTACATAGAATACTCATACGTGAGTGGCATGCCATATTACATTTAAAAATAGTTGTAACAGTGTTGCTTTTTCAAGTGCAGTTAACAAAACTCCGTAAATAAGCATATAAAATTAATCATTATCCTAGTTTGTAGAATGCTGACTTTAAACTCAGGGGTTTCAGGTTGGTTGGAAAGAATTGTTTTGTGACAATAAACCCGCCAAGTTATATTGTATCCAATAGAATTTCAATATAATATATAGACGGCAGTACAATATTAGAGTAATATTCAGTGCAATCTTAAAATGTCAAGCTCTTTTTTAGAGTGATTTTTAGACGGAAATGACATATTCGTAAAAAAACATGTAATACAGGTATATTAAAAATATATTAATATGCACGAATTGATTAAATGATGACTAAAATTCAATGGTTATAGTACATGAGATTTTTAGCACAAATGGAATAACTTTTTTTCAATGTAATAACTCATTCACCTTTTTATAGATACTGAATGAAATTATTTAAATAACATTACTATTCCAAAACAGCATAGAAAATTACCTATTCCCTTAAACATATTAAAACATTCCCTTTTGCGTAGCATAAAAAGGTAATAAGCTCTTAATATAAAACTAAAAAAAATTATAAAAAACAAACCTAAATGAAAGAAAATAATAAATATATAATGCAAAATTAGCGGTTAGTAACTCATCATAAAAATGCTATATTTCGCACGTTTAAAAATCTTTCTAGCACTCCTTATACGGAAATATATCATGGTCTTATGTGGTAATAAATATCTGTGAAAATATAAATTTTTAAGATGCAGTTTATAGCTTTTTGTAAAAATAAATTATGTAATTATATCCACAAATTTATTTCATTTCCCATTCCTTGATCAAATAACCACACTTAGCAGGTTGATTGACCCTAACACCAGCATCCAGGTACAACAACTGAGTGACAAAAAAACACAATTGCCTCCTACCGGCGTCCATGATTGATTCCTAAAACGCCTCCGCCTTTGGTACGTCTCTAATGTAATTTAAAATTTGATCCTATATTATACATAAATAAACAATATTTAAAATTTCGAGCTATTACGATTATCCCCAAAAATATTGCAGCAATAAAAGCTTTCTATATGTAGCTCTTGATGAGATTAAGTTTGGCCACGCCTGCTTATAGCCTTTAACACTTCCCTTACTGTGCTAAAAAATTACGCCAGTTACGGTGTTGGACACTGAGGGTACACTAAAAATGTATGTTTTAAATTAAAATTATGCAAAATCTATTAGTTTTTTTTTTTAATTAGCTATAAACATCATTTTATTGTGTAATAAAATGTCGAATAATATAAAATAAGTGTAAGAAATGATAAAATAATAGTTGAAACAGACAAGTGACATTTCTATACGAATATAATTTTCCCACTGCGTCGTTCGGTCTGCACAACGTTCAGAATGCGCATGACTGAAAAGAGGTCTCCAACCTTTTAACACTTCCCTTACTGTGCTAAAAAATTACGCCAGTAACGGCGTTGGACACTGAGGGTACACTAAACATGTATGTTTCAAATTAAAATTATGCAAAATCTGCTAGGTTATTTTTTGTTATTAGCTATAAACATCATTTTATTATGTAATAAAATGTCGAATAATATAAAATAAAGGTAAGAAATGATAAAATAAGAGCTAAAACAGAAAGGCATTTCTATATGAATATTATTTTTACGCTGCGTCGTTCGGTCTGCGCAACATTCAGAATGCGCATGCGTGATAAGAGATTTCCAGCCTTTTAATTTTTTTTCATAAAATTATACAATAAAATGTAGCGTGTATTTTTTTGGCAATAAAACCATAATTCGAATAAAGACAATAAATAACATATAAACAAAATATAAAATGAATATATAAATTCAAAAATCAAGGTTTTAGGGCGAGAAATTTATATAGTATAAACAAACACGAAATTCAAAATTATATATAAACAAACACGAAATTCAAATCAATAAAATATATGCAATTTGGAAAATATAAACACTACAGAAAATTTGAAAATAGGACAAACATATCATATAATCAAAGTTTAATCCTGTGGAGAAAGTTATCGCAATTGGGGCATGAAACCACTTTTTTTTTTACTATATTCTACGTACCAAACACGCAGGTGTTTGACAAATATTGCAGAATAGCCTGGTTTTTTTTCTCGAATGTTTTTAATAAAACCCACAACTTCCTCTTTTGAGGACCTCACGGGGTGCCAACAGGGTATTATTTACTAATGTTTCGGATATTGACTCGCCACAATATGTTAAAACTGTATTAAAAGCATCTTGTTGTTGCTATTTTTCCTTTTTAAGATATTGGGCATTGCCAATTCCAAACTTAACTCTCTTGTGAAATGTTTTCGGTGGTATTAATTATTTGGTTTCCACTCTGGATATTTGTCTATCCATAAGAGGTATGCATTCAATGCAGCCATATCTATAATTTCCATAAAAAGACGGAAAGGCCATCTTCTCGTTGACCTTGAGCAAGAGTACTCTCAAGTAATTTGGTCTCCCGTATCTACTCCAATTTTCGTATTATTATAATGATGTATAATTACTATAGTGGCTTTTGTTTTTCTGAATAATCAATTTCTGCATCATTGAATTGAGTGGATAATAATAATACTGCTTTATTTTTTGTGGTACACACGAAACAAGTATTTTATTTTCAGCTACTATGGATTGTTTTCTCTCTAGACGGTATAAATTCAAGTGAGATTACTCTTTTATTTTTTCGAAGCGTGCCAGTTAGAGTTAAACCTTTTAATAAAAGATTATCGGCTAATTTGATGGAGGTAATAAAAATACCTGTGGTTATCCTCCTGTTCGTGCCATACTGCGGTTGAACCATTTCTATAACTACTCAGTTACCTTGATTTATCTCTCTCTACGATTATTTATCATACCAGAATAAGCCTGTAAATTTGTTATGCGTCATATGGCGCCGCAGTCGGCAGCAACCCAGATTTTGATGCCATATTTACCAAGTTTAGACTTCATGTACACGCGAAATGAACAATTCTCTCTAAAGTTTGGCAAACGTTCATCTACAGTTATATTCGAAGATGGAGAATAATTGCTTTTGCACATATCCATAAACATTTTTGAAATCCACTTAATTGGTTCTAATTTATCTGAAAAAACCCTGATATCTCTCTTCTCGGGTTTTTTTATCATCAAAACGAATATGACTGTAAATATAGATGAATCTATCTCGAGACAGAGCTGTTGTGAAAAATGACTGGCAAAAGGGACTTTCACTTATCCACAATTCACTCAAAGAGATAGCTTTCGTGTTCGATTTCTGCCAGGTGCGAGAAATATTCCAATGAATTCATATAACTCGTCTTTTGATATTGGTTGGTTCTTTTCTGAATGAATTCGATTTAAATGACGATTTGTTTCTTAAACACCACTTTTACCACCTCTTCATTTACAAACAGACAACACATATCTTTTATGGAATGTACATTTATACTTGAATTTCTCAGTCCAGAATCTTCGATGAGAATATTTTATACCCGACCGATGCCTCGAAGATTGAGGTGGTACTCGTAATGAACTCCATTCGAATCCATGTTTTGATGTAAATAATATTTCTTCGTCTTCTTCACTCGTCTCCAAATCAGAATATACTTCATCCTGTACCTCGACAAAATCTTCTGATTCTGATATATTGCCTGTCGCCTTAAATTCCAAATCGCTATCATCGCCGTCGATATTTCCCGCCATCTCAATTATTATATTTTTGAAAATGAAATAATAAATAAAATGTACATTTATTATAAAAAGAGTAATGGTACAATATAACATACCAGATAAAAAATGATAATAGAAAAAACATACCAGATAAAAATAAAAAATAACAATCAGGATTATAAAACTGGTGACGACCCCCTGGAACGGGCGCTAAACGAACTGTCAAAAAAGAATGATTGTTTGACATTTCGTCAATTCGCGATTTAAAATCATTAATTTCTGTTGAATTAACTATGAATGTTTTGTTTCCTAATGACATCATTCAAATCATAGAGGTTTCGATGAGGAATACATAAAGTATGAAGACCCTGCAAGCAGTATATTTCGAGAAATTAAATAAAATATAAGTCATGATCACTCGCTATCCATCACCGTACGGCAAGTGTTAAATAATAATGGAAAATGAAAATAAATTTCTGCCAAAGTTAAACTAATATTTGTCATTTAAATTATACTTATGAACTAAATGTTGAGTGAGTAGTGCTCGAAAATTTCCCTCTTTCTCAAAAAATGAAAGAGAGAATTTCGTAAGCGCATGTTCCTTAACCCACCTTGGGAACCAGGCCTCATAAAGGGGTGAAATACTGGCTAAATCCCAGTTGGCTTGGAACCACTCTAGAAGTTAAAAAAATATTTCCACAGATGTCAGGATACAAATAGGTTTAAAGCTTCGCTAAATTGCTTTATTTTTTTTCATTTAAAAAAATTAATATTTTAATTAATTTATTTGACTTGAAACAAAATCGTTTGGATAGCAAGTTTTTGTGGTAATTTTGATATGTGGGATAAAGAACGATATACTACAATGACCTATCTTCGATGCAAATATATCAAAATTAAGGATACAGTGTATTGTAGAGCAGTGCTTCTCAACCACAACGTTCATGGACCAGTTTTTTTAATTCCAATTGATTGCAGGTCTGTCAGTTTTTTCGTGAAATTAAAATAATTTTAAAATGAAGAGAACCGAAGTTCAAATACATTTCTTTTTTTTTAATTTTCAGGTTGAAATATTAAGAAAAATTGTTTTATAATTTTCTCTCAATGCGGCCCAGTAACAAATTGTTTACATACCAGCTCTGATCCGGGACTATAGTTAAGCCCAAATTGATCATTGTTTAGACATAACATAGATCCTAATCAAAACAAGCAGGTTGAGGCCAAATCAAGGGTTATAAACATCTCTAGGCTATCATTAAATATTTTAAAGATATAAAAAAATTAACAAAATGTGACTAACCGCTGCAGCTACGGCTGCGGCCACAATAGCCCTCCTTTTGGCAGGGGGCAGTCTGCGGCAACGTGCCCTCGCCCTGCGCCCAGCCCACACGGGTAGTCCGAGTAGCAGAGCCGGAGCGGCTACTCCAGCCAGTAAGGCGATGCCCAGAGGCGCCCCGGCCAGAGTGCCCAGTTGCCAGAGAAGCTTCTTCTTACGTGACCAGGGTGCCTTACCCCAGAATGTGCAACCCGATGGACTGGAATTAAATTAAAATTTAATTTACAGACATCCGTGTGTGGTTGGATAAAGCTGTTTATATATATGGATTGTTAAGGGATTGAATCATGAATAAACAGAGAACTGTTTCGTTGTTTTTGTGTGAACTGAATTTAATGTTGCACAGTTGTGTAAGTGGAATGATTGTCACGAAAATTTTTGCTACATTTCTTTAAGTTTTTTTTTAATATTACTAAAATAAGAATTATAAAAAAAGGCATTAATCTAATAGATTGACAGGATGAATGTTGACCATTCAGTCACATAAAAAAAAAACAAAAGATCAAAACAATTTTATTTTTTGTGCAGAGAGATCTTCAACACAGAACCTCTTGTTCGAGTTATAGTAGTTAAAGGGTTGAATGAAGTGTCACCTGAGGTAGTGCAGGTCTGATATTTCCTTCATACACAGCCAGCAGAACTCCGAGCCGCACACACAGCACACCATGTGGTTGCAGGAGCCGTCCTCGATCTTCACTATCAACACTGAACAGCGCGGGCACGGCTTCACAAGTCCTATAAGAGAAGAGAAAAATTAACTTTACCAGGACAAACAATATCAGAACAAGAATATCATTATTAGTTTAACCATAAATTTTCTTGTATTTAAAACACACAATTCAGGCCGAATTTCAGTTAAAATTTTCCATGAATAAATTCCACAATAAACTAAGAAAAAATTGAAAATTGAAAACGAGTTGTAGAATCTTAGAACAAACTGGCCATTAGGATAGTGAGTACTGTGACATTGAGCCACTTCAAAAAATACATGAACATGTTCCTATACACAAACCTAGAAATGTTTTTGTTATAGTCCTTTCATTTCCTTTACTTATTCTTTTAATCATATTTCTATGTTTTTCATCAGTTTATTTCTTTATGAACATACGACAGTTAAACTTGATATAGATATTGACAAATAATAATAAATGCTACAGGTATACTACTACTGCTTCTATCGCTCATAGTCCCCTTGTAAAAAATGAGAATGCCACAAAAATTCCCTCTATCTAACCTGGTAAGCTGCAAGCAGCCTGCCTTGCTTGCTCCTAAGTAATGCCTCCAAGATAGTATATGGTAAAATAAGTACATGGCAACAAGAAGTAAAGTGAGAATCTATAAAACATGTGTTAGACCTGTTTTGACATATTCCAATGAAACTAGAGTTAATACCACACAAATGAAGGCACTACTTAGAAATTCAGAAATTAAGGTCTTGTGATGTATGTGACTGGTAAAACACTGAGATACAGAACAAGAAATCTAGAAATGAGAATATGTAAAATCATACAAGTAGGATGGGTAAGGCAAAGAAGACATTATTGGCGGCATCATGTACACAGAATAAATGAAACTTGGAATCCCCGTATAGTTTTTTATGGTAGCCCCATAGGAAGCAGACCACCACACAGACCCATAAAGAGATGAAAAGATAGCTGGCAGTCCACATTCCATAATTTCATGTTTAGTTTTAAATTTTCTAGTACTAGTAATTTTACTCGAAGAGTACCTATTTCATATCTTTCAAAAAGTGTGAACTTAGGAAGTCTCCTGAATGCTTTTATGCCATGAGCTTGCCTTTATTTCGAAGGAAGTCTACTGCTGTAGCGCCAGTTACTTCAAAAAGTCGGCCATTATAGCATAGTGAGTTCACTTGGAGATGATACTGGGTGACAAATAAAATATCAAATGTTGGCTGCCTTAGGTAGACAGATTGCGAGATATATCTATCACAAACAAACTGTGTAAAGGATAGGCCCAAAATAGTATACATGAAGTGTGGTGTATCTCCTGTAGTGGTTTAAATTCATTTGATCATATGGTACCCCTCAATAAATATGAATTGACGAAGGAGACTGATAGATGATTCTGATGAGGGTGACTATCAGACAACATTGTCTTTGGCTCCAATAATCACGCCTTCGGGTTTAAAACTACTGGATAAGGCACAAAACTCACAGTTCTTAATCCTAAGGGTAGATAATACATAGCACATGGATAGGCAGCAATATTTATACATGTCTACCATGTTTACATAATGTTACAAGACAAATCCTTTTTTTATTTTTCTGGAATCAAGACATAATTTTACCGAGGCCACAAAGATAGAGGAGACTACCTGCAGTAGTAGCAAAAACAATAAGTACCTGTGTGATGGGACTCCTGCAGTTGCTGCGGCGGGGGAGGTGGTGGCGGAGGTGGAGCACGCTGCCTACGGGCCGCGTCACACGTCTGATCCGGGTGCCACGCAGCCTTGCAGTGGTAGCAGAAGGCGCGCCCGCAGCCCGGTGCCCGGCACCATAGCTCGGGGCACGATGCACACCCGTGTGCCACTACAGCAAAGCTGGAAATAAATTCATTAGTTTATCAGTCATTAATCTTGTCGCTGACAGGACATGGGGATGCCACAAAAAGCTTTCATTCAAAGCCCGACACTACATATATACATATCATTAAGCCATTTTCCTGTCGGGGTAGACAGAGAACAGAATCCCAGATTTTTCTACCTCGACACACATTCTTCGCCTCTTCTATATACATAAACGTACACCTCATATATTTCCTATGACATTTCTGACTTGTGACGTTTCTTTCTGTCACAATATTATTCACTTGATCTAACCATACTTTTCTTGGTCTTCCTCTACCACACCTTCCACTTATATTTACACTATATATTTGTTTTGTTAGTCTTTCTTCATTCATTCTACATGCCCGAACCATCTCAGAGTGTTCTTCTTCATCTTACTGAACACATCAGCCTTAAGCTTACATTCATCCCTATTCATGTTATTCTGAATTCTGTCATTGTACATTGTCACCTTATGTATTCTTCTCAGTTCACACATTTCTATAGCATTTGTGTAGCTTCTTTCAATTTATTTCCACATTCACTTGTCATTCCCATACATCAAAGGTGGTGCTGAAATACTGTTGTATTGACTTAGTAATCTAACTTCCAACATTTAAGAAAATAGCTCTTCCATCATCGAAAAAATAGTACCTAAATAGCAGAACTCATTCACCTATATATATATATATTGCATTTAGTTTTCCTTTCACACTTTTCTATCACCATAACTTTGGATTTCGCAACATTCATTTTCAGACTGTTTTTTTCCCATCTCTTAAATATTCAAGTAATCAAATTCTGTATTTCATTTTCATACTCTACTGTCAAAATAATGTCATCAGCATACACCAATCCTCGTACATTCCCAGTCAACATTTGTATGTCACCCATTGACACCTGTAGTTCCTTCACACATGAATATAGTATATGTAAATATTAAACAATCAAGAAATAGAAAAAAAAAAGAGAACTGAAATCTAAAATAAACTATTTTAGTCAAGGATTTCAATACAAGATGGAACGACAGATGTTAATTCACATCCCAGGAACAGCATAATATGGAGAATGTATTAGAAGAAGAACCATATGGTATAATCAGTTGCAGTTAATAAGGGAAAACACATTGGAGACTAAAATAAATTAATCTGAATTTATTTTAATGTGACAGTACTTTTCAATACACCTATTATAGTATATTATCAAAAGCCTAAAAATAATTTTGCTGATACACAACATATCACAGATATAATCTACAGATAATAAGAGTAAATGTTGATAAAAACAAATCCTTAAAATATTGCACATTTCCTGTTTCATCATTCATTTAGCTGATAATGAAACAGATACGAAAAACTATTCTCGTAAAAAAATAACAAAATTATCAACAATCCACATGATTATAAATAAAATTTTATATAAATTAAATTAAATTTATAAATTAAATTAAGTTTATTTTCTATATGTTTCCACACAGACAAAATGAAACAATTGTCGCGACAAGAAGAAAGTCGGGAATTTGAGCTCCGCTTGTGGTGACACATTCTTTTATTTTCACTGTCCTTTGAGACGAGGCATTTAGCGTAACATTATTTCAGTAATTGAAAATGATTTCTTTAAGCATCATCGCTGGAATCTAGATTTTTTTAAATGGAGTTCCAGTCTGGTTTTCACTTAGGGCCCATTTAAACATTTTTCTGGTTGGTTGGAAGAGATTGCCACATGGCAATAAACTCGCCAGATGAAAAAAAAAAAAAAAAAAAAAAAAGGTTCAAATAATAAATATTTATTTTACCATCCCCAATAGAACATTTACATAGTTTTAATGGGACAAACTGTAGAGTACAAATATATACCAATGCAAAAAGAGCCTCCATTTGTAGATATAAAAAATCACTTCAATAGACAATGCCAGTGACAAAAGTTGGTGTCATTTCTTAATCACAAATTTCATATACGAGGCTTGATAAAAAATAACAAGATTTTTTAATTTCGCGAGCTATTCGTTTTTGATTGATCCCACCTTTTTTCTCATGTTGGCGACACTGTCTGTGATGTACATTTCAATTTGCAGTCATATTGGATGGAAAATTTGTGTTTGACAGACAAGTATTTACAATGCATTTTGGCACATTTGCGATTTTTGCATTCTGTTTTTTTTTTTTTGTGGTTTTACGCCGATTGAGTGAGGCAATTAGAAGAAAACGATCAAAATTGTGGACAAGCAACTGCTAGATTTTGCACCACGATAACGCGCCGGCTCACACTTGACTATCAATTTGTCCATTTTTTACCAAAACCAACACCGTCATGATGCCGCAGCCACCATATTCACCAGATATGGTTCCCTGTGACTTTCCTGTTCCCGAAGATGCAGAGGACATTGAAAAAACAACATTTTGCAACCATAGAGGAGACAAAGGTAAAATCCAGCGATTTTACCTTTGTCTGTGAGCTAAAAGGTGAGCTAAAAGGCTATTCAAAAAAGTACGTTCCACAAATGTTTTGCGGATCGGAAAAAACATTAGCAAATGTGTATTTTATTTGATGGGGGACTACTTTGAAGGGGACATTATTAATATTAATGATTAAATAAATACTTTTTGAAAACCCTCGTTATTTTTTTATCAAACCTCGTACATATTTGTCCTACATACAAAAACATTTAGATGAAACATTTACACTCTACATTCGCATCTTTACGTACATTCCCAAGCTATCCCACACATAATTTAGACCGCATCATAATCTCAACCACCTTCAATATTAGAGTATCGGCTTTTCACAGCGGTCTACCATATTATTTAACCCACATTTATTTAACACAAACTACATCGTCACCAGACCTTTGTAGTAGTAAAAAAGCATCAAGCACTGAAAATAACTTATTTTGTTCCATCATCAAAATCACACCAAAAAAATCCCTCAAGCAATTTGGATGAATAATGGTCGAATTATTCATCCAAATTGCTTGTCGAACACAAAAATATAATTTTTATACATTCAGCACATTTGGCATAAAGTTAGCAAAGAAATTTTGTCCTAACGGCATCTATCGAAGAAATACGAACAACTTTCAGCAAATCATATAAACAAGTAAATATCAATTATCATCAGTCCGTTATTATCGAGTTATACAACGAATCTTGTTGATTTTACAAGTGAATCAATTTACCAGCAAGGTTGGCAACCCACTGCATCATGTCTCTGGTGGTAGTTGTCATAGGAGGATAAAGCTAAGAGTAGGTGCATGTCTGATGATCTATCCTCTCTATCTACTCCGACAAGGAAACAGCGTGATCGTATGTTCTACACTGCGAGTCATTTTCCTCGATGTCAGACTATAAGTCTCTCCTTTTCACACTCTGGTGTGTCGTCATTAAAAAACGGGTTCCCTTTGGTACTGAGGATTGTGAACTTAGATTAATATAGATTTACGTAAGCATGGTATGATAAGGTTAGTATTACTCACTTGCAGTCAGGAGCTGGACACCAGCGGGTGTCAGGGTCCGCCGCCAGCACTCTCCGTACCATGAAGTCCTCGTACTTCTCGTACAATGCCTGGTTGTCGAGAATGCGCTTGATGTCTGAAATATTACATAATTACATGGCAAATTTGTCTTGAGTCTTGTTTTTACTTCCCTGATTATAAGGTGAATACCTTGAAACCGGTAGGGTTATACCGTTATATAAAGTGGAATAAACAGTGTTTGATTAAACAAATTACAATTTTTTTAACCTACAGTGTTAATGTCTTAACTGAAAATAGCATAATTGAAGATTGTACAATATAATGAAACCAAAGTCATGTTTGGATAGAACAGTGTGGATATTAATTCTCTCTGTCAACATCGCCCCGCCCCGTTAAGAATACACTGTAAAGATGTATCTATATGGATCTCGAATATCAATTTGTCTTATATTGTATTAAATTTTTGCTGTAAATAGTACAACTTTTCAGGTTTAATTTATTTAATTTACGACACACAGTGTCTTTTATATACTAATGAACACATGAAAAGTTATACAAGTACTTAAAATTATTGACAAATAATACAAAACTTTATCTTAAACTAACACGGAGACACAAACAAACAGTAGTAATAATAAAAAACGTAATTACAAAGTCATTGTTTAAAATTATTTAATATTAATATGCATATTTAAATTCAATATAATATGTATGTATATCACAAAATATTACCAAGTAGACTTACGTAATTGTGAAAGACTTATTTTATAGTGGTCAAGAACTTAGATTTGTTTTTAGTGGAACAACGCTTACATAAGAAAAAATCAAATTTTCGACAATTTTATAGGTAGATCTTGAGATATAGAAAACACATGGGCTCACTTGTAGAACGAGATGAAAGTTACCTTACAGAATCGAAACCTTCCACATGTTGATGCAGGGTTACTCAACTCCAGAGACAAAGTATTGTCCTTAATGTTTTGTTTATCATATACTAACTAGGTTATTTATATTGATAAAGGAAAGCAAAAAGTTAATAGCTATTTCTAAATAGTGTGATATTCTGGCGAATACTATAATATATATAACACATCGATCCCGGGACTAACTACTAAAACAACATTTGTTTGCCAAAATCCTTCTTTATTCATTAACATAGTCTCCTTTAAGAGTGATACATTCATTCCAATGCTTTCCTAACTTTTCTATGCCAGCCGTGTAGAACGATTTATCTTTGGTTTCAAAATAGGCGTCAGTTTCGGCAATCACTTCTTTATTGGAGCCAAATCTCTTTCCCTGGAGCATCCTTTTGAGGTCTGCGAACAGCCAATCGTCGCTGCCTTCAAATGCTTCAATAACGCTTTGTAATATTCACTATTGACGGTTTTTCCCTTTTCAAGGTGATCAATGAATATTATACCATGCGTATCCCAAAATACGGAGGCCATAACCTTCCCGGCTGACTGTTGAGTTTTTGATCGCTTTGGACGACTTTCACCGGCTGCTCTCCACTCAGCTGACTGCCGATTTGATTCCGGAGTATAGTGGTGGATCCAAATTTCATCCATTGTCACATACCGATGCAAAAACTCCTGTTTATTTCGCGTAAACAGTGCCAAACAGCGCTCTGAATCATCGATGCGTAGTTGTTTCTGTTCCATTGTTTTGTTCCATTGTGAGTTGTTTCTGTTCCATTCCGCGGCAGCCATTTCAAAAAAAGCTTTTTCATGACCAAAATGTTCATACAAAATAGTGTAAACACTACCAAATGATATCTTCAGGATGTCAGCTATCTCACGCAACTTTGCGATTTTCCATCACGATTTTGAGTTTTTTTTTTTCAAGCCATCGCTGAGTTTAAACGGTATTTTTTCCCATTAAAAAGCAATGTTTTATCAACACACGAAATTAGGTTTTTTCCATTGTTTTGAAAATAGCAAAAGTAGCGTCACTAAAACCACTGTAACTCAATGACAATGTCGGAATGTCATGAAAGTTTGACAAGTAACTTCTAAAGGTTGGTACTAACTGAGAATGGTACGGATTTGTTATTAGAAGCGCCATCTGTTGGTTAGTCCCGGGACTTATTGATCGATGTGTTATTTATATTAAAAATATCTAAATTGTAGGAAATGATTTTTGCAAGTCTTTGCATACGAATTATAGAGAAGTTAATTTTATAATCAGTGTAGCAATTTTCGGTATAAAAGGAATTGAGTTGTCTAGTGAATTTAGTTGGAATACGAAATGAAATGCTTGCGACTAAGTGAGGTGCATCCATCACTGAGTGAAGATTTTGTATAGTAGTACTACATCGGCTATTTTCCTTCTGTCACAAATCTTAAAGAGTTTCATTGCATTTAACAAGTAATACCATGTGGTAATCTCTCTCAACAAACTATAAACTACGGTGTGGGCTTAAAAACATCCGATGTCCTCGCGGCCGGGCTCACCCTTTATTGGTGGAGGTGTATCTTGACTGGGGGAATTTTATGAGATAATCCCAGACCTTTTGATAGTTTCTTTCTTACATGTACTACAACTTTCGGGTTGGAAATCATGCATCTTATCAACATAGCTATAAAGTTTTTTTTCTGTAGAGTTCAAACATTGAATTTTTTAACACCTATAGAGATTTAAATACACCATATAGGAAAGGCAGCAACATACTTCTTGTCGTCGCTCCAGACTCTAGAGTTTAAATTAGTTCCTGAATATGTAAGTAGAGTTGTCAACCGTGTCATAATGGATCTCGGCACTACAACAAACTTTTCACATATAACTTATTTGTAAAGGAAGCAAACATCTCGAGATGACGCAGGGCAAACACACAAAGTTCTAATTATATGCGATGCATGAATCTACAACACAAACTTAGAAAAGTAAACTAAACTCATAATACATTCTAAGTAAAATGAGATAATGTCTAAAGAGAATTTAATACGTTAATTTATTTTATCATAGAGTAAACTAAGATTAAAAAGTAATTCTTAGATAAATAATTTTTTAACAAGAATCTCACTCTGTGACCTAGTTGGTAAGATGCCTGTCTTCCAACCCATGGTTTGTGAATATGAACTATGTTGAACCCAGACTGATTTTTAAAGGATTCCAGTTCGGTTTTCAGTCAAGGCCTCTGTATCGGATGTATGCGTTACATACTCATAGATTTAAGTATTTATATTGTATTGTAAATAAATATATGCTTTGTATCGTAAAAGACCTTCATGTTTATGGTTCACTCATTACACATCATTATGGATTGGACGGCTTGGATTAAAAACAAATAAGTTCAAGTCGGCCGATAAACAGGTGTCGAACGACATCTACATGTGACCACCACTTTGCAAAGAATAAGACAGGGAAGGGGGCCACAGTCGTATTAACGTCACCCTGTATGTAACGACTTAAGCAGTTAGGGCAGTATGCTTGCAGCATGTGTAGGATCATATATATATATATAGGACGCCAAGTGAACATTGAGTTATTGCCTCAAATCACTGACAAAAAGATAAACGGTGCAGTAAAATGCACACGGTTTCAAAAATTTAATAAAAGTAAAAGAACTCGTATCTATCTATCTATCTGAATATTGAGTTGCATATCTCATAGACTTTGAAGTTCAAGACAAGTCAAGAACATAGAGCTCAGAGATGTCATTCTTTCATTCATTGTCATTCTATATGTTCCATCAGGAATACAGAGATGGTATAAAATGTCTCAGGACAGTCCTTTGCTTTCTACTTCACGTTGTTCGAAGATATAGCTTGAAGGTGATCCATAGCTTTCTTTTTCAGGGACATGTACTTACCCACACTGTATGGTGGAACGAATAAGGTTCGTTTACAGGGCGATCATAGATTTGTAAGAAAACTTTGATGAAAGAGCTGTCCTAAGGGGAGTGCACCTCTTCTAGTGGCACCGTTTCGGAATGTGAAAAGAATAGCGATGGTACCGACAGAAGGTTAGATATTACGAGAGAGATGATAAATGGTAAAATAAAAAATAATTACTTATATATAATATATATATGAAGAAGGCCTTTAGGGAGTCACCAAATTTTTCACAAAAATTGGATAAAGCTTTAAAAGTATCCCTGGTCACACAAGCTCAAATTAGCTAATCAGGTTTAAGGTAGTCCAACATGCAGCTGAATGGAGCTCTTCCTTAGATTAAGAGATTCTACTTTCATCACGTTCCCACAAAAAGTAGTCTGTGGACAGATCTGGGTGGCCACATAAATCCATAGCCATTCAAATTGTTTATTTTAAGTGTGTTGGGAGATTAGCCCAATTGCCTCCAGGCTTAAGTTGTAAATAGTCTCACACAACTAAAGCCGTAAACCATTGATAACCAGTTCAAGGCCCAATAATTAGTTCATTCATACTCGTATGGTACTCATCAGCATATCCCCCACCCATTGATGATGCAGACATTTTGAAGTGTGAATTTCGAAAGACAACATTGTCATCAACCTATTATTATTTGTAAAGACCTTTTGATATCATCTGATTTATTAGTTCTCCATTCGTTCCGGGTGCCCAAACCATATCTAAATACTCTTCTTCATCTTACTCAACACATTAGCTTTAAAGTTCAGATTCATTCCTAACCACTTAATTTCGTATTCTGTTATACATTGTCAACACATGTATTCTTCTATGCGCATGCGTTTTAACAGCATTTATATTCAGCTTTTTTCTTTTGTCTTTTTCGATGCGACTTATGGGTGAAAAATAAAAGATTGGAGCAAGTTGACGAATTCTGTTATTTGGGTAGTATTTTCACAGATGATGGAAGAGTTAAGAGGGATATCGAATGGCATGTAGCGATAGGAAAAAAAATCAATGGGGCAATAAAACATACATACTCGAACCGGACAGTATCAAAATCTGCTAAGCTGATAGTTCACAACAGGATTTTGGTGCCAACTTTGATGTACGGGAGTGAAATGTGGATGTGGAAAAGACTGAGAGGAGCCGAATAAATGCTGTAGAAATGCGTGAATTGAGAAGAATACATGGAGTCACAATATATGACAGAACTCAGAATGAAGTGAGAAGGGATGAATGTAAACTTAAGGCCGATGTTTCAACTATATGAAGAAGATTATGTTGAGATGGTTTGGTCATGTGGAAGGAATGAATGAAGAAAGACTAACAAAACAGATATATAATGCAAATGTGAGTGAAAGCCTGTGAGAGTAAGACCCAGGAATGTATGGTTGGATCAAGTGAATGATATTCAGAAAGAAAGAAATGTAGAAAGTCATAAAAATCATACAAGTTGTATGAGAAAGTGCATGGATGTAGAAGGATATGTGTCGAGATAGGAAAGTATGGCGTTCTTTCCTCTCTGCCAACTTCGACAGCGAAATTACGTGATGGTATGTATACATGAACGTTTCACTCCTATACATCAAAATTAGTATTAAATTAAAATATATGTAATAAATAACACAATAATTACCATTTGGGTGCATTGGCTCTGAGCATTCGGGGCACGCGATGGCAACACGAGACTCCTGGATTTCGATGGTGAGGTACCGTCGCAGGCAATGGCGGCAGGAGCGGTGTAGGCACGTGCACAGCGCAGGGAAGTTGAATGTCTCAGATGTGACCAGGCAGAGCGGGCACTCCATAAGTTCGTCCTGGAAAATAAAAGGATCATTTATAATATTTAGTTGGATGCGTGCTGCTCACTGGAAGCTTGGAAGGATGAAGCACAATTGTACCTGATATGTTGGATTGATCAAGTGAGAAACGCAACAGGACTAACCTTGACAACTGCTTTTTGAACTGTAGAGTGCAGGGATGGATGGAGAGGAGTCGTCGAGGGTTGTTAAACGGTTTCATGGTAATAGGTTGAGATATGTTTATTTATTATGGCATTAGTCATTAAAACAAATATACAGTGCAAATGTGAGGGGAAGACGAGGTAGGGGAGGATCAAGGAAAGTATGGTTGGATCAAGTGTACGATATTTTGAAAGAAGGAAATGTTAAACGTCAGAGAAATCGTAGATGTACAGAAGAGGAAAAAGATGTGTGTCGCGATAGGAAAGTCTGGCCCTCTCTCCTTTCTGTCTATCCCTAAAGAAATAGGCGTAATGGTATATATTGTATCTATATTTATTTATTTACGGTCTTCACAAGACACATTTAAAATTCAGAGAGAATGAAAACAAATATACAAGAATAATTCAATTTGCACTTTTAATAGGGTTGGGTATCAGTTGGTTTACGACATAGTATTCCGTTAGCATGTTCAGCATTTCCTCAAGCTTGTTTACGATGACATTAACTTTTTATACTGGTATATAACGAAAAGATCGTCGGCGTAGAGTAAGTACAACATATACACCAACGACCAACCCACTTTCTAAGGAGACGTTGAAGAGTATACTCTCCCTTGAGGGAGGTAATTTTTCTGTTGTATCCAGTGACTTCTTTTTCCTTCTAACGTGACAAAGAATCTCCTGTGTTGGAGGAGTTTCTCAATTGTCGTTGTAAGTTTGTGATCGTTTAGTAGATTAAATAGTTTGCTACATAGGATTCTGTGACTTATGGTGTCATAGGTTGTCATTAGATCTATAAATACAGATTCAGTCACCAGAACTTTTTTGAAGCCATCTTCAATATGTTGGAAAGGTTTCTCAAAGGGGTGTAAGATAGCTGAATTCATATTTGTGCTTCTTTTTCAAGACATTAATCCATTGGCCTATGGTCTTGCTGTTTAGATTTACTGTTTTGTTTGTTTTTTTGTTCTTCTTCTTCTCAGTGTCATGTCAGGTCCCCCCAACGTTGAATATCACCTGAGAGTAGACATCTTTGGCCCCGGCAGCCCGAAAAAGATCCCCGACGCTCCTTATACCAGTCCAATCACGTATATTGCGGAGCCAGGAGATTTGCCTCTTGCCAACACCTCTTTGAGGGTCCATGATTCCACTCCATGCAACAACACTGACAAAACGTATCATTTCACTAACCGTTGTCGAAGTTTCAAGTTTAGATTATCGTCGCAGAATACAATTTTATTGTCAGTTTTTTTGTTAAGTTTAGGTAATTGTCAGATATTTTATCCCTCCTCATACTCAAAGATACAAATAACAGGAACTAATAATGGGTGCAATACGTAGTATTGTAGGGTTTTGTTTAGTTTATGTTAAGATAAGTCATACTCATTATGTCAACCTGTACGTTCCTTAACAAAATATGTACGTTTTTAATTGTTTTTACTAAAAGGAGAACATACGAAGTACTATATAGTAACCCAAATGCACAAATACAACCATTACCATACAAAATCAAGATACTTATTTGCATTTCAAATAATAACGTTACTAGGAAAAAAAATCTAATTTTATTAAAAGATGTCCAAAAATAAAAAGAGCTTGCAAAAAAACAACCTGTCTTGATTCATTCCTAATTACTTGGTATCGAATTAAAAACAAATAAGTCTGGAGTAGTCTAACAGTACCGATTGTTTTGTAAGGTTACATATTATATATAACACATCGATCGATCAATAAGGCCCGGGACTAACTACTAAAACCACATTTGTTTGCCAGAATTCTTCTTTATTCATCAACATAGTCTCCTTCAAGAGCGATACATTCATTCCAACGCTTTCCTAACTTTTCTATGCCAGCCGTGTAGAACGATTAACCTTTGGTTTCAAAATAGGTGTTAGTTTCAGCAATCACTTTTTCATTGGAGCCAAATCTCTTTCCCTGGAGCATATTTATGAGGTCTGCGAACAGACAATAGTCGCTGGAGGCCAAATCTGGAGAATACGGTGGGTGCGGAAGCAATTCGAAGTTCAACTCGTGCAATTTGGCCATAGTTACCATCGACTTGTGACACAGTGCGTTGTCCTGATGGAAGATAACTTTTTTCTTCTTCATATGGGGCCGTTTTTTTGCAATTCCTGCCTTCAAACGCTTCAATAACGCTATGTAATATTTGCTATTGATGGTTTTTCTCTTTTCAAGGTGATCGATGAATATTATACCATGTCACGTACCGATGCAAAAACTCCTGTTTATTTCGCGTTAACAGTGCCAAACAGTGCTCTGAATCATCAACGCGTTGTTTCTGTTCCGTTGGGAGCAAACGCGGCACCCATTTCGAAAAAAGCTTTTTCATGACCAAATGTTCATGCAAAATAGTGAACACTACCAAATGATATCTTCAGGATGTCAGCTATCTCACGCAACTTTACTTTGCGATTTTCCATCACGATTTTGAGGGTTTTTTTAATGTTTTCTGGTGTAACAGCCTCATTTGGACGACCAGAGCGTTCAGCATCATTTGTGTCTGTACGACCGCGTTTGAAATCAGCATACCACCGACAAATGGTTGTTTTCGTCGGAGCGGAGCCCGGATAACACTTTTCAAACCATCGCTGAGTTTGAACGGTATTTTTTCCATTAAAAAGTAATGTTTTATCAACACACGAAATTCGGTTTCTTCCATTGTTTTGAAAATAGCAAAAGTAACGTCACTAAAACCACTGTAACTCAATGACACAACGTCGGAATGTCATGAAAGTTTGACACGTAACTTCTAAAGGTTGGTACTAACTGAGAATGGTATGGATTTGTTATTAGAGGCGCCATCTGTTGGTTAGTCCCGGGACTTATTGATCGATGTGTTAACTAGTATAAGGGTATACATTTATTGGACGCGGTAAAGATATGGCTTTTAGTAAATCAAATCTGTCTCGCTAAGGACAACCGAAAAATACATGGTCTATAGTTTCATAATTTAGAACTTTACCATTTATAGATCGATTATTATATTTTTGAAATTTAATCAGTTGAAACTTGGAATTATCTAGAATTGCCATTAATTAAAATTGGTTTTATTATATTGGCTCAGATAATTTCGTAATGTCTTTAATTTGGTGGCACAAATCATCCTATGTTAGTTTGGGTGGATTGCATATTTAAAAAAAATGTAAAAAAAGGTATACATAGTTAGATAGAGGTAAAGGTATAACGAGTTAGAGTAAGACAGTTAGTGTCACCATTTTTGATATGTAATATCTAGTTCCTGTCAAAAATGGTGACTTGAGCTGTCTTACTCTAACTCGTTCATACGCAGTACTGTTTGTCTCGCTCAAATGTATTGAATTTGATCTTTAATTACAGAAATTAATGTTTTAAAATTATTTTTAAAGGAGTAGTAGGTATGTATTTTACCATTTTGAAATCCTGACTAAACAGGCCATATTTTGATGTAACTTGCCAGGTTAGCGTAGTACATTATTTTTACAGTATGATGAGTTAAAGTTAGCTGATAAAAAATATTAATTTTTATGATCGGACAAAAACACATTTTTTTTCGAACGTGCAGATTTCTTTTTGTTTTATATCGGACTCCGACTAATAGCAGGGTTATCCAGGATTGCGATACAACCATTAAAATCATAAAATATGGCAATTTGTAGTCACAGTATACAAACATTCGGCGCAGGGTAGCTACTTTCACAATTTTCGAAGAAATACCTATAACTCGAAAATTATAAGGCTTTTTCGAGAATTTTTTTAAAATTCTGAACCATCATAAGCTGGCCTCTTCTTCGATACCGGCTTGACGTTGGCCTTTGGGACACCCTGTCTCACCTTTTTATTAGTTTTGAGAATTTCAAATATGAGCAAATTTTACATGTCACCTTACATCTATTCACTTCTATTCAGGACTCTCCAAGTGGGGATGCGAGTCAGTCTCCAGGTGCTATCTTTACCGAGAGCTCTATCCAGTCATCAAGTCAAGTCCTTTCAACTTAAGTGATAATAAAATAATCAATTTCCACTTGTTATTTCTATACACGCTTTTCTGGGTCATGTCAGAGTTCAGAAGGTGGAAAATATAATTAAATTTAAAAGTAATATTTAATAAACAGAAAAAAAGATAAGTGAAGTTTGGACCTGATCAGAATATGGCAAGTTACTCGGACACATCTATAGGTGCAACTCTCGCCTATTGGTTTTTATTCCTGATAAGGACAGGAGAAAATTTACAACAGTTTAAGGGAAATAAGTAAGAATGAGAGATGCCTAGTGAAAGGTATGAAAATTAATGTAAATAAGTAGAATCACAAATACTTAAATTGAATATTATAAGAATGAAGACATTAGGAAAGAATGCAGGCTGAAAGAAAATGCAGCGTTTAAAATGAAGAATTGAGATGGTTCGACATATAAAAAAATAAAAGATTTACAAAAATAATCTATATAAGTAATATGGCATGAGAAGTTTGCGAAGACCAAGAAAAACTTGGCAAGACCAAGTAAATCAATTCCGAAAGAGTGTCAAGTTTTTATATTAAGAGACTATGCATGACGGGATAAGTGAATGAAGTGGAGATTTGTTCTATTAGCCTGACTTAGTAGGGGCGGGACTTAATGATGATGATGATGATGACGATGATACAGAAATGTTTGCAATGCATGGGATACCTGTTATTTGAGTAGTATGTTTACTTTCGATAGGCAAGTTAAAAGTGAAGGGTGGCAACAGAAAACTAGGTAAATGGAGGACTAAATGTAATGTATGAGTACAACAAATGCATTATATCAAACGTGCTAACACTAACAATACATAATAGCGTGTTGATGCCCACCTTGACTTATGAACTTGATAGAAAAGTGTAAGATTAATGCTGTAGAAATTTTGTGGAATTTTATGGTATGGAATGTCAATGTATAAAAGAAAGAGGAATGAATAAATAAGAAATTCATTAATATACGAATAAAGTGGGTGTTATTAAGATGAAGAAAATAAGCTTTAATATGAATTCGCTTATTTATATAAATAAATAGTACAATATACCTTATAACAAAAACCATACAAAATAAAAGAGCAAGTAGTGAATGTTTAACATAATAAGGACAGAATATATAGTATAAAAAAAAACTTTAAAATAATTTAACACAATTACAACAAAACAATCGGAAAGAAACAGGTATCAAATCACATGTCACCAACAATACGGTTTATGTCATGTTTATACGAGCTTAGTACTTGTCATTAGTACTTAGGCCTCGGCCACACAGGTAGGAGCCTAGCTTGGTGCTTAGAGCTACGCTACTAGGTTACTATAATAGTCATGTAGCGTGACGCGAAGCGTGCAGTGTAGCCATTGCGATTGTATGGGGTGCGTTGGTTCGCTAGGAGATGTCACCTAGCTCGCAGCGTAGCTCTAAGCACCAAGCGAGGCTCCTACCTGTGTGACCGAGGGCTTATCGTTTGTACTAAGCTGCTTAGTGACAAGTACTTATTTGCATGTTTACACGCGAGTGAGAAGTACGAGTACTAATGACAAGTACTAAGCTCGTGTAAACATGGCATTAGACAAGTGGAGAGAAACAATGGTAAAATAATGACGAAACAAGTATATCAGTCAGATATATATACATGATGAGCATGCAAGACGTAGACCGAAGAAAATGAGGCTGGATCAAGTCGACCTAATGTTGAAAGAAGGTAAATAGGGAGGGGCATAACATGAGCTTCTACTGGTATATTTGTTCTGGAAAAAGAAACGGTTTCGACTCACCTCATCTTCTTCGGAGAGCGCCGCGTCATCTCCGGTCCCCTTGGCCACGGGTGGAGGACGGGGCGCGACTGGCGGGGCTGACGCCGGGGGTGGAGCTCTCTTCGGGGAGGAGCGACCTTCGACCACTGGAAAAGAACAAAACCTCATGTTAAAAAAATTAAGTTGGACGGCATTAATCTAGAGTACATTTGCGAAATCCACTAAAATGATTTCTTTTGTTCAATATACAGTTATGAAGACATTTTCAATCTTCATTGAATGCAAAAATCAAATCAGTTTCGATCGCAATCGTTGTATTAGTATATGGTATAGCATTTTCGTTGTACACAGTACAACCTGGTGGACATGGATTGTTCCAACCAATTAGAGAGATGTAAAAAGCCTTGAGTGAAAACCAGACTGGAATATATTTTATAATCTGAGTTCTAACCGAATCTAACCTACAGCCCCCGGGCTGGAAAATTTTAAGAATCGTTTAGTTACGAAATCCCTCAAAACATTAGCTGGGTTAGATAGAAATTCCGCTATTCAGAATCAGCCAATCACATACAAGTATGGTGGTCACGTGTCGTCAGATTTATAATGGGGAAAACAAAAGAAAAATTGGCAGTGTTATTTAAAAATAATATTAACAAAAACACTAGATTTAGAGTGCATTCAAAAGTTATCGACTTTTCTCATTAATCTAAAAATGTTTATCCAAATTGCTTGAGCCTTATTTTAAATATGTCATTTTTTTCGGTGCTTGACGCATTACCGCATAGGAAAAAAATGTGACACAAACGAAATAAAATAAAAAATATAGTGTATGGCGACGATACAGTAAGCGGTCGTGTGTCAAATGCAGTTTAAAAAAATCGTAATGACGATATGACACTCGAAGATGGTGTCCGCTCTGAAATCAAAGCGTTGATCGAGAAAAACCAGCGTTCCACGACACGACACGAGAGATTATAAAATATCGAAAACCGCCGTCCACGAGCATTTGATGCGATTTTATGTCTGAATTTGACATAGACCTCATGAAACTTCTACGATTTCTGTAACTTTTTACATTTCCTTCTTTCAGATATAATACTTTCCTGAAAATAGCTTAGTTAAGCCTGAAAAAAAATTGAAGAAACTTAATTCTTCATCTATTTCTCGCTTGGCATGATATTTCCTACCAATAAACATACACAGGAAAGGGATTACTTTTCTTGATACGAAATATGATACCCAACCACTTTGGGAAGGGTATCATTCTTCCTGTTGCAATTACAGTACTGTGCGAATTAATGGAATAAAAGTTATTTTTATCATTTTTTACGTATAGCAACACTGTTATGTTAATTTTGACAGTTTTTTAGCACCAAAAAGTATAATCTATAGTTTATTGATTCTTTAGGAGCTCATATTGGTGTTTGTTGGTGGATAATTAGTTATTTTTTTTTACATTTTCTCAATGAAGGAATAATTTTGAAATTGCTTGCATATTAAACAGTATTTTTGAGTTGGTTTACATCATGGATATACGCCGAGGAAAAGAGAAAAGATTATAACATTAAGTGAACACACTTCAATGACTCACAAAGAGATTGGAAACCAATGTTTTATGAGTCAGGGAGTAGTCAGCAAGATTATTAAGCAGAAAAGAGAAACAGGGACAGTTGAATCAAGGAGAGTTGGGAAATGTGGGAGAAAAAGGAAGACCACTGTCCGAGATGAAGTATCTTTGATCAGAAATAGTAAGCTGAACCCCAGAAAAACAAGTTACGAACTTCAACGAGACTTGGCTACCACTGGAGTGATGATTCATGACTCAACAGTACGAAGAAGACTAATTGAATCTGGAAGAAGAGCAATTCGACCACAGAAGAAGCAACTCCTGATGGCGCGTATGATCAAGCAAAGGCTAAAAAATATGCCAAATGGACTGCAGAAGACTGGAGGAAGGTGCTCTTTTCAGATGATACCTAATTTATCGTGCAGGTATATCGCACGAAATTTGTTATAAAAAGTGGGGATGAAAAACTTACTGCGGGTCATATTGACCAAACGGTGAAACATCCTGTGAAGATGTTCTGGGGCTGCTTTTCGTATATGGGGACTGGATCTTTGATACCAATAGAAGGAATGATGAATACCCTGAAGTATAAAACTCTATTGCAGCAGCACTTGAGTACAGAACTGTTGGAGCAGCATTTGAGTACAGAACTGAATAAATGTTGTCCAAATGGTTAAGCTGTATTTCAACAGGACGCAGCTCCGTGTCACGTATCGAAGAATATGCTTAAATATTTCAATGATAAAGAGATAACTCTTTTAGATTGGCCTGGAAATCGATCTGTCCTTAACCCAATAGAACATTTGTGGGCGATTTGTAAATCTAGGATACAAAAATTGGACTGCACCACCAAGAGAAAGATGATAGAAGCTGTAATTCAGGTGTGGTTTCGGGATGACAAAATAAAAGAAAACTGTCGAAATTTAATTGATTCCATGCCCAAACGTGTTCAAGCTGTTATAAAAGCAAAAGGAGAACATATGTTATATCCTATTAAATAAAATGTATTTTATGATTGTATCATATGTCATCTGTGACTCTAAATATTAATAATAAACGTTTTTTTATGATTTTAATGTATTTTATTCCATTAATTCGCACAATACTGTATGTTTAATTTTTATTAATTTTCTTTATTTTTTCATTAACTTATTATAAAAATGAGGTGCGTGTCCGCGCGGTAATGCACTTAGTGAATTTACTGATGTGCAACGAGCTCACTCACTTAAAGAGAAGAAAAATAAAGAAACAAAACTCCACGGCACAGCATCGCTTTCCAACTGAATTGACGTTGGAATGGCGAGGGGATCCTCGACTACGAGACCCAGGAACGACGACGATAAATTTGAGTTTGCACTTCCTCACTCTTGCACAAATCAACTTTTTCTCATGTTAACATTTCACTTAAAGTCAGAGAAATTGTAGAAGTTGTATGGATATGTGTAGAGATAGGAAAGTCCGGCGCTCTGTCCTCTCTGCCTACTCCGAACGGGGAATAGGCGTGATGGTATGTATGTAACATTTAACATGATTCACGATTCAGCTAGGTTTAAAGTTTCTTTGTGAGTACATATTGCAAATATTATTATTGCTTTCGGCCACCGCACCATGACAGTCGCCAAAGTGTTGTGACATTTCATTTGAGTTATTGCAGTAAGACGGTACCATTTATTATCTCGGCAAATATTAAATTGACCGAAACCAGTCAAGTTATGTATTTTTATTAAAGAACAAAGTGTTTACGCTAATGGTTAAATATTCGTTTTACTACTATAATTTTACGACAGTTTAATATGGAAGCGCAAATCATAAAATATATTTTTGTGGTTTGGTTTTTAATTAGGTAATTCACATTAAATGAAGATGCTTGAAAATATTTAATGAAGATGCTTGGAAATATCAAATGACAATACCTCAATCATATACTGCATTGTTTGAAAATTATGGCTTGTAAAATTGTTGTATTGTAATAAAACGTCCCTTTGTGTGGTCCTGGCATTATCACAACATATGATCGGACGGCCCCTACGTGCAATAAACGCATGACAAGCGTTGAACTAGCGCAGAATGACGGCATAAGCGGTCCGATCGAGGTGCTTGCGATGTGCGATGGGCTAAAAATAAGGAAGGAAAAATGGAGCATATATATTATCGTTTTCTAAAACGTCATACTGTGTTTTAATTTATATAAGTTCTACCGGTCAACAAGGATTCTCTCTTCACCCCGCTCTTCACCGAGACTCATAGAAGTCACGCCGGAATTTCCGAGAAACGAGCAGCAACCACCCACCTATTCTATAGTATTTGTACCGGTGCTGTACAGCGCATATGGACATATACGATGCCCATCGCATGATCAGGTGACGTTACATTTAAAAATTGATACCTCTACTCTCAATAGTATGTCAACTATCTGTTATGGCCTTTTGCAACGAAAACACTTAGAATTTCTACTGTGTAGTTTTATTTGTATAAAGGTTGAATTACATTTGAGTATAATATTAACAGTATTACATAAATAGTAATAGCTATGATCTTTACATAGTAGTGGCTTTAAGAATAGTGATGATGTTAATATCTTAGTGGTTTTTAGAATAATGATGTCTGCCTCAAATATGGCGTCTTATTTAAAACAAAGATAACTATACCACGACCCTTCAATAGATTAAGAAGGAATTTGTCGAGCATGTTATGTTTGCCCTTTAAGGTCAAATCGATATCGGTGATTTATCTCTCGTCGCAGCTTCTCCCATTTAGTGATACCAAATCTTTATTGAATTTGGGGAGATAACCACCGGCGAGATGATAAACTTAAACATAATACATCGAGTAGGTTGACACTAATGTAATAACGCTAATATTTATAGGATCTAGTACATGGTTAGCATCGATAAGTTTGACAAGGGTTTACATAACTTATAATATTTATTTGAATGTGGATAAGAACATCGATAAGATAACATTGGTTTTGGTGATTATATCGTGTTACAGATAGTGCTAATATTTATAGGTTCTTAGATAAGTGGTACATTGGTTGCATAATATATTGGGGGTGAATGAGAGTATAGATAAGATTAACATGCGCTGGCAGTAGACACATGACATAGCACAAATAGAAGACGTGTTGTTTCATTATACTCTGAAATATTAAAAGTTGGATATCACGCGGTTATCAAGTTTCTTTCAAAACAAGAAAAAAGCCGAGCTGAAATAAATCCACGTTTAGATGCTGTCTATGGAGAATCTTCTTTGAAAGATTGGGTTAAACAGTTTCACTTAGACAGAAAATTGATTGAAGATGAGCCTCGTTAAGGCAGACCAGCAGAAGCACTCACTGTAAATGCAAGTGTTACAAGATAAAAGACAGATCAAAAGGAATATCAGCAAATAATAAGGTGAACCGAAGTTGGGTACAAAAATTCTTAAGTGCTGTCCAAGGCAACGACGTGTTGAAAGTTGCAATGAATTTTAATGCTCTGCAATGGTAAATAAAAGTAAATAATTGAGTCAATTGTCACGGAGGATGAAACTATGGTTTTATATCATGATCCTGAATTCCGCTGATTGACTTCAAAGAAAGAAATTCTACAGTTACTGATTAATATTATACGTCATTAATGTTAAAATTAAAGAATATTATAAAGAACAAAACGCGTGAGATCATTGCACGAAAATGGCCAAGTGTACACTTCTGTTGCAACAAGCTCTGTGCTTTTTAAGAATTGAATCACCCATCCTATTATAGTCCCGACTTGTTTCCTACTGATTATTTTAAGAATTGAATCACCCATCCTATTATAGTCCCGACTTGTTTCCTACTGATTATTTTAAGAATTGAATCACCCATCCTATTATAGTCCCGACTTGTTTCCTACTGATTATTTTTTTATTATTAGAAAACGAACGTTAACATTAGATAAATATAATCAATTCATTAAATATTATGCAATAGCAATGTGTTTACTGAAATAACAAAACAAACATGTCAAAATGACGAATATACACTGTTATCGACTACAACATAGACTACAATACATACATTTTGAATCGACTACAACATATGATAGATTACAATACATACATATCGACTACAATATACATTTTGAAAGAAGAAAATGTAAAAAATCAAAGCAATCGTAGGAGCTGTATGGATGTAGAGGATGCGAAAGATATGAAAACGGTAGGACCATTTGGCGCTCCCTCCATCTGGCACTCCCTACCCCGATAGGGAGACGGCGTGATGGTATGTATCTATCTACAAAATATTCCAATTCGACCATGGTGAACACGATCCTTGAATTGAGAAGGAACGATCATATAAATAAAATCTAATGGTTCACGCTTTCATGGACAGTGGCTTAGTATCTACAAAGAATTTCGAGAAGCTAATCTATATCTATCAATCGATCTGTGGAAAATGTTTCCAAAAATTAATTGAAAAAAAAAACAATTTTTGAATGACATTTGTAACCAGTGTCATAAAAGTGACCATTGTCATAAAAGTAACCAGTGTCATAAAAGTAACCAGTGTCATAAACGTAACCAGTTGTATGTTTATCTCTATATTCGAACGATTACAGAACATCGAACGAATGAAAGATTACAGAATATCGAAGGAGGGATAAAAAAAAATCAGTTGCACTTTCTGTGGGAACAGACAAACGCGTGACGGTTACATACAAAAGTGCAATAATTGCACAACACAAATTACTTTCGAGCTGCTAGACGCACTGACGCCAGTCCGCGTTGTTGCGGGTGCACTGGCGCGAGTTCTCCGTTCACTGGGCCCAGTACCCTCGTTCTAACCGGTTATTCTCTTGGCAATCGACATAGAAATTCTTTAATGTCTGCCCGTCTACATGTACCAATTGGTCTGTTTCAATACATCGACCTCAATATATCGATTATGAAGTGTTCGATTTCGTTTAAGAGGTTTTAAAAATATTGAAAAAGTGTGAAGAACCTTGTGGTATTATGTATATGTATGGACGATTTTTACCTTTCACTTTTGTTTTTTTATAGGGACATGAAGTTGTCCCTCACACGCCCACAATTTCTCTAGGAACGAATTAGGTTCTTTTGCAGTGCAATCTTACACACATAGAAAAGTAGATTCAATTATACTATGATGAAAGAATTGCCCCTCAATAAAAGGTCCTCCTCTGTAAGCACACAAGAGCGTGAATAGGATAGCGGTGGCACTGACAGAAGATTAGATACCTCGGACAGACTGAAAGTACCAACGGAAATCGATCCTGCAATTCCCAGGCCAGAAGACAGGCGTATTATTAACTAGGCCACGGAGTTCGTATAAAGTGAATGTACTATATCGTCGTTGTTCTGCGAAAAGCAATTAAATCCAAATATTGAGATAAATGCAATTTAAGTTTCGGAAGGCGATGTAAAATCAAGTTTTTAATAAAATAAAATACAAACAGATGTTATTTAAAGACAGTTTATTTGTTTATAAGAATTACTACAAAAAATGAGTAACTTACAAACCTATTACCTAAAAAATTTAAATACGGACACCTGTTTTGGACTTTCTTGATGAAAATTTTCATAACAGCGAAACCATACAAATTTTGGACATAAATGTTTTTCGCAGAACAACGACGATATAATACTTATATAATATTTGAAATTTAATAACAAAAACTGAATTTCACACAAAGACTAGTAAAAAAAGTTTTCTTAAAATGACATTATAAACCAAATTAGTGTGGACTGGATGATGAG
This sequence comes from Odontocerum albicorne, assembly GCA_949825065.1. Taxonomy (NCBI): domain Eukaryota; kingdom Metazoa; phylum Arthropoda; class Insecta; order Trichoptera; family Odontoceridae; genus Odontocerum; species Odontocerum albicorne. The sequence goes on from OX463850.1 coordinate 30,015,567, forward strand.
ACCACAGATCATTGTTTTTCGGTTGTCCTTGACATGCCAGATTTGACTTCCTAATGCCAATGAATGTTACGTTTCTTCAATCCTCGAAAAACTTTTCCACTTTTAGATCGAATGTTAATTTTTTGACGTTTAATCAGTTAAGGATTTAAATTGTCTACTTATAAATGAAAATGATTTATTTTCATTATGTTATTATACGAGTATTAACTATTAAAATAGCATTTTGGCTTTAATACGGTGGTACAAATCATCCTAGTATGGGTGGATTACCAAATTTAAAAAAATTAATCTCATATACCCGACCAAAATGTACAACTTGACGAGTTAATTGTCATGTTGCAATGTCTTCTTATTAAGCATAAAGGTGTTAAATACGTCTTAAACGAAAATCACCCTGGTATACTCGTATATTTTAAATAATCCGGGCATCAACGGGAATCGCACCCACACCTCCCGGGTTGGAAAACGGGTATATCTTACCATCTAGGCCACTGAATTTATATAGCAGAATTCTCAGTAGAAATAACAAAAAAATATACTGCCATGTTTTAAATTTTTTGCTTTGTGTTTGTGTTAACAAAGAATAAAAAAAAATGCGTAGCAACCCTATTAAGAAACTGTCACTAAATGTACAAAAATACAACAGACTGTTAATGACATTCTGAGTATCAGTCCGATTTAACGATACCTTACTCTTACTGACATATAATATAGACCTAAATCAAATAATATAGACCTAAAACTGAAAATACTCCTCATCAAGACCTATGTATGGAGTATCTTGATGTACGGCTGCGAGACATGGTGCCTATCCGAAAGAGATAGACGAAGACTAGAGGCTTTTGAGATGTGGTCCTATAGAAGACTATTAGGAATTTCCTGGAGAGACCGCATCACAAATGAAGAGGTTCTCCAACGAATCGAAGGAGGAAGGCACCTGCTCAGGATCCTATCCGAAAGGCGTGCAAGATGGATCGGTCATATAATACGACAAGAGGGCCTCTTGCATGCCATAATGGAGGGTATGACCGAGGGGACAAACTCTAGGGGACGCCCACGCCGAGAGTACCTGGAGGACCTGTTGGTGGACGTGCGCTGCTCAACATATACAGACTTAAAAAGAGCCGCACAGGACAGGGGGGAATGGAGGAGAAGAGTTCAAATTGCTGCAAACCAGTCTTAGGACTGCAACCACGGAAGGACTCTTACTGCATCGGATAATTGAAGCGGACATGGATTATTTGGTGGAAATTTGGCTAGAGCTGAAAAACACATTACATTGTGATCATAGGTGCTCCAACTAAAGCGCAAATTGTTTTCAGGGAGAAAGTCACCTGGATTCAACAGAAAACTACAATCCGTTGCACTTAGACATAACATATTCTTGTCAGAGGGCTTGATCAAGATGCTTACGATATAACAATTATAAAATATTCAAAACCGCTCAGATAGCGACAATACCCTTAACCCTCTGGTCAGAGACCAGAGAGCGAACGATCATCGATGGATGTACACCAGACCTTACGGACCGATCTTCACCCTGCCTCACGCTCAAGGTACCGCGCCACGCCTCGTCATCGCGGGGTTTCACTCTGGTAGAGTGTAAACGTTACGAGGGAGGAAGTACTACAGAAATGATCCTGTGAAGTACAGTCCTAATGAAAGAAACGTTGCTCTAGCTATATATGTGCGAGTTGGAACCATCCGCATTAAATAAGCCTACGATTGTAGTGCCATCTATCGTTAAAAATATTGAAACTTGGCAAGGCACAAAAGTTGATTCAGGTTAGTGGCTTTTATTCTGCGTTCGGAGACCAAACTTTCTCATTATATACGTATTATAGTGTTGATAAACATAATGATTGTTGCGTATTGCATGTGAGTAGTCAAGATACAAAACCCGATCTGAAAGACGGTGAGTATCAAAATCCGCTCAGCATAGAATTTAATAAAAAAATATAATTTTTTTATTGTATTTCTGTTAGAACTTATTATGGGATTGGTATTTTTTATTGTTTCTAAAGGCATGAAGCAGAAAATATACGACATTAACATTTCATTTACATTTGAAATAGTTAGTCATCATTTACTGAATACCGAAAAAGTCTTTATGAGCGGGTTTTGCACTTTAACGATCATATATCATAATACAGTATGTTCCAAGAATATGCTATTGTATTAAACTTGGTATTTATATGAAATCCATAATTTTTAAAAATCAAAAAGTTTAAGAGTATCATATGTGTGAACATCAACGATATTTTTTCCTGATATTTATTATTTTTATGTATAAATATCGCACACACCTAATGCAGACTATCACAAGTAGAAATTTATCGTATAATAAAATATTTAATAATTTATTTTCTAAAATGAATTATTTCAGCTCTTGGCCGAAATACGATCAACACAATTCGAGAATTTCGAAAATTTTATAAATAGCAAAAATACAAATATATAATGTTTTTCTTTGGAATTTTTCCTTACAAAAGAGTTATTTGATACGCAATTAAGTATCTTGTTTGGTGTAGTAAAGATTGAATTTGTGCACTATATGTGTATAGAACTTACAGGATAATGTAGGATGGCAATTCCTCGTAGTCGTGATCGAGTATGATTGTTAGCCATATTGCCATATTTATTGTGAGCAAGCTGTTGCACTTCAGCAAGCACACAACCTTGACAGATCAAACCCAAAGTTCCACTGGCAAGAACATCCAAGTTCCAAGACGATTGGCAGGTTTAAGATATAATGTTTTTCTTTGGAATATTTTGATAGTGAAACAAGCATAACTGTGTCACTTCCCTGGGAAGCAAGAGTAACATTATTCATGTTGTCATTATGCTATAATAAGACTTTTTATATTCTTTTTTCTCGTTATGTGATGAAATTAGGATAAATTTGTATGACAATAAATCCGTCATGTTATAATATAAACATCAAAGGGGTAATACAATAAAATACAACGTCGTTGGCGTTTATTAAATCTTTGGTGAGATAGAAGTGGCATTATACAGGCTTAGCTCATAAAATAAATAACGACAGTACCTGCCTGATCTGGAAGTTGCCTACCTGAAAATGGAATTGATATTATTTACGAAGACATGAAATATTTCAATAACATAAATATATTTCAGTCTATTTTAAGGGTTCGCCTGGTAACAATCGAAACGCCAGGTAATAGCAATCCATCAGGGCAGGTAGAAGAAATCCGAGTTTATTTTTATCGAATTATACAATTTTACCTTACTAAAGAGTTATTTGATACGCAAATAAGTATCTTGTTAGATGAAGTAAAGATTGAATTTGTGCACTAGTGTATAGAACAGGGGTAGCCATCCATGAGGTCAACGAGAGCCACATTCTGGATTTTCATATATATATAAAGAGCCACGCCATAGTCACGTTATCACGTAGTATTAAATACACAAATTCAAATTTATTACATATACTACACAAATCTTAATTGCTATATAAAGTATAAAAAATACACACATAAGAAAATATAAAAATAGCGCAGAATACGGTTTGCGTGGTTTGCCCACGTAAAGAGGCAAGAGATGCGCGCACACCCTACACATTGAAATCACAGCACACACGTATACACCAATACGAGACAGTTGCATTCATACATGCACATCTTGTCACTTACAACATTTAGAAAGGAAAATCGCGAAAATACAAGTATAATGAGGAAATAAAGTATCTCTATTTTTATAAGATACATTGGGAGCCGCACTTAACCCAACGAAAAGCCGCATGCTGCTCTCGGAGCCGCATTTGCCCACGTCTGGTATAGAACTTGTAGGATACGGTAGGATGGCAACTCATCGTGATCGAATATGATTATTAGCCATATTGCGGATGGAAGACGCCTGTGCGTGTATAGGTTTATTGTGAGCAAACTATTGCACTTCAGCAAGCATACAGTCTTGATAGATCAACCCCAAAGTTTCGATGGCAAGGACATTAAATATTCAAGACGATTGGCAGGTTTAAGGTTTTGCTGTAGCCTTTTGTTAGACAGAGTTTACTTACATAGCGCTATTTATGTGTCGCTTAATAGCGCTGTAAGGGTTTATGATAAGAAGCATATAAGCTACAGAAAAACACAAATTCTGATGTAAAAGATATAAGAGTAAAACCAGTCCGAAACTTAATCCGCTAGAATTTGAATCATGCGGCAATCTCTTTCAACTAACTAGAAATGTGTTAAATATGCCTTAAATTAAAATCAGAATCTTTTTTAAAATAATCTGGATATCAACGGGAATCAGGTACGTTACCATCTAGGCCACGGAATTAATATTGAGATTGCAGTTATTACTGAAAGAAAGAAAAAATACTGCCATTTTTTTTAAATTTTGTCCCTATGTTTTGTTCTCAAAGAATAACAAAACGCGAAGTTACTCTAATAGCAAACTGTCACTTAATGTACAACTATAGTGGTAATGTTATAGGTCGCTTCACCAGGTAGGATATTCATTTTCATCAACATATAATCCATTCAGGCACTCAATTACAACAGGATATAATTCGATAGCTACTTTTAAACATTTATAAGGTGTTTCGAAACCGCTCAGATAGCGACGATACCCTTAACCCTCTTGTCAGAGACCAGAGAGCGAACGATCATCGATGGATGGAGATCAGACCTTACGGACCGTTCTCCATCCTGCCTCACGCTCAAGGTATCGCGCCACGCCTCGTCATCGCGGGGTTTCACTCTGGTAGAGTGTAAACGTTACGAGGGAGGAAGTACTACAGAAATGATCCTGTGAAGTACAGTCCTAATGAAAGAAACGTTACTCTAGCTATATATGTGCGAGTTGGAACCATCCGCATTAAATAAGCCTACGATTGTAGTGCCATCTATCGTTAAAAATATTGAAACTTGGCAAGGCACAAAAGTTGATTCAGGTTAGTGGCTTTTATTCTGCGTTTGGAGACCAAACTTGCTCATTATATACGTATTTTAGTGGTGATAAACATAATGATTGTTGCGTATTGCATGTGAGTAGTCAAGATACAAAATCGTATAATAAAATATTTAATAATTTATTTTTCTAAACTGATTTATTCCGACGATACCCAATATACAAAAAGGCATTAGTCAGGCAAAAATAATTCGCCTGGTAATAATATTCACGCTTGCATACAAATGAAAAATATCTATTAAATGAATTATTTTTAATTCACGAGACCAACAAATATTAAAAAAAAAAAGAGAATGATTGATCCATGGCATTGTTACGTCATAATACCCATTAAATCGCTCGCTCTCTCTCCCTCTCTCTAGGGCATTTGATGGTGGCATTGTTATGAGATCTCTTTATAATTCAGTGGTTCGCAGCAGATTAAAGAGCGGCTAAATTATTTGGAACCCGAGAAGCATCTTCGATTCCCTGATGATTGAACGAGTCCAAAAGATTTCTGCGTTACCTTTATTGCAAAGAGTATGGATTTAATCCATGGCTCTATCTCACATTTTTAATGGGTATGCTTGGATATACTTCTTAAACGTTACAAGATATCTTTGCTCCTGATTATACATATATAGTACAAATTGGTAACGGGAAAAATAGCAAACTGTTTGTTGATTGACAAACTTTTGTTTTCTTTACCTACTGGAAAATTATTTAAGCTATCGTGAATTGAGATTATTTACGGTGCCGTATTCACACGAACTGTTAAGAGCACCACCACTCGCACATGGAATGATCTTGTTAAATGAATTTTATGATATCGAATCTTCCCCATCTTGGTGCTTAAACTTCTTAGAAAACTTTGTAAGTTTAACTGTGTCACTTCCCTGGGAAGCAAGTGTAATATTATTCATGTTGTCATTATGCTACAGTAAGACTTTTTATATTCTTCTTTCTTGTTATTTGATGAAATTAGGATAAATTTGTATCAAATGTAAAATAAAATACAAATAAATAAGCTATATCACTAAACATTTAACGAGTACATTTTTAAGAAGGGTTTTTTTCTTAGGGCTCGCTAACATATTTCTGTTGATTAGAAGGAATTGCCATATGACAATAAACCCGTCAAGTTATAATATAAACATCAAAAGGGTAATACAATAAAATACAACGTCGTTGGCGTTTATTAAATCTTGGGTGAGATAGAAGTGGCATTATAGTCTTAGCTCATAAAATAAATTACTACACTAACTTATCTGGAAGTTGCCTACCTGAAATTCGATGGCAAGGACATTCAAGATTCAAGACGATTGGCAGGTTTAAGGTTTTGCTGTAGCCTTTTGTTAAGACAGAGTTTACTTACATAGCGCTATTTATGTGTCGCTTAATAGCGCTGTAAGGGTTTATGATAAGAAGCATACAAGCTACAGAAAAACACAAAACCAGTCCGAAACTCAATCCGCTAGGAATCGAATCATGCGGCAATCTCCTTCAACGAACTAGAAATATGTTACATATGCCTTAAATTTAAATCAGAATATTTTTTAAATAATCTGGGTATAAACGGGAATCGTGTATCTTACCACCTAGGGGAATTAATATTGAGATTGCAGTTATTACGGAAAGAAACAAAAAATAAGCCATTTTTTATTTTATTTTTGTCCCTATGTTTTGTTATCAAAGAATAACAAAACGCGAAGTTACCCTAATAGCAAACTGTCACTAAATGTACAAATATAGTGGTGATGTTATAGGTCGCTTCACCAGGTAGGATATTCAATTTCATCAACATAAAATTCATTTAGGCACTCAATTACAACAGGATCTAATTCAATAGCTACTTTTAAACATTTTAAGGTGTTTCAAAACCGCTCAGATAGCGACGATACCCTTAACCCTCTTGTCAGAGACCAGAGAGCGAACGATCATCGATGGATGGAGATCAGACCTGACGGACCGTTCTCCATCCTGCCTCACGCTCAAGGAATCGCGCCACGCCTCGTCATCGCGGGGTTTCACTCTGGTAGAGTGTAAACGTTACGAGGGAGGAAGTACTACAGAAATGATCCTGTGAAGTACAGTCCTAATGAAAGAAACGTTGCTCTAGCTATATATGTGCGAGTTGGAACCATCCGCATTAAATAAGCCTACGATTGTAGTGCCATCTATCGTTAAAAATATTGAAACTTGGCAAGGCACAAAAGTTGATTCAGGTTAGTGGCTTTTATTCTGCGTTTGGAGACCAAACTTGCTCATTATATACGTATTTTAGTGGTGATAAACATAATGATTGTTGCGTATTGCATGTGAGTAGTCAAGATACAAAATCGTATAATAAAATATTTAATAATTTATTTTTCTAAAATGATTTATTCCGACGATACCCAATATACAAAAAGGCATTAGTCAGGCAAAAATAATTCGCCTGGTAATAATATTCACGCTTGCATACAAATGAAAAATATCTATTAAATGAATTATTTTTAATTCACGAGACCAACAAATATTAAAAAAAAAAAGGGAATGATTGATCCATGGCATTGTTACGTCATAATACCCATTAAATCGCTCGCTCTCTCTCCCTCTCTCTAGGGCATTTGATGGTGGCATTGTTATGAGATCTCTTTATAATTCAGTGGTTCGCAGCAGATTAAAGAGCGGCTAAATTATTTGGAACCCGAGAAGCATCTTCGATTCCCTGATGATTGAACGAGTCCAAAAGATTTCTGCGTTACCTTTATTGCAAAGAGTATGGATTTAATCCATGGCTCTATCTCACATTTTTAATGGGTATGCTTGGATACACTTCTTAAACGTAAGAAGATATCTTTGCTCCTGATTATACATATATAGTACAAATTGGTAACGGGAAAAATAGCAAACTGTTTGTTGATTGACAAACTTTTGTTTTCTGTACCTACTGGAAAATTATTAAAGCTATCGTGAATTGAGATTATTTACGTTGCCGTATTCACGAACTGAACTGTTAAGAGCACCACCACTCGCACATAGAATGACCTTGTTAAATGAATTTTATGATATCGAATCTTCCATATCTTGGTGCTTAAACTTCTTAGAAAACTTTGTAACTGTGTCACTTTCCTGGGAAGCAAGAGTAACATTATACATGTTGTCATTATGCTATAGTAAGACTTTATATTCTTATTTCTTGTTATTTGATGAAATTAGGATAAATTTGTATCAAATGTAAAATAAAATACAAATAAATAAGCTATATCACTAAACATTTAACGAGTACGTTTTTAAGAAGGGTTTTTTTCTTAGGGCTCGCTAACATATTTCTGTTGATTAGAAGGAATTGCCATATGACAATAAACCCGTCAAGTTATAATATAAACATCAAAAGGGTAATACAATAAAATACAACGTCGTTGGCGTTTATTAAATCTTGGGTGAGATAGAAGTGGCATTATAGTCTTAGCTCATAAAATAAATTACTACACTAACTTATCTGGAAGTTGCCTACCTGAAATTCGATGGCAAGGACATTCAAGATTCAAGACGATTGGCAGGTTTAAGGTTTTGCTGTAGCCTTTTGTTAAGACAGAGTTTACTTACATAGCGCTATTTATGTGTCGCTTAATAGCACTGTAAGGGTTTATGATAAGAAGCATACAAGCTACAGAAAAACACAAAACCAGTCCGAAACTCAATCCGCTAGGTATCGAATCATGCGGCAATCTCCTTCAACGAACTAGAAATATGTTACATATGCCTTAAATTTAAATCAGAATATTTTTTAAATAATCTGGGTATAAACGGGAATCGTGTATCTTACCACCTAGGGGAATTAATATTGAGATTGCAGTTATTACGGAAAGAAACAAAAAATAAGCCATTTTTTATTTTATTTTTGTCCCTATGTTTTGTTATCAAAGAATAACAAAACGCGAAGTTACCCTAATAGCAAACTGTCACTAAATGTACAAATATAGTGGTGATGTTATAGGTCGCTTCACCAGGTAGGATATTCAATTTCATCAACATAAAATTCATTTAGGCACTCAATTACAACAGGATCTAATTCAATAGCTACTTTTAAACATTTTAAGGTGTTTCAAAACCGCTCAGATAGCGACGATACCCTTAACCCTCTGGTCAGAGACCAGAGAGCGAACGATCATCGATGGATGGAGATCAGACCTTACGGACCGTTCTCCATTCTGCCTCACGCTCAAGGTATCGCGCCACGCCTCGTCATCGCGGGGTTTCACTCTGGTAGAGTGTAAACGTTACGAGGGAGGAAGTACTACAGAAATGATCCTGTGAAGTACAGTCCTAATGAAAGAAACGTTACTCTAGCTATATATGTGCGAGTTGGAACCATCCGCATTAAATAAGCCTACGATTGTAGTGCCATCTATCGTTAAAAATATTGAAACTTGGCAAGGCACAAAAGTTGATTCAGGTTAGTGGCTTTTATTCTGCGTTTGGAGACCAAACATGCTCATTATATACGTATTTTAGTGGTGATAAACATAATGATTGTTGCGTATTGCATGTGAGTAGTCAAGATACAAAATCGTATAATAAAATATTTAATAATTTATTTTTCTAAAATGATTTATTCCGACGATACCCAATATACAAAAAGGCATTAGTCAGGCAAAAATAATTCGCCTGGTAATAATATTCACGCTTGCATACAAATGAAAAATATCTATTAAATGAATTATTTTTAATTCACGAGACCAACAAATATTAAAAAAAAAAAGGGAATGATTGATCCATGGCATTGTTACGTCATAATACCCATTAAATCGCTCGCTCTCTCTCCCTCTCTCTAGGGCATTTGATGGTGGCATTGTTATGAGATCTCTTTATAATTCAGTGGTTCGCAGCAGATTAAAGAGCGGCTAAATTATTTGGAACCCGAGAAGCATCTTCGATTCCCTGATGATTGAACGAGTCCAAAAGATTTCTGCGTTACCTTTATTGCAAAGAGTATGGATTTAATCCATGGCTCTATCTCACATTTTTAATGGGTATGCTTGGATATACTTCTTAAACGTTAGAAGATATCTTTGCTCCTGATTATACAATACATATATAGTACAAATTAGTAACAGGAAAAATAGCAAACTGTTTGTTGATTGACAAACTTTTGTTTTCTTTACCTACTGGAAAATTATTAAAGCTATCGTGAATTGAGATTATTTACGGTGCCGTATTCACGAACTGTTAAGAGCACCACCACTCGCACATGGAATGATCTTGTTAAATGAATTTTATGATATCGAATCTTCCCCATCTTGGTGCTTAAACTTAGAAAACTTTGTAAGTTTAACTGTGTCACTTCCCTGGGAAGCAAGTGTAATATTATTCATGTTGTCATTATGCTACAGTAAGACTTTTTATATTCTTCTTTCTTGTTATTTGATGAAATTAGGATAAATTTGTATCAAATGTAAAATAAAATACAAATAAATAAGCTATATTACTAAACATTTAACGAGTACATTTTTAAGAAGGGTTTTTTCTTAGGGCTCGCTAACATATTTCTGTTGATTAGAAGGAATTGCCATATGACAATAAACCCGTCAAGTTATAATATAAACATCAAAAGGGTAATACAATAAAATACAACGTCGTTGGCGTTTATTAAATCTTGGGTGAGATAGAAGTGGCATTATAGTCTTAGCTCATAAAATAAATTACTACACTAACTTATCTGGAAGTTGCCTACCTGAAATTCGATGGCAAGGACATTCAAGATTCAAGACGATTGGCAGGTTTAAGGTTTTGCTGTAGCCTTTTGTTAAGACAGAGTTTACTTACATAGCGCTATTTATGTGTCGCTTAATAGCACTGTAAGGGTTTATGATAAGAAGCATACAAGCTACAGAAAAACACAAAACCAGTCCGAAACTCAATCCGCTAGGTATCGAATCATGCGGCAATCTCCTTCAACGAACTAGAAATATGTTACATATGCCTTAAATTTAAATCAGAATATTTTTTAAATAATCTGGGTATAAACGGGAATCGTGTATCTTACCACCTAGGGGAATTAATATTGAGATTGCAGTTATTACGGAAAGAAACAAAAAATAAGCCATTTTTTATTTTATTTTTGTCCCTATGTTTTGTTATCAAAGAATAACAAAACGCGAAGTTACCCTAATAGCAAACTGTCACTAAATGTACAAATATAGTGGTGATGTTATAGGTCGCTTCACCAGGTAGGATATTCAATTTCATCAACATAAAATTTATTTAGGCACTCAATTACAACAGGATCTAATTCAATAGCTACTTTTAAACATTTTAAGGTGTTTCAAAACCGCTCAGATAGCGACGATACCCTTAACCCTCTGGTCAGAGACCAGAGAGCGAACGATCATCGATGGATGGAGATCAGACCTTACGGACCGTTCTCCATTCTGCCTCACGCTCAAGGTATCGCGCCACGCCTCGTCATCGCGGGGTTTCACTCTGGTAGAGTGTAAACGTTACGAGGGAGGAAGTACTACAGAAATGATCCTGTGAAGTACAGTCCTAATGAAAGAAACGTTACTCTAGCTATATATGTGCGAGTTGGAACCATCCGCATTAAATAAGCCTACGATTGTAGTGCCATCTATCGTTAAAAATATTGAAACTTGGCAAGGCACAAAAGTTGATTCAGGTTAGTGGCTTTTATTCTGCGTTTGGAGACCAAACATGCTCATTATATACGTATTTTAGTGGTGATAAACATAATGATTGTTGCGTATTGCATGTGAGTAGTCAAGATACAAAATCGTATAATAAAATATTTAATAATTTATTTTTCTAAAATGATTTATTCCGACGATACCCAATATACAAAAAGGCATTAGTCAGGCAAAAATAATTCGCCTGGTAATAATATTCACGCTTGCATACAAATGAAAAATATCTATTAAATGAATTATTTTTAATTCACGAGACCAACAAATATTAAAAAAAAAAAGGGAATGATTGATCCATGGCATTGTTACGTCATAATACCCATTAAATCGCTCGCTCTCTCTCCCTCTCTCTAGGGCATTTGATGGTGGCATTGTTATGAGATCTCTTTATAATTCAGTGGTTCGCAGCAGATTAAAGAGCGGCTAAATTATTTGGAACCCGAGAAGCATCTTCGATTCCCTGATGATTGAACGAGTCCAAAAGATTTCTGCGTTACCTTTATTGCAAAGAGTATGGATTTAATCCATGGCTCTATCTCACATTTTTAATGGGTATGCTTGGATATACTTCTTAAACGTTAGAAGATATCTTTGCTCCTGATTATACAATACATATATAGTACAAATTAGTAACAGGAAAAATAGCAAACTGTTTGTTGATTGACAAACTTTTGTTTTCTTTACCTACTGGAAAATTATTAAAGCTATCGTGAATTGAGATTATTTACGGTGCCGTATTCACGAACTGTTAAGAGCACCACCACTCGCACATGGAATGATCTTGTTAAATGAATTTTATGATATCGAATCTTCCCCATCTTGGTGCTTAAACTTAGAAAACTTTGTAAGTTTAACTGTGTCACTTCCCTGGGAAGCAAGTGTAATATTATTCATGTTGTCATTATGCTACAGTAAGACTTTTTATATTCTTCTTTCTTGTTATTTGATGAAATTAGGATAAATTTGTATCAAATGTAAAATAAAATACAAATAAATAAGCTATATTACTAAACATTTAACGAGTACATTTTTAAGAAGGGTTTTTTCTTAGGGCTCGCTAACATATTTCTGTTGATTAGAAGGAATTGCCATATGACAATAAACCCGTCAAGTTATAATATAAACATCAAAAGGGTAATACAATAAAATACAACGTCGTTGGCGTTTATTAAATCTTGGGTGAGATAGAAGTGGCATTATAGTCTTAGCTCATAAAATAAATTACTACACTAACTTATCTGGAAGTTGCCTACCTGAAATTCGATGGCAAGGACATTCAAGATTCAAGACGATTGGCAGGTTTAAGGTTTTGCTGTAGCCTTTTGTTAGACAGAGTTTACTTACATAGCGCTATTTATGTGTCGCTTAATAGCGCTGTAAGGGTTTATGATAAGAAGCATACAAGCTACAGAAAAACGCAAAACCAGTCCGAAACTCAATCCGCTAGGAATCGAATCATGCGGCAATCTCCTTCAACGAACTAGAAATGTGTTAAATATGCCTTAAATTAATATCAGAATATTTTTTAAATAATCTGGGTATAAACGGGAATCGTGTATCTTACCATCTAGGGGAATTAATATTGAGATTGCAGTTATTACGGAAAGAAACAAAAAATAAGCCATTTTTTATTTAATTTTTGTCCCTATGTTTTGTTATCAAAGAATAACAAAACGCGAAGTTGCCCTAATAGCAAACTGTCACTAAATGTACAAATATAGTGGTGATGTTATAGGTCGCTTCACCAGGTAGGATATTCAATTTCATCAACATAAAATTCATTTAGGCACTCAATTACAACAGGATCTAATTCAATAGCTACTTTTAAACATTTTAAGGTGTTTCAAAACCGCTCAGATAGCGACGATACCCTTAACCCTCTGGTCAGAGACCAGAGAGCGAACGATCATCGATGGATGGAGATCAGACCTTACGGACCGTTCTCCATCCTGCCTCACGCTCAAGGTACCGCGCCACGCCTCGTCATCGCGGGGTTTCACTCTGGTAGAGTGTAAACGTTACGAGGGAGGAAGTACTACAGAAATGATCCTGTGAAGTACAGTCCTAACGAAAGAAACGTTGCTCTAGCTATATATCTGCTAGTTGGAACCATCCGCATTAAATCAGCCTACGATTGTAGTGCCATCTATCGTTAAAAATATTGAAACTTTGCAAAGCACGAAAATAGACACGATTACAAAAGTTGATTCAGGTCAATGGCTTTTATTTTGCGTTTGGAAACCAAACTAGCTTATAATGTACGTATTATTAGTATTAAAAAACATAATGATTATTTTGTATTACATATATCCTAATAAATATTGTTTTTTCCAAGAATATGCTAATAAACTTGGTTTGTGTATAAAACTCACAGTTAATTAAAAAATAATTTTCAAAACGTTAATTTTCACAACGATATATTTTATGGCAATTTTTTATTTATTATTTTTATATACACATATAAATATCGCACACATTTAATGCAAGACTGTCGCAAGTAGAAATTTAGGGTAAAAATTATTTAAGAATTTATTTTTCTTAAATTACTATTTATCTCAGCTCTCGGCCGACATACGAATAGCGCGAGTCGTCTATTTTGCTAGTTTTATAGGAGAGCAAAAATGTGTTTTTCTTTGAGATAATTTGAAAGTGAAAACAATTTTCACTCTTTTGTCATTAATTTGTTGAAAAATGTGTACAAACATTGTAATACTATTAAGAATTTAAAAAAATATGTAAACATCAGTTTATTTTCCTGAATGGCAATTTATCCGAATTCGGGTGTTTCACAGCTGATAAATATACGTTCTAAAATGGGGCGATAGTCGAAAAAAGTTTGGGAAACATTGTTTCAGGTGCATGAGAGCGCGGTAACGCGTTGGACTTCCGTGAGGAAAGTGCCGGTTCGAAAACAGCGCTGTAATACTCTCCTCGAATTACACAGGCATTTTTGCCGTAGGCGTATTCGGGAGTTTATGGATAAATGCAAAAAAAGAGAAAAAAAAATCATGCCGGTGTTTTCCGATCGTCTCACATCGGTGTGCCATCGGATTCAGCGTAGCGATGTGGTCTGTGAGTTTGCTGGCGTACAACCGCTCACTTACTTAAAAAAATAAAAAACGACGGCACAACTTCCCTTTCCAACTAAATTGACGTTGAAATGGCGAGGAGATCTTGGACTACGGGGGCCAGCAACGAACGATCTAACGTTAAAAAGTGAATTTTGATTAAAAAAAGTGGCAAAAATACCAAACTCCTTTGTTGATTCACATACATTTATTAAATGTACCGGCCAATAATTTACGCCATTTTTTCGGTGTCATATGCACCCGAACTAAGAATCACCACTCGCACACGGAATGATCTTGTTGAATGAATTTTCTGATATCGATATATACATTCGGGGGATAAATTAAGGATTAAACCCCTTAATAAACTTTGTAGGTACACCTGGGTCACTTCACAGGGAGGCATGAGCAACATTGTTCCTGTTGTCATTATACTATATTTAGTCTTACAATTACATTTTTTTCTTGTCATTTGATGTAATTTAGTTGAACCTTTACCAAATGTAAAATAAAATAAGACTCAATACAGTAAAAATATAAGTAAGATGATTGGTTCAGACGCTTAAGGTACAGTAGTCTACAAATACGGTATGCAAAATTTGTGTTGTATTTCGAGTTGACAAAAAAAAAACATTTTAGATTTGAATACATGTACGAGTATATGCCATCAGTTTTTTGTATATACCATTAGTTTTTAGTATATGCCATCAGTTTTTTAGATTTGAATACATAAATACATGCCATCAGTTTCCCTGTCTGGGGGTATGCAAATATATTAATGTAAAACAGTCATACGTCTAAGGAAGTAAAATATAACAAATATATTATAAACTTCATTTTACTCCATTAAGTAACTCACTTAAATTGATTACCACACTCTAAAACCAGTTTTGGTCCCAGTTAAAAAGTTGCGTTTTCATAATTTTTAAGGTTATAACTAATTTATTTCAAAACTATACACTCTTAATATCAACAAATATGTAAAAATGATCCAAACCACAAAACACTTTCTTTTTTGTTTATTCCAAATATAAAAAAAACCTTAGATCAATCCTCTATGTACAAAAGTATCAATGACAGTTAAATGGACAGCTCGTGGTGAAATTTATTAAAAAAATAATATATAAAAGTTCCATGTAAACCCATACAAAAATTATACCAAATTATTTTAGAACATGTAAACTGTGGGTTGGATCCTTGAACGCCTGAGTGAGCGTATTAATGACGAGCAGCCCATGGTCGAAATCGGTGGAGGAAGATTCTGGAGGATAATGAGATCTACAATGCATCGTAGTTTCCAAGATAATGAGGATTTTTTACATTTAAGTGCATCTATATTATTATTATCATGAAACAAAGAAAAGAAAATATCACTTGTTATAGCCAAGACCCTTGAAAATATTAATACAACTTGCAAAACGAAGATCAAAGTAGATAGATGGTGAGCTATCCAAGGAAATACCTGCGGTCAGCGGAATAAGGCCTTACCCCTTTCCTATTTAATCTCATAATGAACAGGATTACTAAATACTCGTAAGTTGACTCCCTAGAGATTAATTGCAAGATGGACGATAAAACAATACGATCATAACACTAAGGTTCAAAAGTTACCGGTCTGTATAAGTTAGAACGGGTATGGGTAGATACCACGCCGGCCCACCTAGGAAAGGCCAAATGTTACAGTTAAAATTCGATATCCTCTATCCTCAGTAGTATTTTAACGAGAGTTAATAGAAGACGTGCTGTTTCGTTAAATTCTAAAATGTTAAAAATGAAATATCATGAGTTTTTTTCAAAATAAAGTAAAATCACGACAGAAATCAAACGACGTTTAGATGCTGTCTAAGGAAAATCTTTTTCCGTATCTGTCCATACCCGCTCTAACTTGTTGTCTGGAACTTTTAGTCCTTAGTGGTATGCTATGCAGATGATGCTACTATAGTAGCATAATCAAAAGATGGCCTATAAGTTCCACCAAACAACTAAAATATATAACATGAGCATGCCACAAAACTAATAAGAGTTTAACATTATCTATTATTCAAACTGCCAAGGAAGTGCGAACTAGTCATCGATGATAAGCTGGTTGAGAAAATGATGCTTAGTTGTCGATACCTCTAGCCACAATGATACCTACAACCATGTAAAGGAACGAACTAATAATGTGGTCGCAAAATCTGGTTGTCTAAGAGATGTGATCTGGCAAATTAAGTTTGCCCTCTAAACGGCGACATATGAGTCGTTCAGTATCAAAAAACAGCAATCTGTCGATTTTGCGTGAATTGAGTTAACACCGAGGAAATGTTCCTATTGTAAAACTATGCATTTTTTAATGTTTACATGGTAACAAAAACAACAATATACGGGCTATTGTTGTTTTTGTTCCCATGTAAACATTTAAAATGCTGTTTTTGATACTAAACGACTCATATTCGTATAAAGTTGCCATTGAACTGAAATTGAAGAAGCTCCTTTCAGTATTTTTCCACGTCCACGTTTCACTCCCATACATATTGCTGCTACAAAAATACTACTGTGGACTTGAACAGCGAAATTGTATTCCTAATAAAATATTCTCTTTAAAAATAAGCCCGTTTGCCTTGGCCAAGATATATGAGGGCAAGAAAAGGGGATCCATTTTCGATTATGAAATATCAATACGTAATCTCGACAGTTCGATTCGTTGAAACGAGACGCAAACAAGACTTTTCGGTATAATTTATTTGCTCAGGAAGTTCCGTGGGCTTCTTAAGAAATGGATTCTGGGTAGCCACAGCAAAGGTGTGGAGGGAGCCAAGGAAAGGAACGAATTCAATTCCAGGAAGGGATTTCATTTTGTCAGCCGGACCGCATCGACCTTTATTTTCTCTCAACCACCTATTCGAATAACCTTCCCAGCAACGCATTTTTTTTATGGGAGAGTAAAGAATGTTCGAGTTTAGATCAGATTTTGATACTAATAAGACGTATCGAAACAGTAATACTGTATTTAACACTTCACTGCAATTTATTTGTTTAACACTTTATTTTACAATGTACCATACGCAGGATATATATCCAAGTGGCAATTTCTCCTAATCTTACAATTGTTTTATTAAGTTTTGAGTTAATCTTTCCCTTCCTGTGCTAAAAAGAAATCCGCCCGTTCCGGTGATGTGCATTCAATACACATCAATACATATGTAAAAATGATCGATTTAAAATAAGAATATTCATAGCCAATCGCTTAAATTAATTAAATTTGAAGTCAAAAGTGATAATAACTGAAATTTAATTGCTGAAAACATGAAAAAAAAAACATCGAACGTCGTTCACAAAACGGACGGAGCGACCATCTCGAACGAAAGCCGGTTGGCTACTAAAAAAAAAAGAAGCGACCGAACTGAGATTCTATAATATTTTTTGCGTTCCCAAATACCGAAGTAGGGTGAGAGTGAGACGTGTATAGCGTCGCTTCTTCACCCATGGCGGTTTTTTTAGAATATACCTACGTCACACACTGGCACACGTTTGATTGTATTGGTGAATTTATTCCCGATTGTCACAAAATATCTCTGATGTGGTCGATACGAGTAAGTGCTATTAATAATATTATTTTTTCATTCAATGCGTAAATGTATTACGGAGGAATACCTAAAATCTGAGCCCAGTATTTATTATATTTATAGAGATATTAAAGTTTTTAGAAGCAATGTGTACTAGTTACACATCACCGGACAGGAAGGGTTAAAGTTGACGGATCTATATGATATCTGTAAAAAAACCAGGATTGTAAATCGGAGTCGGTTGGTTTTTTTGTGAAATAGTCGGAATCAGAGTCGGAGTCGGGATATGCTATTCTAAATTCGACTCCGACTTATTTTTTTAAAAACTCATTGCTACATAAATTACATTATATAATTATGAACTATTAACGACCTCCGTGACCTAGTTGGTAAGGCGCTTGTCTTCCAGCATCTCCCTAGGACGCACTTGAAGACAACCCTTTTTGGGAGGTCTTATCAAAATGTATGATTATACATGAATACTAAACGTTAAGCCGAATGTGTTACTATCACATGTAGAAAAGTCAAGCGATGAAGGAAGTCAGAGAAAACGTTGAAAGTCAGAGTTGTATGAGGTGTATGGATATAGAAGAAGCGAAGAATGTATGTCGAGATAGGAAATTCTGACGATCTACCCTCTCTGCCTACCCTTACAAAGTACATTAGATACCTGAGAATCATGTGGACCGCCATAAGATCGAACACCCCCATACTCCAAGAGGTTAAATGTGACAATACGACTGTCTCCAATATTCATCCAGCGTATCCTGCGGTTTTTTGGACACATTTTCAGACGTGAGCTGGATAACCTGAAGAAATTAATAGTCAGTCCGAAATATGTTGATAAATATTTTTTTTGAAATAACCAACGTAGACAGGTACATTTTCAGCCGTATCTATATTTAAATTTGGTAATGTATTATATTAAACACTCGTTGTATACAGTACAACCTGGTGGGCTTATTGCACGACGTAGCAACTAGAATTATGTTTAAGAGGCCTTAAGTGAAAATCAGACTGGAATCCTTTTAAAAAAAAATCTAAATTCCATCGTGAATCCAAACCCGGAATCTCCAGGTTGGGAGACAAACGTCTTACCAATTAGGCCACGGAGGTAGTCGAATTTTATTATTAGTTGAGAAAGATAACATTTTCCCGATTTCCTGAAAAAATATCTTTGGAATAAGGGCAGTAAGACAAAATAAGTTTGGGAAACTGTTACACGAATGTGTTTTCGATTTAACAGGAGCAAACGCAACAATATCAACATACGAGTATAATAATTGGGTTATACCAATACGAGTATCGATAGCTGATTTAATTGATTGGCGCGGCGCTATGTGTTATCTAGTTTAGATTATTGCAACGTGCATACAAGTAATGTCGATAATAATCAGACTACAGAACTACTCGTAACTGCAACTGGAAATAATCGTTAAACACAATATGGAGAATTTGAATACGAATAAAAAAATAAAACAACATGAAATGGGCTGCTGGCGGTTATTTAGATAGTTCCATTTATTGCAGGAGTATATATATATATATATATATATATATATATATATATATATATATATATATATATATATATATATATATATATATATATATATATATATATATATATATATATATATATATATATATATATATATATATATATATACGAGTATATATGATGCAACGTTGCCCATGAGGGTTGGTATGGGCTTGGTTTTGCTCCGCTCTGTATCCTTGCATCAGATACTTTCACCTGAGCTGCTGTTACGGTTATCCTACCTGAGCTGCTGTTACAGTTATTCCACCTGAACTGCTGTTCCGCGTATACGGTTGACAGAGCATCGATAGCTATAATATCTATCAAACACTGTATATAACAGTGCTGATAATTATGGCAAAAATGGCATATAATGCATAGGACGCAACATACAAAAATATGTATACATCATCACGCGGTAGCCCTTGCGAAGTAGGGAAAGAGAACAGATCTTCATTAATTTCAATCTCTACATTTATATATCTCCTCATACACAATTTTCTACTAATATTCATACTTTTTACTTAACCTTCTTTATAAAATCTGATCCACTCGATCGAGCCATGTTTACAACAGTCTGACTCTTCCATGAACACCTTGCACTTCTGACTTGTATACTGGCTTAAATATTCTTTGTTTCAACATGTTCAAACCATATATATTTTATCCTAGCATTCATTCCGCCTTTTTTCATAGACTGGCTTCACCTTTTTTTTTTTTTTTAGAAAATACATCTTCACAGCATTAATCTTACTCGTATCCTTCCAAGTCTACGAAAATACGTAGACTTGGAAGTACTATACGTCAAAGTGGGCACCAACACACTATTATGTATATATATTTTTGTTACTTTTGAAATAGCGTGGTTGTTGTTTATTACATAAAGTGATCTGTTTACCTTTTCCCTGTCGATACCCTTTCTTTCAATGTCCCTTTCAATTCACCTATCACATGTAAAGATACTATACCCAGATAACATAACTCATCAACCTGCTCCAGCGAGTTAACCCATATACCGCACACACCTTTTTCTATTACCATAACCTTTGATTTCAACACATTCATTTTAATAGGCATCTTTCAAACTGCTCACTTATCATATCTCTAAATCCTTCCTTCTTCCGAGTCGAAGCTTCACTTCTATGCATCAAGATGGGCGCACCAACACACTTTTGTAATTTTAACAACTATGGCAAAAATACCACACTTAAACAATTAATATATTAAAATGGAAAGGAATGAGATAGCGAAAACGAAAAGATATATGATGGTAATTAACTTGAGTAACAGTTCATAGAAATTTCTGTGGAAGAAGGAAAAATTGTGCTTTGTCTATGTATGAAAGGAAAATAAATTACTGCATCAGAAGTGAATGCTTGACGGAAGGAGGTTTCGTTAGTAACATAAAGAACAGAATGATTGGGCTAATTTATGGATCTTAAGTGATGAGTGTATTTTGTTGAGGTAGATCGAGAAAAACGAGGCTGGACCAAATTGAAAATGGTTTAAAAGACGGGAAATTTAGAAATACGAATAATACAAGATTGTATGTATTATATTGCTCTACTATATAAATCATAATCATACAAACCGTTTTCCCTGTCAGGACAGGCAGATATGACAGAGCGCCTAGTTCGGGGATTGGGGGTTCTTCCCACCTAGGCCAAAGACGTCGTATTTATAATATGAGAATATGAAGTGGAGATACGTTCTCGTTATTATTATTATTTTGAAATCGCTCAAGTATTTTAAGAACCCATGTCTCAAGTACAAGTAAGTGGCCAAGAGAAACCTGTCCAGTATTCAAGTCGAACGGGAACCGTGTCCAGAATTCCAGATTGCTTAGTCAGTAAGGTACCCGA
This sequence comes from Odontocerum albicorne, assembly GCA_949825065.1. Taxonomy (NCBI): domain Eukaryota; kingdom Metazoa; phylum Arthropoda; class Insecta; order Trichoptera; family Odontoceridae; genus Odontocerum; species Odontocerum albicorne. The sequence goes on from OX463850.1 coordinate 30,037,185, forward strand.
AGGCCGCAAGTATTAGACCAGGGGTCGGCAAACTACGGCCCGCCGCTTCATTTCGTACGGCCTGCGAGCTGAGAAAAGATTTTACAATTTCCAATTCTTTAAAATTTCAAAGTACGTGATATAACGGAACGGCAGACCGCCGATATGAGAAGGTGCGTGATATGACCGTATGTGGCGCTCCTATAGCTTCGCATTCTGTGACCCATGCTGTGACGACACGCAGTTATAATTCGGCAGCGTTTCCAGTGCTACGTGTATCGGAGTTCTGTGACATGTGCATATTAATCATGTCACTGCCAAAACAAGAAAAGTGGAACACTCTTGGCCCACAGACTAAAATATTTACTATTTGGCCCTTTACAAAAAATGTTTGCCGATCGCTGTATTAGACCATAGACGTTGATTTGTTACTTGGTATTTATTATATTACCAATATACTTCCAAAATTGGCCGCGCATGAAACGTATTGTACTTTCCGATAGCTGCCGATAGGCATTGCCGCTTCTAGCAATCTAATGTTTGTAATATTTTATTTCCTAGAACCGCGCGTGAAAGAATAATACTGTATTGGTAGTGTATTTATCGATTTCTGTTCTTAGGAACATACTCTTATTCTGTGTATGTGTGTGTGTTGATGAAAGTTAAGTCAGAACCTGTTCAAGACACTAACGCAGAAAAGAGCGGCACTAGGGTGCGTTTATGTAGGTGCACCGCAAAATTATTTGCTTATCTAAATTTAAGTTGAGAGAGAATACAAATCTACACATTTTAGATCTATATGGAATCCATGGACAGCAAGGCGAACTAACGCTTCCATTCTCGAAGAACTGATAATTACCGACAGATTGTCAACAATATGCCTTCGTCTGATTCTTCGAGCGCATTGCTCGTGGCCAAAGAGACAATTTGGAGAGGTTTGTGCTTACTGGAGCTGTGGAAGGATGGCGCACAAGAGGAAGAGTCCCAATGCGTTGGACTGGTCAAGTTAAAGACGTAACTGGACTATCCTTAACAACTGCCCTTCGAGTCACGGAGTGCAGTTGTTGAGGATAGTCGCTCCTCCTAATATGCGCTCCTGAATAAATTTAGATAGACTCATATGTTTCGAGGCTTTCGCAGTTCCTCGTATCAGTTGTATAAAGCCTTTCGAAATGTTGTACCGCGCGGTTTGGCTTATAATGATTACGTTTCGAAAACGTTGCAATTTTCATCTTCAGAGTTTGTAGTTTAATATCTGATTAATCAAAGATATTATAAATCTATAAACATCAAAATAATATTAACAGAGACGATGTATTCCACCTAAAATCACCATAGCATCCCATAATCAAATCGAAGCGATAGTAAAATTAAAATAAATAATTACTTCAACTTTTGTGAAAGTCACGCTCTTGTTTTCCCGTGGTGGGACGGAGCCATGCGCTCACGTTACAGCTTAGACTCCGCTATAGGTCAAGCGGTATCCGGTGCACATCAATTTATGGCGAAGCTAACTACAAACAATTCCTAAAGATGAAAATTGCAACGTTTTCGAAACGTCGGCATCATAAGCCGAACCACACTCTGAAAGATCGTATACAACAGAAAACATCTAACAGCGCGTTTACATAAACTTTGCTTAGTGCTCAAAACGCCCATAGCCGGATTGAAAAAATAGTGAGCCCGGAGTGGTTTAACGGTACTGATAGGGTTTGCAAGGATATATAGTATAACGATGAATTATACCTGTGCTCACGAATTTTAAATATGGGCAAATATTTTATCACCGTCATGATTTCAAAAAAAAAAATGATTCAGTATTTAATGTGTGAAAACCAGGCAACCAAAAATGATTAACAATGCAAACTAATGAAAATACTCTGAAACCTCGAAATGGAATGGAAAAACAGTGAATGTACCGTTTATTTCATCAAGCGCTGAATTAACTCCATGTACAGGGTGTAACATGAGGTGACGATCAACGGAAGCAAGGTGATGGGGGACCTCAATAGCTATCGTTTTAACCCCCATGTATGTTCCGCGATATTCAGTGGTTCTTAAGTAATTTGGATTTTTGTGAAATTTGAATAAAAACCCGATTTTAGACTAAACTTTGTAAGTGTAACTAAACTATTAGCTCTGCGATCGTGATTTTTTTCTAGAAGTAGTTTAATAATGGGGCTTACGTACAACATTACCACTTTCCGTCTTAACCCTCTAAATTAAAAAAAAAATAATAATCTTAAAAACTTTCATTAGCTCTAGATAAAAAAAAATCACACCTCTTTTTTTTCTACAATTTATCTTAAAAACTACTCACGTTTATGGAGAATAAACCCTTCAAATTTCATTTGGCTAGTACTAGGGTATCATGTTGAAAAATTTACTCAAATGGTACAAGTTCCAAAAATTGATATTTTTTCTTCAAGTCAAAGACTACTTTAAAGGGTGAAAATAGGTGTTCCAATGTAACTGCGCTACTTATCAGAGTTATCAGGTAGCAGCGGCTAGTTAACGTGGACAAAGATAGCTAATCAAAACACGATCGCGATTTTTTTTACATCAAATGTTCAAAATTAGCACCATTATTAGCTATGCATAGCCCACACCTTCTTAAAAAGGTGAAGGCTATGCATGAAAGCTTGACACGTAACTTCTAAAGGTTTGTACTAACTGAGAATGGTATGGATTTGTTATTAGAGGCGCCACCTGTTGGTTAGTCCCGGGACTTATTGATCGATGTGTTATATAGCAAAAATACAATTTTGCATCTGGAGTAGATCCTGCTTTTTAATTCTTAATTATCGAACTTATATGTATTGTAAATATTTTGATTTGAAACGACGTTGGTCGGTTAAGAAATTGGCTCAGCCCACGCACTTGCCGGTGTATGTTATGATGGCGTTAATTTGTGGATTAGCTTCTTGAAAGAAAATTCATTAGATCAACAGGAAATGACAACGATCATCAAACGTTTGTGGTGGAACTGAGAAAGAAAGTTTATTTATCAAAATACATACAATGAAATTGACGTATATATTCTATTTCAAAATAAAGTAATCCATAAAACACCTTTTTTTCACCTTCTTTAAACCCCCAGCGTTTAATGCCTTAACTACGAATATAAATAATATAATTATTATTCATGTGAAAAAATACGAAGGAGGAACTGACATCGTGGTTCATTTTCCAATTTCTCAGCTGCAAATTTAAGATAATGGCAGAATTGGTATTCGGTATTCATCGAGCCAAAGTTATAAATTTCAAATCTGTTTTCGTCACAGTTGTCACGATGCCAAATTTCAGGTCTTCTTTCAGAAAGTTGACGAAAGCGTATTCGCTGTGCTTTTTCAGCACGACGCTCTTTGCTTCCACTTCAGTTTCTTGTTGTTGCTGCACTTGTCGAAAATCACGATTTAGCCACCTAGCAATAAGCCCGCCAGATGGTTTTACAATGAAGTGTTAAATACATACAAATCATCACGTCGTGTCCCTTCGCAAGGTAAGCAGAGAGAACAGATCTCCAAACTTTTCTGTCAAAGCACACAATTTTTGCCTCCTCTACATTCATACATCTCGACACGTACAATCTTCTATTATCCATACCTCTTACTTAACCTTCTTTCAAAATCTGGCCCATTTGATGTTTTCCTCGATCTATATGCACACATAAATTATAAAATATCTATAATGTTGAACTTATATACTTCAACCACAAGAAATCAGAATTTTTTAAAGAGCATCTTGACTAAGAAACAATTAAAGTCACAAATCATTATAACGTACAAATAGTCAGTCGCACCCATTTGTATATGAAGGTAGCGAGCAACTTACAAAAGTATGTAATCATACACTTCCTCTATGGTATATCGATTCTTCGCGCCGGGGGCTGAAGAAATTGATTGTGGGTTACGTCAGCCGGCGCTGTACAACCGCCATCGTCATTATCGATATCGGAGAAGGTTCTGCAAAGCACAATTAGAAGAGGTCGATCGGGTTACAAGAGTAACGGCGTACCTGGCCGATTCGTGCTTTTTGGAGTAGTACCAAGACCAGTGTACTCGTATTGGAGTAGTACCAAGACCAGTGTACTCGTATTGATCACAATTTATAAAAAAAAAGGCTGATTATGGTTTAAGCAGTGAGGGAAGAGCGTTTAGAAGTTTTACTTAGAGTAAACGATGGGGCCATTATGCTTTATAAAATAAACTATTTTTAATATTGTCAGACATTCTACTCATACTTAATTAAGAAAACTTTCCTTATTTTTTTAAGAAGACCATATAAGTGGTTACTGATAACTAATACAAATTGGTTGTTATTTTTAAGAAGATTATATAAGTGGTTACTGATAACTAATAAAAATTGGTTGTTATTTTTAAGAACACTATATAAGTGGTTACTGATAACTAATAAAAATTGGTTGTTATTTTTAAGAAGACTATATAAGTGGTTACTGATAACTAATACAAATTGGTTGTTATTTTTTAAAGTGACCTTTTGTTTGATATGCAAATCAAATTAGTCTGCAATAAAGCAAATAAGGTACTTGACTTTGAAATTCGTACCACTAAAATATTCACAGATACCTATGTACTCGTACGTTCTCAGAATATTATATAATTCTTTGGTCAGAAGTCATTTGGAATATGTATTGCTCTATTATGGCATATGGACGCCAGCAGGGATTACGTATTCACTCATACTAGAAAGAGTTTAGAAAAGATTTTTCCGTTATATTTAGACGTGAGAGTATGGATATGATCCCTGGCTTTACCAAAGTGTCTTCTTACTGGGGATGCTTAGTTATAAGTCATTAGAGAGTAGATCTCTTCGTTTGGGTGTCCACTTTTATTGTTCGCTTACGCCAAGAGTTCGCAAAGTGGTCGATATCGACCTCCTGGGGTCGATTTGTTTTTTCTAGGGGTCGATAGTTTCAATAAAAATATTTGGGGGTCGACGACAGCAAAAATAGACCCCCTTACTAATGCTATTTGTTTGTTACTTTAAAATATCTATGATTCCAATAGGTACCTAATTAAGAATATTTGTCAATATTTGTACTTCTTTTGAATTTATTTCATAAATGTCAAAAATAAAAAAAAACTGCTCGTATTATTTTGCTTTAATTTTCGCAAGCGCAGATTTCAATATTAAATGTTGCACAAGATAATGCCATAATCCGTAGTCCTTTTACCTTTTTCAACCCTTAATTACAAGTGATTAAAATGAAAAGTTTGATATCTAGTGAAATATTTAATATCGAGTACTGTACAAACTTATCAATTTGAGTAAGTAAAGTAAATGATTAGGGGGTCGACGGTTTTAAAAGTTTTTGGTAAAGAGGTCTGCGGCCCAAAAAAGTTTGGGGTCTCTTGGCTTACACCATTCGACACTTCTTCATATACAGGATATTATTAAAGTTCACGGCCATTATTCAAGAAGAAGAAAATTCATAAATTTAGTATAATATTCTAAATACTTCAATTATTACTTTTTTTTGTGTCATTCATAAACGTTTTAATTATATTTTTTATCAAATGTCTTAAAATTCCATTGAATATATTTTTTTGTACTGTGAGTGGAAGACGTGTGAGAGGAAGCCTAACCTAAGGAAAGTATGGTTGGTTCAAGTAAATGACATTCTGAAAGAAGGAAAAGTAGAAAGTCAGATAAATCGTAAAAGTTGTATGAGAAGGCGTATGGATGTACAAGAGGCTAAGGATTTGTGTCGAGATGGGAAACTCTAGCGCTCTATCCTCTCTGCCTACCCCGACAGGAAATAGCGTGATGGTATGTATTTGTTCATTGTACGAATTAGGGAAACCTGTAATGTGGAAAATACTTTCAAATAAAAATAAATAAATGGAGACTAAAAACACATTTGTATGCGAGTTATGCGATATACACGAAGAAAAAAACGTTGTGGCTTGACTACGTTCAATGGCTGGCTTCATACTTCAAAAGCGGGTGAAATGAACCGCGCCACTTGGAATTGGAGAATGCGATAATGGACAAACGTTTCATGTCTCCGTGTAGAACCAAAGTGTGGTATCGTTTGCAAAGCGCGGGAAATTCTAAAATAAACTGCGATTGTTGAGATATATATGATAGATCCTAAAGTTTCGACTCCACTGGCGCGATATGTCGCGCGCGGGAAGAATCGCGCGTCATTTCGAACACGCGACAAGATTTCGGCAAATTTTAGAAGTATAAATACGGAGGTCTAAGAAATCGCCAGGGTTTAATATATATTCACAACCGTTTAAAACGTCTCAATAAGAAACCTAGATAATGTGGATGCTTTATTTCTTCAACGAAAAAATGAATTATTTGTTACCCTATATCATGAGTTACGGACTAACAATCTTAATTATTTTTTGATTATACGAGAATGAGTATTAAGTATTTTGATCAATTGTTGAAATTTGCAAAGAAAGAAATAAAAGGGGTTGAGACTAAGTTTCGTGAAAGCATAAGCCCAGAAGAAGAAACTCGTTTCACAGTTGCTTGTCGTTATGTTCAAATTTAATTATTAATTGTTCCGTATCGACCGAATCCATTATTCTAAACAAAAGAAAAACGTTCGTCCTATTGACGCTTGCTTTATATAACTGAAGGAATCGCGCTAGTGGATTACATCCCTATGACGCGTTACATTTTTTAGAAACGCGGTAATATTATGTAATAACCGACTTATGACACACGAGTCTCTTTCACAATGGCAGTCTTTCCTCCCAACGCTGGTCGCATTGTCAAGCAGGTGATGTTGATCACACATAAGGAAATGAACTCTCAATAATATCTCGGTTGAGGCCGCTTTCTAGGTGCAACGGCGGTCTGCCTGGAAGGCGCCAACGCGGTGTCAAACTGGGTTAACAACGGTTGAGAATATTATTGTGCTCACGTAACGGTTGAGAAATGACTCAACGGTAGCGAGATTCGTAGACTCCGAACGAGATATTCATCACTTGGCGTAATGCTGCTGTAAAAAAACACGGAAGATACTTTCTATCACATGTCATAATGTTAGATAAGCTCCATCGTTTGCATGTTTCAAAAATTCTTATCTCATAAGTTTAAGACACGGATCTGGATATTGACAATAATTTAAAAACGAAAACTAGTTGATTGGAAGGAAAAGCTTTAAAGCAGGCATGGCTACCCGAGGTACGCTGAATCTAGCCCGCTAAGATGGTTTGTGCGGACCACGATGTGTTTTGTCATAAAACATGAAAGAAATTACAAAAAAAATAGTTGATCAATATTAGCGACTCATAAGATTTCAGTCACTGAAGATTTATTTTATTTTATTTATTATTTATTACACATGACAAGAAATATACACAATTTGCGAAAAAACAACAGGTAATTTGATTTGGACATACACTTTTAATGGATCTGGGTTTGTTGCCTTTCATTTGTCGTATCCCCAGTAAACTAGGCTTTTGCCTGTATCTCACTGTAGATTGATATCAAAATATAAAAAACTTTTTAAAAGGTCCCCTGCATTGTAAGTAACATATTAATTTATTTAACTCTTTATTGTAAAAACAATTTGGCTTATTGCCAGGTGGAAATATTTTCCAACCAACCAGATAAAAGTAAATAAAGTTACATGGTCGCAAAAAAATATTCAAATGATTAATCATCTTCATGAAATTTATGAACAATATGTTATACATTATTGTAGTAAAAGTAAAAATGATATATCACTCAAGGAAGGGATGGTGGAAAGGAAAGAAAAATGAGGAATGAAATGTTATATTACCGACTATAAATTAAAGTTTTTTCAGTCGCTTCTTAAAGCATACCAAGGACGGAGCGAGTCTAACATTGGTCTGTAACTGGTTCCAGAGTCTCACTTCATGGACAGTCAAGGACGACGTAAAAAAAAGAAAAGCGGTATTATCTATAGACAAAAATTAAAAACATATTACAACATAATGACATATTTATTTTTACGTGTAATAAATATACTAAATATTTATATAATCATCAGAACCAAGGGTCCCGGGTTCGATCCCAGGAGGTGCAAAATATTTTCCATCAGGATTCCAGGCTGGTAAGATCGAAAATACTTAATACAAAACAGTGCTATATAAATGATGCAATTATTATTATTGTTATCATTGCAGTACGAGTGCTTAAGTATAAGAGGTTTAATAAAAAAATAACGAGAATTTTTAATTTTATTAAAAAGTATTTTTAAATAGGTACTCCAAACTAGGATGACTTGTGCCACCAAATTAAAGACATTATGAAATTATATGAGTCAATATAATAATACCAATTTAAAATATTGTAGTATGAGTCAATATGAAATTATATGAGTCAATATAATAATACCAAATTAAAATATTGTAGTATGAGTCAATATGAAATTATGTGAGTCCATATAATAATACCAATTTAAAATAGTGTGAGTCAATATGAAATTATGTGAGTCAATATAATAATACCAATTTAAAATAGTGTGAGTCAATATGAAATTATGTGAGTCAATATAATAATACCAATTTAATAGGCAATCCACCCAAACTAGGATGATTTGTGCCACCAAATTAAAGACATTATGAAATTATGTAAGTCAATATAATAATACTAATTTTAATAAATGACAATTCTAGATAATTCCAAGTTTCAAATGATTAAGCATCAAAAATTTAATAATCGATCTATAAATGGAAAAGTTCCACGAAGAAAGAAGAAACACAACATTTTTAGACGTAGTTAAAATATGGATTTTAGTAAATCAAATCTATCTCGCGAAGGACAACCGAAAAATACATGGTCTATAGTTTCATCTTCCAGACCACACTCGTAGCCGGGATTCCCCACAATATCAATTCTGTAAAGGTGACTAGGTACCACGCATTAGCAAAAAGTATTTATTAAATCATTAATATGAACATTAACCCCTTCAAAGTAGTCTCTAGAGGATAAAATACAATTTGCCATCATTTTTTCCAATCGGCAAATATTTGTGGAACGCGCTTTTTGGGATAGCCTTTAGCTCACCCAGCGATTTTGCCTTTATTTCCTCTTTGATCGCAAAACGTTGTCTTTTTAATGTCCTCTGCATCTAAGGGTATAGGAAAAAGTCGCAGGGGCCATATCTGATGAATAAGGTGGTTGCGGCATCATTACGGTGTTGGTTTTGGTAAAAAAAAATCATGAATTAATAGTGAAGTGTGACCCGGTGCATTATCGTGGTGCAAAATCCAAGAGTCGTTTGCCCACAATTCTGATCGTTTCTTCGGATTGCCCGCAAACAACGAAAAACTTAAAAAAAATATTTTTTTAACGAAAAATGGCATACGTCCCAAAATACGTTGTAAATAATTTTCTGTGAAACACAAACTGCCCATCCTATATGGGTGAAAATTTAAGTGCACATCACAGACAGTGTCGCTAACGTGAAGGAAGAAAGATGGGCTCAATCAAAAACAAACATCCTATGAAATTAAAAATTCTCGTTATTTTTTTATCATCCCCCGTATATTACTAGTATATGTCTACTTGCATCCGAAAGAATTTTATTTAAAATATATCATCATTCTAAATAATAAATATTTTTATTCGCATTTATGCCATTCATTCGATAAGTTATTATAATTATTTATAGTAAGCAAGAGTGTGCGGTAGTAAAACGGTCGACTTTGAAGCGCCGTTTGGAGCACCTCATGTTTAAACATTTGAACTTGGGTATGCTTATTAATTAAAAAAAATACATGTGCAGCCCGCGAGCCTTTACCCAATACCAGTTTTGGCAAAGGGCTTAAAAAGGTTGGCTACCCCTACTTTAAAGCTTATAAAGTTTTTAAAATAAAATATTTCAAGTCAGTAATGTAACGTTTTTCATTCCCGATTTTTCATTCCTCTCCCCACATTTCTCCCTTTTTCCTTTGATCGATAATATCTCAATTTAATTGTTATTTATATTGTCCGTGAATTTCGTACAATATTCCACTATCTGGTAGGAAGCCACCTTTATAAAGTCCATATAAAAGAAAGCCCTACAAGCTCGTGTGAAATGGATGAGGAAACCCTGGACCATGTTTCCTTAGACTGTGCTCTCATATAATATTGACTTAATAATAAATGTCCCCCGCCCGTTCAATATGTCCCACCACCTCTCGCACTAAATTCTCCATTAATTTATAGTCACACATCTGACATTACTGTTCAAAACTTCTGGAATATTTAGTACTACAGTAGTTTAGCACATATTCTTACGCCGTCTCCTTTCCTTCAAATTGTTATTGGCACGAATCATCCTCTTTATAGGATGGGATGCCTAATTATTCTTACGCCGTCTCCTTTCCTTCAAATTGTTATTGGCACGAATCATCCTCTTTATAGGATGGGATGCCTAATTATTCTTACGCCGTCTCCTTTCCTTCAAATTGTTATTGGCACGAATCATCCTCTTTATAGGATGGAATGCCTAATTATTCTTACGCCGTCTCCTTTCCTTCAAATTGTTATTGGCACGAATCATCCTCTTTATAGGATGGGATGCCTAATTATTCTTACGCCGTCTCCTTTCCTTCAAATTGTTATTGGCACGAATCATCCTCTTAATAGGATGGGATGCCTAATTATTCTTACGCCGTCTCCTTTCCTTCAAATTGTTATTGGCACGAATCATCCTCTTTATAGGATGGGATGCCTAATTATTCTTACGCCGTCTCCTTTCCTTCAAATTGTTATTGGCACGAATCATCCTCTTTATAGGATGGGATGCCTAATTATTCTTACGCCGTCTCCTTTCCTTCAAATTGTTATTGGCACGAATCATCCTCTTTATAGGATGGGATGCCTAATTATTCTTACGCCGTCTCCTTTCCTTCAAATTGTTATTGGCACGAATCATCCTCTTTATAGGATGGGATGCCTAATTATTCTTACACCGTCTCCTTTCCTTCAAATTGTTATTGGCACGAATCATCCTCTTTATAGGATGGGATGCCTAATTATGTTAACTAATAATACTTAAAAAATCTACAAATACATAATCATTTAAATAATTTCCCTTAATTTAGTTTTGTTGTTTAGAACAAAATGTGGTAACTTGCCACAAGACTGTAAGATTATTGTAAAATAAATATATACATAATATAATCACTCCTTATCCCTTGCGGAGTAGGCAGAGAAAACAGATCTCCAAACTATTCTCTCCAAGCGCACAACTTTCGTCTCGTCCACATTGATGCACAATCTTCTATAATTCATACTTCTCCCTTTATATTCTTTTAAAATCTGATTAATCTGATCCAGTCATGTTTTCCTTGGTCTACTTCTTACTCGTACTTCTTATACTTCTGACTTGTATACACATTTAATCATTATTTATACAAAGTATTGTTGACAATGCAATGATTAAGTTAAATCTAAAAATAGATGTCACCCAAATATCACATGATTGTCGATAATTTAGATAGAACTGTTTTTAAATAACATATGTCATAATGTTATTTTCACTTTTGTAATTAAAATGAGATGCGCGTTGTAAAAATTCAATTATAAAATTAAAATAATTTATTTTCATCCACGTCCTCATGCAGTGTTGAATAAATAAAACTGGCGTGTGAAGATTTTGTAGTACTGACATTCAGCTGTTAGGTGATGTGTCGGACGGTATTGTGTTTAATGCGGTATTTTATTTGGAAAATTCATAGAAAATGCCTTTATAGTAGTTAATACAAAACTCGGTGAATATTCTATATAAAAATATAAAATACCTTTTGTTGACATTACAGTTTTACGATTGTTCAGAAATGTTACAAAAAAATTCAGAAACCGTGCATGGTACGGGTTAACTGTCTAGTTATGTTATATTAGATTTTCAATTAATTTGAATATTGAATTGCATTGTCGTTTGAGTCAAGTTTTACATATATACATAAATACCATCCTTTTGGGATAGGCAGAAAGGACAGATTGCCTCACCTTTCTATTCACGCTAGTTCCACAATGTTCCGATTGTCTTTTGATTTTAAAACTTTCTACCTTTCCATCAGTTAAAACTACTTCAACTCTTATCAGGCAATCTTTCCTTACTCATCGTTTATTTTAGACATATATTTGTAATTTTTTTTTCTAAATGTGGCAAATCCACCTTAAGATTATTTTCTTTACTCTGTAAAATACGTATCTAACAAACATGTAGACGAATGTGCGATTGAATTAAAACATATTAAGTGCGCCGTCAACCTAATTTCTTGCAGCAAAACGCCCATTAATGCCAAAATGGAAAAATTCTTAATTTACTCTGATCATTAATTGTTCGCTCATATATTGCAAATTATTCTTATCGTATCAAGCAATAACTTTTAATTTTTTTTATTTGTAAACCTTTTATACACAATGAAAAAGTCTATTTTCTTGCAAAAATAATATTATAAACGCCGCCATGTCATGTCACACTAAAACGGATTTAATTAAGATAATGTAGAGAAGTAAAGAACTTGCGGTTAACCCGGATTTTTGATATACGATGAATGATAATGTATCATAGAGAAGTAAAGATCGTGCAATTAACTCGGATATTTGACATAATATATGATGAATGATAATATAGATAAGTCATAATATAAGATCTTGCGATGATTGACATAATATAAGATCTTGCGGTTAACTCGGATTTTTGACATATGATGAATGCAAATGTAGAGAAGTCAAGATCTTACGGTTAACTAGGATTTTTGACATACGGCGAATAATAATGCAGAGAAGTAAAGATCTTACGGTTAACTTAGATTTTTGACATACGGTGAATAATAATGCAGAGAAGTAAAGATCTTACGGTTAACTTAGATTTTTGACATACGGTGAATAATAATGCAGAGAAGTAAAGATCTTACGGTTAACTTAGATTTTTGACATACGGTGAATAATAATGCAGAGAAGTAAAGATCTTACGGTTAACTAGGATTTTTGACATACGGCAAATAATAATGTAGAGAAGTAAAGATCTTACCGTTAACTCAGATTTTTGACTTACGATGAATACGGAATCACAGAATTATCGATTTTCATAGAGGAAAATTTAAGATGGTCTTTGACAGGAGACGAAGACTTCCCACGATAGTTAATTGTGATTTTAGAGTACAGTTTCTTAAAGTGGGCGTTATCTCCTCTCTGTGGGCGCTGGAGAGATCTGAGGGGCATTGCTGGGCCCGGGGGCATTGATAAGCATCTGGGCAACAAGAAAACGCTTTAAAAATTGGTTACCATAATATTTTGTATTTTGATTATTTAGGCACACTTGGGCATGCATCGTCGCAAGACTCATACCTGTCAACCATTCGTGCATGTTGGTTCAACAGTCGCATAATGTAAGGTTTGCTTTATTTTCAAAGGAACCTTACATTGCAAAATGCAAGTTACAACCAATTTGTCTAAAAAAACAAGACAACGGGCCTTAACAAGCGAGTGTTAGCATGTATGTAGTTGTATGCAGTTTCGAAATACGCAAGTTCTTAAAAGTCTAGCTCGCAGCAGCAGGAATCTGTGCATGTTATAAGATTAATGCTCAATACTTAAAATGTCTTAACTCACTATTAGGCCGTTAAAAAAATTGTGAAATTCAAAAATTATAATGCACATTACATTAACAATATTAATATAAGTTCAGATAGATAGACAGTTTTCTAGTGTTGGGGGCGTTGAAAAAAATCTTTGAAAAGGGGGCGTTGTACCAAAAAGTTTGGCAAATTCTGTTTTAGAGGATTCACAAGTAGACCGTATTCTTTAGATCAATGCGTGATTCAGCTGAGGTCATAATTCATGATATTAGCAGCATAAGAAATAAATATAGAATAGCTTTGACATAAACATAACTTAATAAATCATAGATGTGGTACAGACATAATTTAATAAACCATAGCTGTGATACATACCATATGTACATATTTAAGTATTTAATATTTTCTCAGATATTGAGATAGACAGCCTATTCGAATCAAAGCTACGCTTAAACACAAAAAACATTTTTAGTACGAATTACCTCACGTATTTCACTGTCAAATATTGACCACTTTACAAAAAAAAATTCCCATAAAACTGAAAAGTCCATATTTAGCGAACGGGTTGTTTTTCCGGTACCGAAACATGTACTCGTATTTTCGCGATATTTCCAAAAGTCAGCACTTTTACTGTGTTGCCATAATCCGGCTAAAATTAACGGCAACTCGATTCATTCCCAACGCCAGAGTTGGTGGTGGTCGGGAAAAAAATACAACTAATGTATTCGCATTCATAAAGTAGAATTATTCGCAAACACGGTCTGCAATAAGCTGACGGACGAATTTTTTTTATCGTGAATCGCATTTTTAAGTTGAAAAAAATGCTGTATTCAGGAGTCGCTTTCTGGCCGGGCCCTTACTGGCAGTTGTTGATGCGGAGAGATAGGGTGAAAAAGAGAAATTGGGAGAGAGAACCTTCAATCAAACCCGCGTTTTGGGTTCAATATGAAAAAAACTCATTTGTTAAATGAATGTTGAATTGCATTTTAAAATATTTTAAAATAATATGTAAGGACGTAACGACTGAAAGGATGACATCCGTGGCCTAGTTTGTAAGACCCCTGTTTTACGACCCGGGGGTTGTGGGTGCGATTTCTGTTGGTAACTATTTTTTTTTAATATTGTTCCATTCTTGTTTTCAGTTTGTTTAATATATTTCTGGTTGAAAGAGATTACCATATGGCTGTGGCTAAACCTGTTAGGTTCAAAAATTAAAATAAAAGATAAATCGTAAGGAAAATAGAGATTAGGGTGAGTATTGTACGGGAGTTAAGGATGAGTATCAATGTGAGATAAAATGCTTCTGTAATTTAATATTATCCCTTTCTACTCCGTTGGCGTCAATATGTCGACATGGTAAATTCTTTTGTAACTCCGTTGGCGACTATAGGTCGCCATAATGTACATTTGTATTGTTTACCCTTAACCCTTGCCGATCTGTGAACGGACAAGAGTGACCAAGACGTATATTTTATATAATTTCTCGAAATATACTGCTTGCAGGGTCGTCTTACTTTATGTATTCCTCATCGAAACCTCTATGATTTGAATGATGTCATTACGAAATAAAATCATTAATAAATATCAACAGAAATGAATGATATTAAATCGAGAATTGACGAAATGTCAAAACACTCCGTATGACTCATTCTTTTTTGACAGTTAATATTTTACGAGTACATTCGTTCCAGGGATTGGTTACCAGTTTTATCAAACACCTGTGTGTTTAGTACATAGAATAGAAACAAAAGTTATTTCGTGTTCCAATTGCGATAGACTTTCTCCACAGGATTAAGTTTTGATTTTATGATATGTTTGTCCCATTTTCAAATTTTGACCTATTTTCAGTGTTTATATTTTCCAAAAGGCATATTTTATTGACTTGAATTTCGTGTTTGTTTTTATATTATTATTTTTGAATTTATATATTCATTTTATATTTTGTTAATATGTTAATTATTGTCTTAATTCGAATTATATTTTTATTGCCAAAAAATACACGCTACATTTTATTGTATAATTTTATGATTTTTTTTTAAAAGGTTGGAGACCTCTTTTCAGTCATGCGCATTCTGAACGTTGCGCAGACCGAACGACGCAGTGGGAAAATGATATTCTTATAGAAATGTCACCTCTCTGTTTCAACTCTTATTTTATCATTTCTTACACTTATTTTATATTATTCGACATTTTATTACATAATAAAATGATGTTTATAGCTAATTACAAAAAAAAAACTAATAGATTTTGCATAATTTTAATTTAAAACATACATGTTTACTGTACCCTCAGTGTCCAACACCGTTACTGGCGTAATTTTTTAGCACAGTAAGGGAAGTGTTAACAAAGGTCTAGGTACCTATTAGAGCAGGTATAAACACTATTTATCAGTTTTGCAAGGTCATTGCTACCATTCGGACGCATTTACGTTGTTAACTTTAGTACTTACGTGTAAAAATATTTAAGTTTTTTTTCATGCTTAAAAATAGAAGAAAATATCGAACTAAGTGAGAGTGAAAATGAGTTTATTTTCAGTATGTATGGTGACAAAACAAATGGAACTATGTTAGAAACAAGTGATAATCAGAGTTCTAGTGGGTAATTGGTAACAGAGAAACCAGCCGCGGTACTGAACTACACGAAATCTATGGGCGGAGTGGACCGTGCAGACCAATATGCACCCACATACTCTTCCTTAGAAAATCTTTGAAGTGGTGGAGAAAACTTTTTTTCTGGGGGATGGAATTGTGTTTAATACTCGTACTTACATCATATACAAAACTATAAAATAATGAAAAACCTTCAAGTCACTTGAAATTTATAAAACTCCTGGTAGACCAGCTAGTAAGAGACTTTCGTGAGCCTAGAAGTAGACCATCTACTTCTTCGTCTGAAGTACGACTGGATGGTAAACTGCACGTTTTGCGGAAATGATCGAAGAGGGACTGTGTGGTGTGCTCACAGAGGAACAAAAAAGGGCAAAGACACGAAACATACGAGTACTGTGACACTTGTCCTGGAAAACCTAGGATGCATTTGGGAGATTTTTTTTAGATATCATACTATGAACAATTATAAAATTTAAAAATATTTATATATTGTTGTTATTTTGCCTAAATAAATTAATTTATACATATATCTAATAATTTGAATGTCCATTTGCATGATAATACCTTTTTTATTTTATTTTTAAATAAATTTTGTCTAAAATCTACCATTTTTGCTTGAAATTGCAAAAAAGTAAAGTCGAGTTACAGGTATATCATACAAAAATCCGGAGTTGAAAGGGTTAAATATCGATAAGGACATATCACACCAGAGTGAGCGAGGAAAATCTTTCCAAAGTCGAGCCGAGTGAACTGCTAAAAATGATAATAATAATAAAAAAGAAAAATACATATAGTGTTTAAAGAACAGACTCTCTTCAAGGGTGCTCTAAGTCTAGGAAGGTGGTGGGTGCCGCTATTAGATAAGGATCTCTCCCACAACGCATATGTTCGAAAAAAAACATATTTGGTACGAAAACCAAAGAAAACTTACCAAGAGAAGACGAACTACAAAGAAATCTTTATAGGCATTTCGATATGTAACCGTAACACATTCTGATTTAGGTGTAGAACTTCCCAAAAAGGGTTACCTTCAAGTACTTCCTAAAGCTAAACACGCCACCCATATCTCTAACATTTAGAGGCAGACCATTCTACGCTACAGGACCAGCAACTGCAAAAACCCTGTTATAATACCCCATCCTATTGGATCGATTCGGAACAATCAATTTATTAGACGAAAACTAAATCTATACGAAAGTTGTACTCCTCTACAAAGGAACATCTCTTAAGACATCTCACCGAAAGATACAATGGAGACATCCCATTCATCATCATCCTGTTGCTCATGACTCCCATGATAGCCTCTGACGATTCATCTTCATCCATATTTGCAATTCGCGGATCGAAAAGCAGTTGTTAATGGTACTCCAGTTGAGTCTCTCACTTGCTCAGTCTAACGTATTAAGATACTCTTATATGTTGATGTGATGGTATACAAAGGATTCTAGGAGACCAGAACGGAGCAATAGCCTAATCTAAGATAGATTAAAGAAATGTATAATAAGAGTTAGAAAAAAAAACTATTTTCCGTTGCATTTAAATTCAAATTTAATAAATAATTGACATAACTGTATAGAGACGATTGGAGGCCACTTCTGCGATATTTCTATCATTGTAGTGATAAAATAAGAGCTAGGTTAAAAGTTCAAGATAAAAAATTTAAATGTATACAACAATGCCAATGCTAACAACAATTAAATGCTAACAACAATTCCATATGACCATATAGAACATTATTTTGACGGAGCAAACAAGATCTTAGAGTACAAACAGAGGATAAGAGGTCCCTTATATCAGTAGTAGGCAAAACACTCTGAAATCGAGTTGATATTTCTAATAAAACACTCGAAAGCCTTAACTAAATCCCTAATAAGGTTTGAAATTTTTCAGTTACGGTAGCTTACGCATGTAATACTCGTAGGTTGCCCGGAAAGCAATTTCGTATTTTTGGGTCAAATTAGGACCAAATGTTCTTGGACAGTGGTGTTCGATATTTTCGGTATCTCAGCAATCTCACGTGCCGTGGAACACTGGCATCATCATCGATTCATCAGTGACAAATCGACCAGTGTCGGATCGCCATTACGAATTTTTTTAAAGCACACTTGACACATGCGTTCGCTTACAGCATCGTCGCCATGCCCTGTACATATATTATGTTTGTTTTCCTTTACTTGAGTAAAAAAAACACCCTGCACCGAAAAAAAACAAATTATTTTATACCATCTTCAAAATGTAGCCACAAAGAAACGCTTGGCAATTCGGGTAAACAATGCTCCAAAAATATGCACTTAACTATTAAGTTTCATAATAATATACGAGTATATTCAGCATGCAAGTTTTTTTTCTTAACATCTATCCCAGAAATACGAAACTACTTTCCGGACAATCTAATAGTTCGCATACCTGAACATAGATTACCAAAGAACATCATCGAGTTAAATCCAATTGAAAGAAATCAGTAGAAAGACCTTGAAGATTGAGTGAACAAGCAGATAATCTGTGCTAGTGATGATATCACCTAGATCGGAACGATGTAATAGGTGTGCTGTTGGGCCGGCGTGATAGGGTTCTAGTAATACGACGTGATAGGGTTCTAGTAATTAGCCCAAATAAAAAATAAAGAAAACACCACATCACACCGTTTCCCAATCGGGGTAGGCAGAGAGGACAGAACACCAGGCTTTCTATTGCGACATATATCTTCGCCTCGTCTACATCCACATTCTCATGCAAATCATACGATTTTTTCTAACTTTTTACATTTCCATTTTTTAAAACATCATTCACGTAATTCTACCATACTTTCCTTGGTCTTTGTCTACCTACCATACTTTCCTTGGTCTTTGTCTACCACACCTTACGCCCATATTGGAACTGTATATTTGTTTCGTTCGCTTTTCTTCATTCATTCGTTCTACATGGTCAAACTATCTGAGGGTGCTCTTCTTCATCTTCCTTAATACACCAGTCTCAAGTTCACATTCATCTTAAATCACTTCATTCCGGAAGTAAACAATTGATTTATAATTAAATTTAAGAATTATGAAATATTTACAAAAAAATATCGATACAAGTTGTATATACGAGTAGGTAGAAGATACCAGAAATATCGATACAAGTTGTATATAGGTAGAAGGTGCCAGAAATTTTGGAATATCTATAAAAATGTTGCACTGCCAAATAAATCAAATTCGGAAAGAGCGAAAAGCCTTTGTAATCGAAGAGTATGCATGACGAGGTGTATGAACGTGGCAGAAGCAAAATATGTGCCAGGATAGAACGAAGTGGATATCGTTCTCTCTACATTTCCCAGTAGGGACATGGCGTCATTAAAATTATATTGCATCTATTGTGGTACCTTAATTTTCTTACTGATATTGTCAATTTACAAATAAAAAATAAACTTAAATGTACAGTACCCGGCGGTAAGTAATACACATCGGGTTTAAGAAAGAAACTGTCGCTTTGTAAAGCGTCGTCTCTGTCGCACGGACAGTTAGCGCATCGTGCGACAGAGACAACGCTCTGTAAAACGAGTCTCTTTCTTAAGCCCGATGTGAATTACTTACCGCCGGGTACTCTACGAGATTTATCTACTAACTGAGTATTTTTCAAAAAGAATAAAATAGACGTGAACAGATTTCCACACATTATATGTTCTATACCAATACGCTATTTCCATGTTGGAGTTGATAGAGAAAACACAGCGCCAAACTTTCCTATAACGATATACTTCCTTTGCCTCTTCCACATCAACATATTCTTACACAGTTCCTTCTGTTTGCCTCACTCATTACCTTTCTTTCTTTCAACATTTCATTCACATTTTTATTTTTTACGGTCGTCCTCTACCACGACTCCCATTCAAACTTGCATTGTACGATTATTTAGTCAGTATTTTTTCGTCACATATCCGTTCAACATGTCAAAATCTTCTCTAAGTGATCTTTTTCAGTCTACTACACTCTGTATTTAGCTTAAAAAATTAGGAAAATGACGAAGTTCCAATAAGTCGATCTTTGTTATCACTTTTCTAATAATTGATCCACCATTATACAATTTGATGTATATTCGTGGATCTCTCAAGACCCGGGGATTGCCCGAAACGTGATTAATTTATTTTAATATTTATGATAAAGGGTAATGTTTCTCGGTATCGTCGTTTTCTCATTAATGTAAATAATTCTCAGTAAATCAGTTGACACGTGTTGTGATCTTTGTTTTATGCTGGAAATAAAATCACAGCGTGAATTTACAGTACATTTTATTGTATTTAACAAATTCTAAGATTTTATGTACGAAATATTACAGTTGTCTATAATGAATTGCCCCATGAGAAGTCGTGATGACTTTTGGCTCCAAAATCAAAATTATATTGTATAATTGATATTACTATAAAAAACTTATGTGTAAAATAAGTTTTTAGCTTACATACAAACATATGTATATCCCATTATCCCGTTTCCCTGTTGGAGCAGTTAGAAAATACAGAGCGCTAGAATTTCCTTCCTCGAAACACATTTCAATGCTTCACATCCATACATATTTTCTTAAAACTCCTACTATTTATCCTAAGTCTTCTCAGTGAATCGTGTACGTGGAACAAGACTGAGAAGACCACTCTGAGATGGTTTGGGCAAGTGGAACGAATGAATGAAGAAAACTAAAAAAAAGAAACAAATATATAGTGCAAATTTGAGTGGGCGGCGTGGTAGAGGAAGACTAAGGAAAGTATGGTTGGGTCAAGTGTACGATATTTTGAAAAAAGGAAATGTAAAAAGTCAGAGAAATTTACGAGTTATATGAGAAAGTGTATGGATGTAGGAGAGGCGAAATATGTGTGTCGTGATAGGAAAGTCTGGCGTTCTCTCCTTTCTGCCTACCCTGATAGGGAGACGGCGTGCTGGTACGTATGTGTGTACTTCCTTCCATACGTGGAATACGCCTATACGACCCTTCCGAGTCCTGATTTATTATGTGTTTGTTCATATGGTAGAATGAAAGTACTGTAGTTCATGAGTCATGTTAATGTATCAATGTTGATATTTTTTGCATCACCTCTTTTTTTTAAATATGTATTTCATTGTTCGAAATCGAACGGAAACTGTGCAAATAAATTAATAAATATCCACATGGGTGATGCGGATATGTTGAAAAGCGTGGCCGTGAGACAACATTGATCGAGTCTTCAGGTTTAGTCACAGAAGTAGGCACGTCCACGAGAAGAGGTAACCATAACCTTATTATTTAAAATTTTTTTGGTTGCATCGGGTATTGAAACAGTATCACCGAGTGGAAGACACGCGTTTTTCTTACCAACTAGACCAAGGAAGTGGCCACTTAATTTATGTGATAGTAATGAATGAAAATATACATAAATGAACTCACCTCTATGGGCAGCAGATCTGAGACGTCTACCAAGCAGTGGAGACTGAAAGAGCAGTCTTCTAAGAGACAGTCTTCCCCCGCCTCCGCTGGAACCTCCTCCACCACCACAGCCAGTCAGTCCACTCAGTGGACCTTCAGGCTTCCTCGCTCCCATCCTTCTGAATTTGCAACGTTTCTACTTCAACATGGGTTACAAGTTATTCTCCTAATCTCCACTTCTTGTATTAGCTTTCAGTCAATTGCTTGTTTCCGACACCTTGCTTTGGTCTATTTGTTTTCCATCCGTTGTTACGGATTTAGCTTGGATGTATCTCGGGAGCATCTGTTATACTCGTACCGATTTTCTATTTCTAGACGAATGAGATTGTTTTTTTTTTTTCGTTTTGTTTGCGGCTTTGTTAATGGTTGATCAAGTCTGGTTTGGCTCACTGCTTTTGAAGTTGATGCAAGTGAGCAACGATAATGGTTTCTCTTTGCAATCTTTTTTGCAATAGTGAACAGAATTTCTTTTTGTCTCTGTTAACCGCTGCAGAAATATTACACTCGAATGGAGAAATATTTGAATCAAATATCTATCGGAATTTGTTTCGGATTGTTTTTTTTTTGTCTTGAGTCATAAAAATAAAAATTTAAATATTGTTAAGTACAATCAAGTTCTAATACACGGTGTAAAATACTTATATGTTTTTCTTAAAACTGTTAGGAAAACTAACTAACAACAAAAGCCACTATTGATTAATACACTGATTCACAATTTTTTTTCATTTCGTTGATATCATTTGACACAACTCGACTAATCCTATGGCGGATGAACGAAAATATTGCAATTATTATAATCAGTACACAACAATATTAGAGCGATTACTATTAATTTCTAAAATTATTACACTTAGATAATCGATTAAAAATGTTTCAATTGTGGGCGATTCGAATTAAGCGAAAGACCATTCATCGGTCTCATAAAAAACTTGTAAATTTTCACAATAATTTTAGACACAGCACTAAAATATCACAAATCTTCAAATACGACACAATTTTTTTTAATATGCATTTTATTATATAAAACTTACAAAAAATATTTTTTTTCGTGCTGCACGCGTTATTACAGACACGTTATTTTTTTAAAGGTATATTAAAATAGGAACAAATTAGAAAATAAATGCAGGGGAAAATATCGGTGAAACGCAAGTAACAGGTCAGACTTTAATGGAATGTAGATTTTATATTTATAATTTAAAAATGAATTGAAAGTGGATTTTATTATGCAAGTAGATTTCGAGTAATGATAAATAAACTTGGTTTAAATTATAAGAAAATTGGCAGTGGTTATAAATTTGGCACATAACTTAAGATGCCGCTTATTTTCAACGCATGTTTTCAAAAAGTTCGAGATTCATGTAATTATCCAACGGCAGTTGCAGTCACAAAATCTGAAACAAAAGAAAATAAAATTATATGATAAATAAATACAACAGAGTGCACATAATAAATTAATACACGCACAGGCGCCTTACATCCGC
This sequence comes from Odontocerum albicorne, assembly GCA_949825065.1. Lineage (NCBI taxonomy): Eukaryota > Metazoa > Arthropoda > Insecta > Trichoptera > Odontoceridae > Odontocerum > Odontocerum albicorne. Next base: position 30,060,216 of record OX463850.1, read on the forward strand.
ATGATGGCCGACAACCATACTCGATTACAAGGGCTCGCCTATCAATAAATCTTCTTCTTTAATATATCATATTTAAACATAATTCAGATATACTGAAAATCGTGTCCGTGAGATTAAATTGCCTTTAGTCACGGTAATCAAGTCCTTCGAGTTTATAACCATTGGAGTAGGCACGGAACTCGTTCCAGTTTGTCATTGCACGTTTGGTAATACTACCTCACACGTGAAGAGGCAACAAAACTCGCACACGTAGTATTGCTAACATACGAACAAGCGATTAGGGAAACATGACTGTGGATAAGTGATTCAGAAAATAGTGAAAAATATATAATTCATTTGAGCATATAATATGATTCTTCATTATGTGTAAAAATTACTTTCACCAGGGTGATCATACAAAAACATGTAATTTGTCTCAAAATTAAAAAAATTACCTATAAACTCTTTTTGAAAAATGATATAATTCTCGCCATGAAATGATATAATTCTTGCCAAGAGAAAGGAATCCTGTCTTAAACCCGGCTGTTTGATTAACGATGGCGACCAAAAAATTCAAAATATTGAAAAATACTAGTTAGGTTTGCCACAAGGTTATAAACCCACCGGGTTGAACTAATGGTTCATCAATTTATTCAGGTGAATTATTACAATGAATTACATGAAGTTTATCAATTTATATAGCGCCGTTTAGAGAGAAAACTCTCCCCAAGGACGCTCTTACTCAAAATTCGAACACACTTATAAATTTTGATAAGACCTTCCAAAAAGGACTGTCTCTAAGTGCTTCCTAAAACTGCACACGCCACCCGTATTTCTAACACTGGGAAGTAGACCATTTCACGCCACAGGACTAGCAACGACAAAAGCTCTAACATAATACCCTGCCCTATTGGATTGATTTGGAACAACCAATTTATTAGATGAAGAAGAAATCGACCTCAATATAAGAAGGAATATCCCTCAGAAAAAGATTGGAAAGATACAATGGGGCATTCCATTAAGGGACTTGAATACAAAGATACAAAGTTTGAAAACAGTCTTTGTGAAAATACAAGTATATCTAAGGAATTTGAACCATACGGACCCTGAATATTATATAGCCATTTTCGGTAAAAATATATATTTTCATCTCTTATCAATTGAGAGTGTATGTTAGGAACATAACATATACTACACACGGTTAGATAACATAAAATTTAGTTAAAGACAAGTTTATAATCTACATTCCCACGCTCCACTTATCTCGAACTTCGAAGAGAAGTTTCTAAAAATCAATTAAGATATTTTGTTTTAGCAATATCAAGTGGCTGTTACGCACAACGCATTTTAAACGTATAGTTTATAGATTCCGCCAATAAAATAGTTGGTTGATTTTTTTCCGTAACCCTTAGAGTACGTATGGAAAAAATCAACATATGCGCCCAACACATAACTCGATAGAATAAAATGGAAAGTAGTGTAATGTATAATTTAACATCGAGTTTCTTTTTACATTTTACCCATTATCTCATCAATATTATCAGCTAGTCGCAATCATAGATTTAAAAATAAATCAAAGGGTTGTAAATTTATGATTGCGACTAGCTGATAATATCTCATCAATATTATCAGCTAGACGCAATCATAGATTTAAAAATAAATCAAAGGGTTGGAAATCTATGATTGCGACTAGCTGATAATATCTCATCAATATTATCAGCTAGACGCAATCATAGATTTAAAAAAATCGAAGGGTTGGATTGGTATTTATACATATGGATTTAAAAATATTCAAGATAAAAAAAAATATTCATAGAAAACACATAGTCAAAAAAAGTATTTATTAAAATCTGAGAAAATGTAGAAATACATACAATCACGCCGATCCCAATTTGGGGTAGGTTGAGATGACAGATTTTCCTATCTAGATACATATTTTTCACATCCATACACCTTCTCATGCAACTCCTGCGATTTCTCATACAACTTTTTACATTTCCATCTTTCAAAATATCATTCACATGATCCAACCATACACCCCTTTGTCTTCCATTACCACGACTGCCACTGACATTTGCACTGTACATTTGTTTTATTAGTCTTTATCCATTCATTTTTCCACGTGGCATAACCCTCTTCAGAGTCCTCTTCTTCATCTTACTCAATACATCATTCTTAAGTTCACTTTCATCCCTAATCACTTTATTCCGTTTTCCGTCATATCACCTGTTGAGAATTATAGTGGCGAAACTAAAAAAAAAATATTTTCGAGTTAAGACTACCAATTTGCACTAAAATGACTCATTTTTTACGTAGATAAGTGGCTAAAGTATATTTCAACTCCTTGCCGTTTCGAGCAGTTTCGCCACTATGATTCTCAACAGGTTATATATTGTCACCCCATGTATTCTTCTCAGATCATGCATTTCAACATTTATTCGGCTTCTTTCCGTCTTTATTACACGTCCACGTTATACTCCCATCTATCAAGGTTGGCACTAAAATTCTGTTGTAGACTATCATCTTATCAGATTTTGATACTGGCAGGCTCGAGTATATATATTTTGTGGGGTGCACGGCCGCACGAAAACGCTCTGGACATCCGTGCGGAAGACCATTGGTTTGAATCCCGTACTGAAGTACTCCCTCAAATGACATGCCGGTGTGTTCCGATCGTCTCACTTCCGTGTTCCATCGGATCCAGTACAGAGGTTTGAATCCCGTACTGAAGTACTCCCTCAAATGACATGCCGGTGTTTCGATCGTCTCACTTCGGTGTTCCATCGGATCCAGTACAGAGGTTTGAATCCCGTACTGAAGTACTCCCTCAAATGACATGCCGGTGTGTTCCGATCGTCTCACTTCGGTGTTCCATCGGATCCAGTACAGAGGTTTGAACCCCGTACTGAAGTACTCCCTCAAATGACATGCCGGTGTGTTCCGATCGTCTCACTTCGGTGTTCCATCGGATCCAGTACAGAGATTTGGTCGGTAAGTTTGCTTATGTGCAACGGATTACTCAAAATAAACAAACTCCACGGCACAGCTTCGTTTTCCAACTGAATTGACGTCGGAATGGCGTGGGGACCCTCGACTACGAACCTCAGCAATGACAACGCTATATTATAGTATAGTGACCCATTTGACTTAGTCGCTCGATATTTTTCGTAACTCTTCCATTATCTGAGAAAATACTAAAATGAGGAATATATTGGTGACTATGGGTATAAATGTAATGACACTATTTGGTCAACTTCGGTATTCTATAAAACGCGTCTCACATTGCAAGGAAGTTGAAAAGGCAGCTGTAAAAATATGCGTATTAATTAATGATCGTGTTTATGAATTCACTTGTACCATATGCTATCAAAATATCGTGAAACACTATTGACCTCGTTTGAAGATAAAACGGAGCGTGTAGAAAGATAAGTTAGTGGCACTGCTATTTATTTGGTGTCGTTAAAATTTCCCAATTAAAAATATTTTTTTGTAAGACGTTTTTGTCATCGTTGATAAAAAATATATTAAGAAAATCATTTGTAAAATTTTAATATGTAGCTAGTGTTTTTTTTTTAAACTCTCATGGGAGATATATTAAATACAAATGTTTGAATCCATTCTTAAGTCGTTAATGGCTGTTTTTGTTTCTACTCGATTCACATATAGGCGTACACACATAGATGCAAAAAATAATCAAACATTTTACCAATTCTTAGATAGGTCAACAAACATCCAACTTCTGTACCATATATGGTAGTAGCGATTTGTATTACACTTTCGTCGTATACTCGTACAGGTAAAATCTTGCGGATTAATTGCTATGTGGCTCTTCCGATCACCCAGAATGGTGTTATAAGCTTTAGGTGAAAATAAGACTGGAATGCTTTTTAAAACGGGATTCGAATCCGCAATATCCGGGTCGAAAGACAGGCATTCCATCAACACGACTTGTCTGAATGGTATTGTATGAAACAATAATTTTTGAAGAAAGGCTTTAACTATGAAAAACCTTAAGTTGAATTGAAATATGGCAAATAGAGGATTAATATATGGGTTTTCGATATTTTGCTTGAACAAAAATTTGTTTTGTATGCTGGGTATTTTTTTTGTATATGCATACGAGTATATACAAAAAGGACTCAAGGATGTATACAGGCAAAATAAACCAACCCTTGTGGGTTAATATATTTTTGTATATACACGTTCATATAAGATACAGAAAATAAATATCATCAACGATAGATGGCACTACAATCGAAGGCTTTTGTAATGCGGATGGTTCCAACTCGCGCATATATAGCCAGAGAAATGTAATTTTCTTCAGGACTGTACTTCACAGGATCATTTCTGTAGTACTTCCTCCCTCGTAACGTTTACACTCTACCAGAGTGAAACCCCGCGATGACGAGGCGTGGCGCGGTACCTTGAGCGTGAGGCAGGGTGGAGATCGGTCCGTAAGGTCTGATCTCCATCTATCGATGATCGTTCGCTCTCTGGTCTCTGACCAGAGGGTTAAGGGTATCGTCGCTATCTGAGCGGTTTTTAAACACCTTATAATAATTGTCTAATCGATCGCCACCCGATAATTGTGGTTGGATCACCGATAATAATTACGTTATCGGTATTAAGATGGTTGGCTCAAATGTCAATGGAGAGTAGTTATGTTAATGCCACGTAAATTTACCCACCTGAAAACAATTTGCGCTCTTTTTGGAGCAACAGTTCACGCTTTATCAATTTTAATGTAATTTTAGGGGACCTCGAGTGGTAGTATTCGAATTAGGGTCACTTCACTTTTTATTTATTTAACAAAAAAAAAGAAAATTATATTTACTTTGAAAACGGGCATGTGTTAAAATAGTATAAAATATTTATCCAAATATAATTAAATTGAAATACTGTTTAATAATCCACTTTAAAATATATTTAAACCTAACTTAATTTCGAGTCAACTTCAGCTGTGCTTCAGCTTCTGAACTAACTATAAAGGGGAAAATATCGCAAAATCTGACCTATCAAAAAAAACTTTCCATCATGTTTGAGAAAGCCCCTCCATAAATATTGTTTGTTGCAAATATACGCAAACAATTTGTTTTGTCACAAAAGGCGTACGTAAGCAAATTATTTGTTTGTTGTAATAATACAGATGTACGCAAATAATTTAACTTCTTGCAAAAACAAACATCTACGTAAATCAACGGACCGATGTTGTTGTTATTTTTTACTTTATTTGAAATAAAAAATATGACGTAAAATTCCTTAATACAAATATAATTTTGTTAGTACATATTCGTAATTAACATTTTAGTACAAAAAATCAAGTTATCAAATCAGTTTATGAAGAATGTTGCTTTTTTATCAAACTTTTCTAACTACATTATGTAATGATATTATTATTTGTTGAAATCTTCATAAAAATCTTGAACACAGATCCCAGTGTCAATTCCGCGAAACGGGCATGCGTCAGCGCCTGAGTTAACTGTAAATGTATTCTGTGGGATGGTTCTGTGAGTATATAAAGTATTAAATACGGCGTGGCCCATCTACCGGGCTACATCTTTTAAGTTACATTTTTTTTCAATTGATTGAAGATATTTTTACTGTGGAGAATTTAATTTAGAAAAACGAAGAAACGAAAGTGGTCAAACTTAATTTCGCAAATCAAAAGCAATTATTTGATCACAACGCAAATATCGACGTCATTTTACTGATGGACAATGTATAGCAAGATCGAGATAAGATATTAATTGCACATTTTCAACAGGAGGGATTAGTATTTGACTTGCCTCGAGTTAAAAAAACCGCGTACTACCCGCACCAATGAGAATATTTAAAGGGTACAAGAGAATGTCGCTGATGATCAAGCAACTTCAACCAGACGACGTTCAGTTCAGCTCGGAATGTCTCTAAAGACACTGCAATGAATCTTATGAAGCGATTTGCACCTCTTTCCGTATAAAATTCAGTTGGTGCAAGAATTGAAGTCACAAGATTCACAATAACGCCTTGAATAGGAGCATTGGAGTGCGACTTATGGGACATCATATACTTGGTACCGTATCAAAGAATCGTAATAACGGCCAGTGATTGCGGGAGGGCGGCCGAGTTGGCTCTGTTACGCCTACTTAGGAAAGGTCGGTTTCTCCATTACATCATACTCGTATATTGTATATGCGCACATTCTTTTTATACTGAGAAAATACAGCCTCGCTCACTATACGAGTATAGGAAGTGGATTGTTACATCGTTGCACGAATCTGCTGCACGAACAGTGAATGAAAAAAGTGTACGAAGTAGGTCGAAATAATCTAGATATCTCTCCAAATATTAAAGGTCTGCATCTGAATCAATATCAGAGTTTTGTTCACATTCAGAGTTTGATTGTTATGAACCGTCGATACCTTTATTGTCCCATGGTACGAGTATATCGCCTTCCGAGCCATCGAGAACGTTGGTGATGCAACTTTTTTGAAATAAGTGATATATTCACTTTTTTGGATTAGCTTCCAAGCTGTTAAATATTAATTTTGCCAACTTAGATACCGGCACTTTCTTATTTAATTCGGAAATTGTCAACGGTAAGTTGTCAGCCAGGATTCATATTCCTTTCTCAGGTAATTTTTAAATGTTTTGGTTATGCGAAGCGTTGAAAATAGTAAAAAAACGATTTTGAGATTCTAAGACGCACCTTGTTTTTAGAGACGTTTATATGGGTATAAAGTGAATCTTAGAATCGGAGAAAACGGTATTATCATCTTGAAACTACTTAAATTGTGGGATCTACTCAAGTGATGATTAATATCAATATTGCAATCTATTGATGGAAAACGATATTTTAAGGTCATTGAGAACACAAAAAAATATACGACAGATCCTCACGATTATTTTGGATAGGTATGGATAACACTTCAGACTATTAAAGACGTCATATTTATATAATCATAATAATAAAAAAAATATATCTATTGACGTTTCTGCTCAAAGGTGATGTTATTCTGATTAATAATGAATTTATTCTATTGTAATAGACTGTCGTTGTACACAGTACAATCCGGCGGATCAAGTCTTCGAAACAAACAGAAAAATGTTAACCACTGGAGCCCTTTTTAAAAAAAAATAAAAAAATAAGGGGTTTGCACGACAGGCTCTTACCAACTAGGTAATGTAAGAGATGTTAACTAGAACAGTGTCGAGGAATATTATCTTGGCAGATTTTGATACTGTCCGGTTTTCAGTATTCATTTACAAATTGAATATTTGTAAATGAATACGGAAAATATATTTTAACAGAATTTGGCAAAGGAATTATGTTTTACCGGTTGTCCCCTATCTGATTTTTCACTGCCGGTAACAGATCTTTTGAATAAAATTAAGCATGATACGAGCTTAGCACCGATGGGCGTTGGATTGGGATATAACTGGTGTAAATAAGGGCTCTAGATATAAATCAATCCAACAATCTATCTCTTTGAAACCATGGTTTAATATCATAAGAATGAACAAGATGGAAGTGTCTGTCATGTGTCGTTTGCGGACGGGCCACTGCGTGGTGGGTAGCCACCTTTACAGAATGGGGTATTGTGGATAATCCCGACTGCGAGTGCAGATGATAAAACTATAGATCACGTAATTTTCGGTTTTCCGTTGCGAGACAAAGTTGATTTACTAAAAGTCATATACGAGTATTTACCGCATCCAATGAATGTTGTTTCTTCTTTCTTCGATTAATGTTTCCATTTAAAGATCGATTGTTAAATTTATGAAGCTTAATCAGTTGAAACTTGGAATTATCAAGGATTCTAATTTTTTTAAATTGGTATCATTATATTGACTCGTATAATTGGATAGTGCCTTTAATTTGGTGGCGCGCATTATCCTAGTTTGGGTGGATTGCCTATTTAAAAAAATAATATTCTGAACAGTTTTAAAAATATACATAGAATTAAAAGTTAAATTCCATTAAACAATTGTTTAAATTACCATGTAAAATTTCTAATAACAATCATCTTAGAATGCATGGTATTAAGTTACTATAAAGTGGAATGTGCCGCCTGAGAAAGTGGCATAACAGTTGCAATGTATTTAACCCTTAAGATAATTATAGTTCGGAAATTCTAGGATGAGTCCTGTGACAGCTCACAAATTTGCCCCAACACAACCTTATGTAATGTATTTACCTAAATAACTTGCTATTTATTAGAATTGATTTTTAACAAACACTGTTTATTCCACTTTTTAACAAACACTGTTTATTCCACTCAAAAAAAAAAAAAAAAGTGGAATAAATACAATGTCTTTAAACCTCCACAACGTTAATGCCTTAACTATAAACAACATATTAGAATTGAGGCTTATATTAAAGTTGATAAAATAATTAAAATTACTGAACATCGTTACAAGGTTGTACTGAGGCAAATTTGTGAGCTGTCACAGGACTCATCCTACATTTTCAGAACTATAGAAAGAAAACAATTATATATGGTTGAGTGGTGAAAAAGGCATTGATAAGTCATGGATACCGCATACAAACAGCTATTTATTTCTGAATTAAGGCTACATCGCAATTAAAAGTAAATTGCAAAGTAAATAATAAATCTTTGGAATTCACTAATATTGTATTGTATTTTATTATACTTTCGTTGTATACAGTACAACCTGGAAGGCTTATTGCCATATGGCAATCTATTCCATACATCCAGAAAGGTGTTAACGACGCCTTGAGTGAAATCCAGACTGAAATCCTTTTTCTGAGTTCCAACAAGAATCGAACTCGCAACTCCGTTGTTGCGAGTTCGATTCCCGTTGGAACACAACTGAGATGGTTGTGAGTGATAAAAACATCAAATACGTATGTATATAAGTGATGAAATAAATATAAATAATATTTCACAAAAATATACATAGATTTATGAATTGCTACACACAGAAAACATATATAGGCAAGTAAATAATGATGAATGCGAGTAAAATATAAAATATGTAATCTATAAAGGGGAGTCGGGTGTGACTCTTTTAAGACATACGTACGAGCATATAGGAAAAACTACTGATACCCAAAACTCAACGAGTTACAAATCAAAACTCAGCGAGTTACAAATCAAAGCTCAGCGAGTTACAAATCAAAACTCAACGAGTTACAAATCGAAAAATTATATGCGCAATGTAAATTAACTAAGATTGTCTGGTATCATTCAAATTTTCGATTATGATACAGATTTTGCCATTGCTGGTACGGTGGCGTGGAATTATCGTCTTCAAGTGTCAGAGGTGGCGTGTGCAGCTTTAAGAAGCAATTAAAGTCAATCCTTTTTGGGGGGTCTTATCAAAATTTATGGATGGGTTCGAATCCTGAGTTAAGAGTTTGTTCTCTAAACGGCGCTATATAAATTGTCATTTTATTATTATAAATATTATCCCCCATTGACTCAAGCGAAAACCAGACAGTTTTTTTTAAATAATGTATATTAATGGGAATCGATCCCGCAACCCTCTGGTTGGAAGACAAGCGTCTTGCTAACTAGGCCACAATAGCAGCGTCTATGTCATCATATATTTGGATCAATACATATAGAATAAGAATTGCTATTTAGTTATAAGTTAGTACTATTTCTTAGAAATTAAATATTGAGATTATTAAAAATAAAATTATTTGTGGCAAATGAAAATTAAGTTAGTTCATAGTTATAATATGCAAATTAGATTAGTTCTTAAGATATAAATTTGTATATAGGTATAGCCTTTAGCAACAGTTTAAGTTATACTCGTAGATTACTTTATCAAATAAGAAAAAACAAATAGAATAAAACCCGTTAAATCATACGAATAATTAAATTAAATAAATCTATAAGCACCTTAAAAACACGACCGTTCAAAAAGATCACATTAAAACAATATCACAATTGCAAAACACAATGAATTATATCACCAATAACATAACACGCACAAAACCAAAACACCAGTGATTATTGGCAACTATCACCACCGACAGAAACCGACCGAATGACAGCGGTATATGTTGTGCAAGTAGTGACGACTTCAGTGAACACACTGCCCCACGTGACGTGTGATAAGTTCCCCCACTGCCCACCAGGAGGGGATGCCCCCTACGCGAGTGATACAGATAGTGACACTGCATAACAGGTAATACGATTTTCAAAGAAAGTGTTATCACAAAGTAAACAGTGACTTCCGTTATTTATGTTTGACCTTCTTGGATGATAACATCACTTCCGAGGGATTTCTGCAATATGAAGGTGACATTAAGTGGTGTAACCAAGAAATATCAAACCCAAGACACTCCTATTTTCATTGTCGCCAACCAGCAATATAATATATAGATATTGAAATCTAGGAAAATTTATGAATATAATGTAAAAACTGATGAATCCTCCGGATAAATCGCGTTGTAGTACATTAAACTTCCGTGACCGACCTAGTTGGTAAGACGTCGTTGCGGGTTCGAATCCCGCTGGAACCCAGATTAAAAAAAGTGTTTCAGTTTGGTTTCACTAAAGGTTTCATAAACATATTTCTGGTTGTTGGGGTAGATAGCTACATGGCAACAATCCCACAAGGTGTTATGCATGATTCACTTGGGAGGTGCAGTAGCTGCCAGACCTGATTTGTTGAATTATAGTGGGTTCGAGTCCCGAAGTTGAACCCACTTGAGAAAATTTGCTACTTAAACGGCGCTATATATTGTCCTTTGAATTGAAAAATAGACTTTCGCTATAAACAGTAAGCCCCGTCGGACTAGCTGCTATGTGGCAATCTTTCCAATCAACCTGAAAAATGGTCAAGAGGCCTTAAGTGAAAATCAGACCGGAATCTTTTTTTTAATCTGGATTTTAGCAGGCATCGAACTCGAGACCCCCAAGATGAAAGATAGGCGTCATATCAACTAGACTACGGAGAATCTTTACTGTAGGCAACATATAAACCTCGTTTAATTTCTGCCGGGTTTTTCCCTTTTTGAAAGAAGGTTGATAAGCGCGCAATGTACAAATTTTAACATTTCAAAATATAAGGAAATAATACGTCTTCTATCGGCTCTAATTACAATAACATTCTACTGAGGATCGAGGTATCAAATTATAACAGCAACATCGCCTGATAATGCATATCTGCCCATACTACACTCTTACTGGAATTTTTTGGACCTTAGTGGTATATTTTTTAAATATACACGTTTAGTCTAAGCGGTTTCTTCGAGACTAGTGAGCATAAAACCCCTCGTTGAAATCAATGAAGATTTTCGTCTATTGATTATTGCATGAAATTTTACTGATTGTAATCACTAAAGCACAATGCCTGAATGTTTTGGATTCGTTGACTCTATCTATGGATGAGTGAAAAGGGAATTGATTAGGAAGAATGATACATGAATTACATAATTTGAAACCGCAGTGGAAAATCATAACCAAACATTGACCGCAAAATTACATGGGACGACTTAATGATAACATTATCACAATTGTTACAACAAACGGGTTATATAAATATGATTATTTGAAAGCATATTCAGTTGTCCCGCAAGGATGAAATTTGAGGCCTACGCTCTTTTTTATCCTTATCAATGATATTGGTTCAGTAAAAAAAGCACTCTAGGTTCGCTGATGATTTAATGCTCTATAGAAAAAATTCTTATGATAATTTTTTACTCTTTCCATCTAATTTGGACTCTATTTTAAAGTGAAGTCATACCGATAAACTCAATTCAATAATCCGAAGAGAACACTATTGTCTTATTCCAAAGCTGTAGTTTTAATTACTGTAGATACACTGTGAACAAACTTATGCTTTAGGGAGTAGAGTGCATCAAAGACTTGTGTTCATTTAAACACTAGGCTCTCATTTTGCCTTCAAGTGGAGAAACATTATTAAGTTTGTTTATAGAGTATTGGGATTTGTGATACGAGTTTCCGAGTCATTTATGGGAAGAGAGGTCATTGGATTCAACGACAGTGCGCTGGTACGTAGCAATTTGGAATATGGAGCAATGAAGTGGAGCCCGCCGAAGATCTGCTATTCCTCAAATTAAAAAAAATACAAAATTAATGTTAGATATTTCTACCTGCGAGAGTACGTTCATTACCCGTGGCTTTATCATACAAAGTTTAGTTTAGACATGTTGGGGTAATATTTTCTAAGCGTGAGGAGGAATTAGAGGGTCGTTTTTTATATCTTTGGATTGATGACAGAAGCAGCATCGATTTCAACAACTCGTATGTTGGAAAAAAATGTGTTTTTGCCTTTGAAAGTTATTTAAAACACAGAAATATTGATATGTTTAGGCTGGCAATAAGTAGAACAAACTTGCAAAGTGCTCTTAATTTGTGTAGCGGGGCTGGGCTGTCTCTTTTGAATTATGTCTCGGATATTTACATCTTCAACATTTCGGGAAATATTTTTAACGAAAGAATATCGAGACTTTCAAGAAGAATCTACAAATACAACTTTCACTGCTCTTCCTTTTCTATGTTGTCCTTCACTGTCCATCCTGACAGATTCTAGATTCAACTATCCGCAACCATTAGATTTGCTCGATGGAGCAACCACCGATGGGTGGCTTCAAAGTTATTTATGTTTTATTTCAAGAACATGAAGAATTTTACTTATTTTTTTCTTTTCCTATCCCTTTTTCTTTTCGCGTATAATTACAATACTCTGATTCCTAACTTATTATTTGTGACTTATCTGTGAACAAATATGATAAGTTAGTAGATATTACAATAATAAATAAACCCAGCAGGCTGTGTTATATATAATAGAAGTGTCATAAATAATATATTCCAAAGTGAATATGTAAGAAAACAACACGAGTAATATGCCTGATAGCAATAATAATAATAAAATGTCAATTTTTATAAACATTAAGAGAGCAGACATCGTCTAGGGCGAAACCAACCAACCAAACCAACAAACCATATTACAGTGAAATATTGGACTAAACAGTTTAGATGCTGTGTACAGAGAATCTTCATCGTCATATACTCGTATTATCATATTACAGTGAAATATTGGACTAAACAGCTTAGATGCTGTGTACAGAGAATCTTCATCGTCATATATTATCAAATTACAGTGAAATATTGGACTAAACAGTTTCGCTTAAGTAAATAATCCATTGTAGATGATTTTCGTCAAAGCAGACCAAGAAAAGGACTCACTTCAGAAACTTCAGTATATTAGTGGTATCGAAATATTAGTTCATCGTTCAAAAAATGTATTGAACTATATGGTGACTACATTGTTTTTTTTTATATTTCAATCTATCACTTTTTTTTATATTCTTAGGCTGAAAACTTTTGGATCTTATTACGTATGTAAAACTTATATTAATTTTCCCTTTCTATTATATAGCTACACGCTACTCGTAATTTGGGGGACCGCTCTGTGATAAATTTCAAAGCTAGGTAGCATTTCTGTTACACCGTGTGAATACCTGATGTACTATGTAAATTTGTACTTGATTTATGGTGTACGTGCAAAAAGTTGTGACGAATTTCCGTTGATACAGAGTACTGGAAATTATCACGTTGAATGAAAGCGGCTTTGCTGGCAGGGAGTGTACCGCTGCTCAGCACTGTGAGTAAACAGATAACAATGCGGCCCCACACTCACAATGGTGGGCGGAGGTTGCAGAGCACACCATCACACCATCTAAACAATGTGCAGATATCATATACAAGTAATAGAGACTCATAGTCACGGGATCACTTTATCCACACAGCAATAAAGGAAAAAACAATGTCACAACGCGATGGTGGCATATCGAGCATGTTCCTGAAAGGAACTCTAAAAAAAAATGACGACTTGATGGGATTCCGAATAGAAAGAGAAAGAATTAAATAAGACTTTTGCCTTTTTATCATTAACCATAGTTATTTATTTTATATTTGATATAGATTTAACCCGATTAAATCAAATAACACGAAAAAAAATGATAACGTTTATTAAGGAGTTCTTCTTTTAATTTAACTACGATATGGATGATAGCAATATCGGATAATGTATTCAACAGTGATGCTCAGTTAATGAATACGGCACCGAAAACAATTTTATGTTTCGATGGCGTAAATAATTATCCGGTATATTAAACAAATATCTGTCAATCAACAAAGGGTTTGCTATTTTTCCTGTTAGTAATTTGTTTATGTATATGACAAACATGTGTGTAGATAGATCTCTTCTCATGCTTAAGGAGTAATATCCAAGCATACATATTGAATATGTGGTATATATTGTAGTTATGGATAAAATTCATACTCTGTAATAAAGGTGAGGCAGAAATTTCTTTTGGACCCGTTAAGCTATCAGATAATTCCGAATTTCTTTGAATCCATAATTGAAGTTATGATCCTTGTAATCAAAAAGGTGAAAGCTTTAATTAAAATAGTAGGAATTGGACAATTAGTTTTTTTAATCAAGGATTTTATATGCTAGAGGCACATCCTTCAGGATGTCAAAACTTTTCGAGAGATGCTAATTAGTTATAGAAACCTTCTTGGAAGGAGTAACGTCTTTAAAAGGAATTAGAGAATTTTATATTTAGACAGCAGAACATAAGATGTTTCTGAAATGAAGAAAATCCAAAGAAAACAATTACTTTGTATAATTTCGAATGGAAATACACGTGTATATATTGCCGTCAAGCACGTTTTTGAAATAAAGAAAATTCAAGGAAAAAACGATTTAGTTGAATTCCGAACGTTAATATAATATAAAGGCGTCAAACATGTGCCTGAAACGAAGGAAATCCAAGAAAAAAAAAACGATTTTGTTGTATTCCGAACGGAAAGATACATAAATTTATTTTATAAATATATTTTCGATTTATTTTCCACTAAGTCACTTTTAATCACCGTGCATATGAAGTTTCGTTTTTTTTTTAAATCGGAAAGTGTCAGTTCAATTCCAAAAAAACATTTGGAAAATTGAGAACGAATACCATGAAAGAACAATCAGTTTCCTCTATCAAGGATTTAAAGGCTCAAGGCACACACTTTCAGGATGACTTTTGAAACTTTTCGACAGATACTTAGCAGTGATAGAAACTGTGTTGGAACGACTTGGTCATTAAAAGGCGCTAGATAAATAAATGTATAGATAGAAACTAAAATTCTCGATCTTTTTTTCAAGAAAAGGATATAGGCTTTATTGAAAACATTTGTTGTACAGTGGGCAAAAACTTTATTGTACAGTGGGCAATATAGCGGGTTTATAACCAAATAGTAACATTTTCATCCCAACCATACAATTGTTTTACAGCCTTTTGAGTTAAAGGTTAGAGATTTACATTATTTATAACAATAATAATAATCAAACGATATTTTATAAACTTCCGCTTACAAAGCAAACTCTCCTAAAGGGCGATTTTACTCCAGGATTTGAACCCACTCACAAATTTTTAAAATCGCTTTTTGAAATAGCTGGAACAAGATGGACGGAAAAAAGGTTAAGATCAGTGAACTGGAAATGCCTTTCGTCTGGAGCTTAACGCGAGTTCGTGGTCGGAAAGCCGTTGATATTTTCCGACAAGGTATCAGGGGGCGGCGGGACAGTTAAATACATTATGTAGAAGTGACAATACGTATTTGGACGACTTTTCACATTCAACCAGTTGAGGGATATTTGATATATACATACAAACCATCGCGTCATCTTCCTGTCAGGGTAGGCAGAGAGGACAGATCGCCACACTTTCCTATCTCGATACACATCTTTCACCTTTTCCACATCCATAAACCTTCCAATACAACTATGATATTTCTGACTTCCTACGTTCTCTTATTTCAGAATACCCCTTATTTGATCCAACCATACTTCCCTTGGTCTTCCTCTCACACGACTTCCACTCAAATCCGCACTATATATATATATAATTCGTTCCACATGTCCGAACCATCTCAGCGTGCTCTTCTTCATTTTACGCAACACATAAGCCTTAAGTTCACATTCATCCCTCATCAATTAATTCTGTATTCTGTCATACATTGTCACTCCGCGTATTATTCTCCAATTCACGCATTTCTATAGCATTTATTCGGCTCCTATCAGGTATAAAATGATCTTTTTTCTTAAGTTGAATATGAAATACAAATGGCTTTGTATAGAATACCAAAAAATTGCATAAGAACAGGAGTTAGCAAACTTTTTTTGAATAATAATATGAGTACCTAATGAAGTTACGAAGAGTTGCTTATCACCAGTACCCATTTGGCCCTCTCCCTCTGCCCCTCCATAAGCAATTATCCATAATATAGATATGTTAGGTATCTAAACCTTCCAACTTTAGTCATTGCGTAATCAAAATACCTAAGAATTTGGGTTTCGAAAGTTTATGTATACAACAAAAATTGAGTAATAAATCTAGGAAATAATACCCTCTATAGGTTCAATAAACATTATTTGCATAATTTAATGATAAAATGTAAAGAAACTGTATATACTCGTAGTATCAAATAATTACGTTTTGTTTTTTTTTGTTTCCACAAAATACCCTCTAAAAATAAGTAAAATATATTTTAACCTGACAGAGTTGAAAGCTAAAGAAATAAACGTAAACCTGGGTTAGAGGAGGAATTTTTTGTCGTGCATTAAGAAAAAGAGAAAATGTGAACTCAACTCATGATTCGCATGGCAGCTGATCAAATGTATACCATCCCTATAGTTAGAACATCTTTTGTCCAAAGGCAATATGTCCATTTGGCTCCCATGAAGTGCGATGCGGTGCTGAATTCAATAAAGGCAAAAGGGGGCAAACAAATTCAGGTAGTGGATCGGAGCGTGATTGTTATATAGGGCTTGCAGGAGGGATGACTTGTAGCAAAGGTTTATGTGAACTTTTGAGTGTGGTGTGTTTTTGGTGATTATGTGTGGGACGTTGGGGGACGAGTTTTTTGGTCTGTCTGGAATGATAGTCGTTCGTGTCGTCGTCGTTGCTGGGCCTCGTATTCGAGCATCCCCATGCCATTTCAACGTCGATTCATTTGGTAAGCGAAGCTGTGCCATGGAGTTTTTTGTGAGAGCCGTTGCACGCCTGCAAACTCACCGGCCACACCACTGTACTGGATCCGATGGCACACCGAAGTGAGACGATCGGTGCACACCGGCATGTTTTTTTTTTCTCTTTTAGAAGGAATAGATATGAGCGAATTCATAGGTATCCTTATACCCTCGAATACTAGGCGAAAAAAGTGCCTGTGTCATTCGAGAGAAGTAGCACAGCGCGGGGCTCGAACTGACGACCTTTCGCACGGAAGTTTAATGCGTTACCGCGGAGCCATGCACCTCTAATGATAATGCTAAAGTATGCGGGGTTTGATTAGCGTGGTACATACATGTAATTGAGTCTCACTTTACCATATATCAATTTGATGAGAGTTTGCAACGGGGTTTTGTATAATCAATAATCGGAAAATAACATCAACTTATTTATTGTCAGTAAGATACAGAAAAGCCTAGTTTACCGGGGACAAAACTAATAAAAGGCAACAAACCCAGATCCATATAATTTGTGTATTCCTTTAAATTGCCTGGTGTTTTTTTTTCATAAGCTATGTATGTTAGTTATAAGATTTCTTGTCATGTATAAATAAATAAAAAAAAAAAATTCATTTTATTCTTTTAACAATGGAGCTCTAAGAAACATCGTTGGTGCAAGCCGGTTTTAACAAGCTGTTGAAGTTTCATGAAATTTCCGTATTCTGGCGCTTGCTTGCTCGCTGACCACTAGACTGGTGCTCGCGTAACATACTACTAGTGGTTTGGGTACTACTACAGTTTGCGGAACGTTAGATTAGAGTTAAAAGTAGGAAATGTCGTGTGAAAATCACGATAATAATAACTGAACAGTTAAGATAAGTTCTCATTTCCACAAGTATTTAAACATATTTAATTTATCAAGTTGACATTACTGTTGTCAAGTGATGAAGTCAATTAAAGAGCTAAGCAGCTTGGTGGCAAAATGCCAGGGCTTCAGAATCGATTTCCGATCGTGGTCAAAAAATGTTTTAAAAGAAAATCTCTTAGATATTTTTTTATAAATAGGCACTTCATATATTCCGATAGAAAGGATGATCAAGTTGACATCAGAAATTGACAAATTTCAACAAGTCCATCAAGTTGAAACAAAAGTGTAATACAACATAACACAAATATTATTATGTTTGAATTCCAGGTTTTAAACCGCTTAACGCAGTAAATAATAAGTATTATAGATATATTTACTGCGTTAAGATTCATTTTCCTTCTCTCGTGATGTCGGACGTTAAGTCCATCGTCACTACTATTATTTTCACAATCCGCTACCGGAGAACCCCCATTGACGACCCTCAAAAAATAATGGATGGGGACTAATTTTGTACCCCATAACAGCATGGGTGGTGGTGGAATTGAGCTGAACTGAACGGAACAAATATTATTTTCAATATTTATCGTGTATAAACGACATGAAATGTGAAATAAGAAAGATATTAAAAGGTACGCTGCTGCATGTAACAAGGTTACCGGCGTACTAAGGCCTTTTTCGCAATAAATCGAAAAAAAAAAAATGATTGTCCACAGCGATGTGCTATTGCAAATTTTGATATATGGAAGCGGGTCCTGGACATTGAAATGATAAGAGCAGAATAAATGAAGTAGAAATGCGTGCATTGCGTAGACTATATATAAGAAGAATGAATAAAGGAATATTGACATGGTTTGACCACATGGAGATAATGAGTTGGGAAAATTTAAAAATAATATATCTCTGAAAATAATGACAAGCGTGAAAAAGGTAAACGGAGGAAAGGGTGGCAGGAGAAAGTTGGGGAAATTTTAACTGTGCAAGAGGTAAAAAGTATAAGAAACAGAAAAGTATGTATAACGCGATGTATGAATGTAGATGCAACGAGAACTATGAGCATGTTTAGTGAGGTATGGAGATCTGTCCTTTCTGTCTACCCAAAAAGGACATAACGTGATATTATGTAGGTATTCTGATAAACAATAAATTTACGTATGTGGAAGAATAGATTCCGTAGAGCAGAAAAATTCTCAGGGACCCGGATATAAACAGAAAATTTTCACCACTACACTTTCCAGAGGCAAAGGTTGCTAAAACCACCATGATATATGTAATCTCTGCCTATCTCTGAAGAGGAATGGGTAATAGTATAATATGTATTGGGTATCATATTTTAGGTCAAATTTAAACGTAAAATTAAACCGAGTGGACGTGGACGTGGACGACGGTATTCGAACGTCGGTCATTTCCGATCAAACTTCGATTTAGTCGTCATTAGTGGTAATCGGCCTTTCAGAGTGGACACAATCTTGGAGTGTCGTATCTTTAAATCACATTTGACACACATGATCATTTACTGTATCATTGCTATATACTATACTCGTACATATATATTTTTTTGGTTTGTGTATTTTTTTTTCTTTGCGATAGTAAAAATGCACTATATGTTTCGTAATAAAATACCATATATACAGCACGTTTGGAATAAACTAAGCGACGATTTTTTTCCCTTACGACATCTATCCGAGGAATACGAAACAATTTTCCGGGCAATATGTTACAATTATTATTTAATTTCTTATTACGAAATATAAAAATATAATTTACAATATACAAGCGTTACACAAACACATTTGTCATACATTGTCAACGGGGTATTACATTCGCCAAGGGTAATGGTAATGACAGCAATAAATGAATTGCGTTTTAGAAAAATAAACTTGTCATCTGAATATTTAGCACGATGCACTTAATTTGCATAACTGGTGTTGCAACGTGTTTAGATACAATATGATAAATATATAAATACATAAACATATATAAAATCATAATACCCCGCCTAGATTGATGTGGAGCAACCCATTTATTAGATGAAGAAAAAATCGATCTTAAAGTTCAACTTCTCTCCGAAGGGACGTCTCTCAACACATATTCGAAAGACACAACGGATACATACCATATTTATTTAATCAGAAACTATAAACTTTCTTAACACTACAAACTGAGAGAGACATGTTCGTAAGGAGCGTTCTCATGTTGGACTCTTGATTCAAGATATAAGAAAGGTGCTTAGTACCACTTTTTAAAATTGAATTAAATGCTTAAAGGTAAATTAATTCACAAAATGTAAGAACAGCCTAGAACCAAGGTTACTCGAACTCGTGGAGTTTTATAATGGAATTAATTAACGAATTCCAGTAAAGGTCAGGGGAATTCAACAAATGGCCAAGGATATATAACTTAACTGCTATATTTAAAAATGATCTAACATATCATACTAATTTGTAAAAAATTATATTGTACTTATTTCATATATTTCTCATTTGCGACTGAAACTGTATGCACTTATCTCAATTGGTTTGTGTTTTATTTTCTTGACCATTTCTTATTTTCCTCTTAACCCTCATCACGAAAATAAAATCACGATCTTATGCTGAAAACCAAAACATTATGAGTGACATTGTAATCAATAATAAATTAAACTACATTTAAGTATCCTTTACATATCACAGAACCAATTCAAAAATAAAATATAACGGTATCAACATCTTCCAAATAAATAATTCAGGATACATATCATATATCTTTCAAAATATAATATGATTCATGAAAATATCAATGTATAGAACAACATGAAAACAAAAACGAATACAACGAATTTAATTCAATCAACAATACAAGACTAGATCTGAAAAACCATAAAATTTTGTGAAATTTGCTGAAAAGTCAAGCTCACTAAAATTAAAAATAATTAAACACTAAAAATAGAAAAAAATGTACAGCGCATATCACATATGATTAGGATAAGGTAGAAACCGAGGAAGAAATACGTAATGGATATTTAAGTATCTTGTCAGTCTTACAATTGGTTGTTTGTTCAAGAGTATAATAGCATAAACAATTTTTTTTGTTATGTTATTTTAGTTAAAACTCTTTATTCCACTTTATATAATGGTATAACCCTACAGGTGTCAAGTATTTAACCTCATCATCAGTGGAGCTTAAACAAGACGTAAGGCGAATACCTTGAAACCGGTAGAGTTATACCGTTATACAAAGTGAAATAAACAGTGTTTAATTAAAATTACAACAATAAACAGTGTTTGACCAAAATTAAACCTTCATAGTGTTAATGCCTGAACATACTCGTATAAATAATATATAAACATTTATTTCATATTTGACAAAAGGCACATAAAAATATATAATCAAACGGAACAATAAAAAAATCTGCTAGGACGATAGTACACAACAGTATTTTAGTACTAAGTTTGACATTTGGGAGGTAAACTTGGACGTGGAAAAAAAGAAGCACGAATGCTGTAGAAATGCGTGCACTGATAAGAATACATGTAGTGACAATATATGATAGAATACGGAAAGAAGTGACTAGAGATTGATGTGAATTTAAGGCTGACGTGTTCAGTAAGATGAAGAAGATCACTCTGAGATGGTTTAGGAATGTAGAGCGAATAATTGAAGAAATAATAACAAATTAAATATATAGCTCAAACGTCAGTGCAAGGTGTGGTCGAGGAAGACTAAGTAAAGTATGTTTGAATTGAGTGAATGATATTTTGGAAGAACGAATCGTAGAATTTCAGAGAAATCGTATAAGGTGTATGAGAAAGTGTATGGATGTAGAAGAGGTGAAGGATGTGTGTCGAGATAGGAAATCTGTCATCACTATTTACCCCGACAGGGAGATGGCGTGATGGTATATGATATATTCATGTGTGATAAAAGTTTAGAAATGTAATATCAACAATAGGAGGAATCATTACTAATGATTCTTTATAAAGTGACTCAGTTATGCCCACAAAGTTTATTAAGAAGCACAATTTGTTTGACCTGAATTTGTTTAAATCTTATGTCAGTAAATAGTCTATACGTAAATAAAAGTGTTCATTCTTCTGAAATGACATACATATGATATAATACAACGCGGTCTCGTTAGTGGCGCAAATAACAATGTATCATATGATAGAAATGGACAGGCATGGGATCCGAATATAATAAAGTAATTAGCCTGATCAATAGGCAAAATGACGTGGTCACCGTGCTGCAGAGCTATCACAGGCCCAAACCGGGTCATGGACATGGAAACACTTTTGATTTGATACTACAACAGAGGTTAACAACTAGTGGACATGCAAAGATTTTTTGTAAAGCTGCACAGCATGAACATTAGTGATACTGATTGCACATGTGACAATATAGACTGTTAGAAGTACTTGTAGCATGCTCAAAAAAATATTTTCGATTGATGCAAATCAAAAGGAAATTTCAATACGAGTATCACATTTATGAAATTTATAAGCTACAAAAATATTTTGTTGTGTCACTTGTATCACTAAAATTCAAAAGTTTCCAGCTTGGTTAGGCAATAATAAAGTTCAAATTTGATACTTCTTCCCTCAGTAGTAAGCTAAATAGAGCAGATAGAAGAGGTGTTGTTTCGTAACATTTTGAAATATAAAAAAATAAATATCGCGCGGTTATAAAGATTCTTTCGAAAGAAGTGTAAAATCCGATAAAAATTAAACAACGTTTTTAAACGTAGTCGTCTTTTAATTTCTGTCGGGATTTTCTGTTATATTGAAATAATCTTGATAACCGCGTCCTATTCGATTTTTAACATTTTAGAATATAATGAAAACAACGCGACATCTATCGGCTCTAATTAACATACCACTGAGTAGATCGCCTGACCATGC
This sequence comes from Odontocerum albicorne, assembly GCA_949825065.1. Lineage (NCBI taxonomy): Eukaryota > Metazoa > Arthropoda > Insecta > Trichoptera > Odontoceridae > Odontocerum > Odontocerum albicorne. Next base: position 30,082,923 of record OX463850.1, read on the forward strand.
GGTGAGATTGGCTGGCGTGGTATATGTCCATACACCCTCTAACTTGTTTAGGCCGGTAACATTTTGACCTTAGTGGTATATAACTAATGTTTTACACAACAAAATATTTTTTTTCTTCAAGGTTCTTTTTAAACGCGTCGACATATAATTTATCGATTTTTTGGGTCAGGTAAACAATATTATCTAAACAAAAATGTAGGAAGCGAATATTAAATTAGTTGTCAAAGTAAAACTTGATTTAATCATAAATTGTAGCTATTTTTTAGTGAAGAAACAAGCATTTAAAGTTAAATTTCGTAAAAAGTTTTCATAGCTTTCTTAAATAAAGAAGTCACGTGGTTTCATTACCTCATTTTAAAGTTTGCATCGTATGAGCTTCGACTCAAATTACGAAAGGTTAAAAATTAGCATTTAGTATTTAGGCCGGACTATGTATTCTGGTATTACTCATTTTAAGAAAATTATTTGTAATGAATATGATCAATGTAAATATTACAAATATCTCGGACATACCATAAATGTGCACTTAGAATATTTGGTGATGTTAATAATTTAATAATTAAAAATTCAATGGAAAGCAAGGCGAACCAACACTTCCATTCTCGAGCCACTGAGATTGTCGACGAGTTCTCTGATTCTTTGGGCACATTGCTCGTGGCCAAGGAGACAGTTTGGAGAGGTTTGTGGTTACTGGAGGCGTCGAATGACGACGCTCAAGAAGAATAATCCCAATGCGTTAGACGGGCCAAGTGAGAGACGCAACTGGACTACCCTTAACAACTACCCCTCGAGCTGCGGAGTGAAGGGATGGATGGAGAGGAGTCGTCAGAGGCTATCATGGGAGTCACGATGCTCAGTCATGAGCTGCACGACAAGATTATGATAGAATCGTTTTTTTCCTTTTTTCTCATTGACCATGATTTCTCTATGTTCTCCAGAGTATATACTGGTTAGTACATATCTTTGTCAGACTTGTCAGCTGATTTTCCCATTCCAATTCACCTTTGGATATCTGCTTCACATCCTCCATTCCTCGAAATAAGGGCACCTAGTTAGACAAACTCATGTACTACTTAGTAATCCCTTAGCGAATCACTTCTTTCCAGTCTCGAATCTTCCTTTAAGCAGTTGATATTATTTTAAAAGTTATAACACTTCCATGTATACATATCGTCGTCGTTGCTGGGTCTCGTAGCCGAGAATCTCCTCGCCACTCCAACGTTAATCTTGAGTTGCTCTTCTACGTCGATCATGTGATCTTCTGTGAGAAAACAGCCTGATTCTAGAGATGCGCATTCCCTCCCCAAGATGTCACATACGAGTACATGTTGATCCTGCTGAGTCACCTGGCAATGTTGACGCATGTTCGTAGCACACTGACTGTTTCTCACACGTCTAGCCGTTGAGACGACATCAGCCTGAGAACAGATGGCTCTCAATCTTATACGGTTCTGAGCCACCTGCTTCCATTTCTCAGGCGTATCGCACAAAATCAGCGACTCTCGCAGACTGCCCTTATAGTGCTTTCTCTGCCCACCAACCCTTCGCTTGCCCACTACTATCCCGTACAAGACGCGTTTTGGGAGTCTATTATCGCACATGCGTATCGCATGTCCGGTCCACCGAAATTTCGCATTTACAACCACATATTCTTTAGGTTTACAGTTGGAGCGTTGCATGACCGAGACAATTGTGACATGATCACTCCAGTAGATTTGAAGGATGCGACGAAGGAAAAACCGGTGAAATATTTCAAGGCTTCGAATATGCCTTCTAGATGGAACCCACACATAATTTTGGGATGGATGGTGACCTTGTAGATAGATTTATTAGAGCGTTGCAGGACCGAGACATTTGAAGCATCGTATACATATGGTATACGCATTTATTGGTTTGAAGATTTTTTCCGAGCAACCAACATTTGCCTTATAATACATTATATTATTTGATATACATCTACGGCAAAGTAAATAAAGAAAATATTGACAGTTTGCAAAAACATCTCAAGGAAAATAAGGATAAAGAATATAATATGTTAGGGGTCGAGAAATGGAATATTTTGAGATAAATAATTCCTTTTCTAAGAATTTTCTTCAATATATGTGAAAAGAATATTTATATTAAAATTATGCAGGACAAACATTAGAAGCTGAGAATCGGAAGATCTCCATGGTCTAGTGGTAGAGCGTTTGTATTCTTTTCAATTGTAATCTAACAAAAATGTTCTCGTATCAGTATGGTTTATATAACATTTATACTTTTTGACATATTAACTCCTTGTTTCTGGAAAGAATTCCTTAGTGAACAAGTTTCCCTTCGATTTTGATACAATAATACACATTATTATACCTGTTCCCTATCGGGGTAGAAAGAGGTAATAGTACTACGTTTTTCGATCGATTAGCCTTTACATCCAGATACCTCCGGACTTTTAACACATCATATATTTAATTTCATAAAAAAAAATCAATAAAAAATATGTGTTCTATATGTTATGTCGGGAGTAACGATGGAAAATACGCAATATTTTAAACATTTTATTCAGATGGCTTACACGAGTACTACGAATTACAACGAAATATATCATTGAGATATATTTAGGGGATGGAAAGTCACAGTAAACTCGTTCCTACCTAGTGCAAATGTACCTAGGGAATTTAGGCCTTATGAACCCTTAATATACTCATTTTGGTGAAATATATATCGTCATTTCTTTTCAATTGAGAGTGAAAAGAGCAAAGGCTATATGTGGTCAGATAACATGAATTTCGGATAAAGAAACTGAAATTACTTTTCTCGCGCTCCACTTATCTCTAGGGGCTGGGAGCGTTTCTAAGAACATATTAAGGCAACTTTGAAACATTTCGAGTTAGAAATCCCAAATGACCGACATGTACAGTATTTCTAGTCTTAACAGTTTATGGATCACGTATATACGAGAGTTAATCGCAGGGTTCACTTTATGGAGAATAAACAGGATATGTGTCCATCACATAACATGTGCTACAAAAACTGTGCAGGTAGTGTGTTTGCTTAGTACCAGAGCGTTGACGACTTCCGTGGCCTAGTTGATGAAATACCTAACTCCCTACCCGGAGGTTGTGGGTTCAAATCCCGCTGGAATTCATTTTTTTGAGGATTCTAGTCTGGTTTTCATTTAGCAGAACCCAATTTTTTTCAACCCTCTTTTACAGCTTTCTAGTTGGTTGGAAGAGATGCCACATGGCAATAAGCTCGAAAGGTTGTACTCTATACAATGAAAGTGGAATAAAATACAATACTAGCGTCTCGAAAGTTTTCCGATTGATTTTACTTGAATATATATACAATAATAATTCCATTTGGATTCTAAGCATATGTAAGATTTTGGCTATTTGTCTTGATATTCAATCTTGCAAAACGACATTCACTGGCGATAATCTATAAATTATCGGTACGACTAGGTTTTTTATTTAACTTGAATAAACATATGTATAAATATACTACATAAATAAACATTTATACTATTTAAGAGCGGACTTGACACAAAAAAATCAGTTTATATATTTATTTTTTGATTAATTATTCACTGTTGCCAACTCGACAAAAAAAAACGAAATTCAATACAAATAAAAAAAGTATAAATCAGAACAGCTATGAAATAAACTTAAAAACATATCAGATAACAAAATGAAATCACATAAAAAGTGGAAGGCGAGGAATAATAAGGAAAGTATGGTTAGATTAAGTGAATAATATTTTGAAAGAAAGAAAAGGTAGAAAGTCAGAGAAATCGTAAAACTTGTATCAGAAGGTGTATAGATATAGAGGAAGCTTAGGATGTTCGTGTCGTGAAAGGAAAGTCTGGCGCTCTGCCTACACCGACGGGGAAATAGCGCAATGGTATGTATGAACGTAAAAAAATGGAAATAAATAACAAAAATGAAAAAAAAAACATTTAAAATTGAACACGAAAGAAAAAAACAGGTTATGTATAAAATAGAAAAACAACGTGACCCAAGTAAGAAAATAATTACAATTGCATTAAATTGAAAACTCCTTCATATTGAATTAAAATGAGTAAAAAATAACAATGACAAATTTGAAATATTTATAATTTTAGCTTCCCCCTGGAGCAGCTGAAAATATCCACATCCATCATGTTTCGTAATCTGTGCAGTAGCGCTTTTTATATATATTTTTTGGCACCAACGAGAATCGAACACAAAACTCCTGGGAGGAAGTCAAGTATCATACGAACTAGGCTAAGGAGGTCGTTCACACGTTTTACCAAGTTTAAATATTAAAAAAAAAAATTGTTAAAAATTAAAAAAATTGTGGCGTAATTTTTTTTTGTTATTTCGGTTTTTGAAACCTGAAGGTTATCGGAGCTTCTTGTGAAATGTTTATGCACCTCCTAATGTACCTTTGAATTTTGTTTAATGTACAAATTTAAAAAAGTAATTAATTATTAAACAACACAAAACAAATATCAAAACACGTGTCAACTGATTACATCGGGTATGTTTGTGTTAACGAGAAAATGATGATACCGAGAAACATTGCCAATTAAGTATTAAAAGAATAAAATAATTTAATCACGTTTCAGGGAATCCCCGGGGTCTTGAAATATCCACGAATATGTATCCAATAGAAACGGTGGATCAATCATTGGATCAATAATTTTGCAATCAACAAAGGTCGACTTCTTGGAACTTATTGTTGTATAATAAATTAATCTTCTTTATTTGTGAACGTGAGCTAAATGCCGACGTGTTAAGTAGGAAATAAACATCATGTTGAAGTGGTTTGGACACATTAAACGGATAGGTTGGCCAAACAAATTTATATTGCAAACATGAGTGAGAGTCGTGGTCGGAGAAACAAAGAAACGTGGTTAGACAAAGTAAATGAAAATTTGAAACAAGTAAAGGTAAGCGGTATAAAAAATAGAATGAATTGTATAATTGGATGCGTGTTACGAGTATGTCGAAAGTCGGGAGTTGATGGTGATGATGCTAAACATTTTATTCAGGTGACTTGTACCATGAAGTATATCAATCAGGGTGATATATTTACGGGGTGGAATGTCATAGTGGCCTCGTTCCTCCCTAGCGCAAAAGTACCTAAGGAATTTGGGCCATATGAACCCTTAATATACTCATTTTGTTAATATATATATACTTCATTCCTTTTCAATCGAAAGTGTATGAGTTAAAGGCACATGTGGTCGGTCAGGCAACATATATTTCAGATATATAAACTGAAACTACTATTTTGGCGCCCCATTTATCTACAGGGGCTGTGAGCGTTTCCAAGAACATATCAAGACAACGAAATTTAGTTTTAAAAATATCAAATTGTTACGTTTCTAATCATATACTCGTAGTTTATGGATCCTGTTTTTAAGACAGTTGACTCTAGGATTCACTTTATGGATAAAAACAGGATACGTGTCTATCCATAATATGTGTAAGGAATGTGGAGGAGGCTAAAGAAGTATGTCGTAATTTGAAAGTTTTTACGCTGTCCTCTCTGTCTATTCCGACAGGAGCGTGAAGTGATGGTATATATGAATGTTTTTACAATTTTTAGTAACTGTTTACTTCAGTCCAATAAAGTACATACAATAAATAATTTCGCATCTCATGATGGTGTGTATGTACTCGTATGTATATTCATTATTTGTTTGACCTCAAATTATTTAAAACTGACAGCTCATATTTAATAGTCCGGAACTAACTCAGCTTGTCGTGTAGCATATTCCTTGTAGGCCCACCCAAAAATATTATATTTGTTCAATACTTAAGTGGGTGCAACAATTTGTTTATTCAACTTTGTATAACAAGATTGGACGATCGCAATGTGCATTTTATGTACTTTGACTACTTGCAGAAGTCAAGTGAATAAGTTGTTCTTATCGGGATGAATTGAGTGAATTGTATGTTTTGTTATTGTGTTGGGTTCGAATTGTAATAGTTTTTTATGTATTGTATAACACTGCTTACATGTCAATGTTGATTTTTTTTGTAATTTATTTAACTTCATTTTATAATTTTTTTTCAGGTCCTTTGCACATTACAGGTTTCCCTAATTCGTAAAAGGACCAAACATAACTAGAACAAAAACAATATGCAAAAAACAATTCAAGATTTAAAGACTTATTTGATAAAAACAATAGTAAAAATGTATATGTTACACTACAACATTATGTAACAATGTAGCATGTTAACTAATACAAAAACAATTATTTCAAGTACTACACTAAATTTCAGAGATTTTTCCTGAAGGAGCTGAGCGACACATGAAACAAGTTTATATAATGTTTTGTTTTTGTATAATCAAAAATCGAAAAGAGGTATCGATTTATTTTTTCATGCTAAATATCCTCAGTGAGATACAGGCAAAAAGCCTAGTTTACTGGGGAAACGACAAATGAAAGGCAACAAACCCAGATACATTAAAATTGTATGTCCAAATCAAATTACCTCTTGTTTTTCGGAAATTGTGTATATTTCTTGTCATGTGTAATAATAAATAAATAAATATATAAAAATAAGGACATCACACACGTTTAAAAAGCGTGATTGCTCTACCTACCAGCATTTCCAAAGGCAGGTTGGTTTGTCTTATAGGTTTATAGAAAAATCTATGGGTGCGTTGCTTCTAATAATTATTCGGAACATACAAACCATGACTGTTCTGGACGGATGGGTTAACTAAATAACCCTTGAGCAAACAAAAAAAAGGACACCCAATCGAAGAGATCTTTCACTCTCTAATGATCTGTAACTAAGCATCCCCAGTAAGACGACACTTGGATAAAGCCAGGGATAATATCCATACTCTCTCATGTAGAGACAACGGATAATTTTTTTCTTTGACAGTTTGTTTGACCGTAATCGTTTGACCGTTGAAATATAATAAAATATATCAATAAAATTTCTAGCATTTTTATTTATTTTTAACGACCGAAGCATTTACATGGAACAAACATTTAATGTAACTGCAAAAATAAAAAAAACAAAACAGAACTACACTTATACATCAAACAGAAGAAAAAAAACGACACAAGAATATTGTTATTACGTTAATGTTGTTTTTTTGTGACGCTTATCAACAATCAAGAAGGTTGACCATCTGATATTTACGGGCATCTAGTGATGTTTGTGTCAGGTTATCCTTGTTAATGGAATTGCACAATTTCTGAAGGTTGCGGCAACAATATATGTTATAGCCTGGATCAAATATTTTGTGACGCTTATCAACAATCAAGAAGGTTGACCATCTGATATTTACGGGCATCTAGTGATGTTTGTGTCAGGTTATCCTTGTTAATGGAATTGCACCATTTCTGAAGGTTGCGGCAACAATATATGTTATAGCCTGGATCAAATATTTTGTGACGCTTATCAACAATCAAGAAGGTTGACCATCTGATATTTACGGGCATCTAGTGATGTTTGTGTCAGGTTATCCTTGTTAATGGAATTGCACAATTTCTGAAGGTTGCGGCAACAATATATGTTATAGCCTGGATCAAATATTTTGTGACGCTTATCAACAATCAAGAAGGTTGACCATCTGATATTTACGGGCATCTAGTGATGTTTGTGTCAGGTTATCCTTGTTAATGGAATTGCACCATTTCTGAAGGTTGCGGCAACAATATATGTTATAGCCTGGATCAAATATTTTGTGACGCTTATCAACAATCAAGAAGGTTGACCATCTGATATTTACGGGCATCTAGTGATGTTTGTGTCAGGTTATCCTTGTTAATGGAATTGCACAATTTCTGAAGGTTGCGGCAACAATATATGTTATAGCCTGGATCAAATATTTTGTGACGCTTATCAACAATCAAGAAGGTTGACCATCTGATATTTACGGGCATCTAGTGATGTTTGTGTCAGGTTATCCTTGTTAATGGAATTGCACCATTTCTGAAGGTTGCGGCAACAATATATGTTATAGCCTGGATCAAATATTTTGTGACGCTTATCAACAATCAAGAAGGTTGACCATCTGATATTTACGGGCATCTAGTGATGTTTGTGTCAGGTTATCCTTGTTAATGGAATTGCACAATTTCTGAAGGTTGCGGCAACAATATATGTTATAGCCTGGATCAAATATTTTGTGACGCTTATCAACAATCAAGAAGGTTGACCATCTGATATTTACGGGCATCTAGTGATGTTTGTGTCAGGTTATCCTTGTTAATGGAATTGCACAATTTCTGAAGGTTGCGGCAACAATATATGTTATAGCCTGGATCAAATATTTTGTGACGCTTATCAACAATCAAGAAGGTTGACCATCTGATATTTACGGGCATCTAGTGATGTTTGTGTCAGGTTATCCTTGTTAATGGAATTGCACAATTTCTGAAGGTTGCGGCAACAATATATGTTATAGCCTGGATCAAATATTTTGTGACGCTTATCAACAATCAAGAAGGTTGACCATCTGATATTTACGGGCATCTAGTGATGTTTGTGTCAGGTTATCCTTGTTAATGGAATTGCACCATTTCTGAAGGTTGCGGCAACAATATATGTTATAGCCTGGATCAAATATTTTGTGACGCTTATCAACAATCAAGAAGGTTGACCATCTGATATTTACGGGCATCTAGTGATGTTTGTGTCAGGTTATCCTTGTTAATGGAATTGCACAATTTCTGAAGGTTGCGGCAACAATATATGTTATAGCCTGGATCAAATATTTTGTGACGCTTATCAACAATCAAGAAGGTTGACCATCTGATATTTACGGGCATCTAGTGATGTTTGTGTCAGGTTATCCTTGTTAATGGAATTGCACAATTTCTGAAGGTTGCGGCAACAATATATGTTATAGCCTGGATCAAATATTTTGTGACGCTTATCAACAATCAAGAAGGTTGACCATCTGATATTTACGGGCATCTAGTGATGTTTGTGTCAGGTTATCCTTGTTAATGGAATTGCACCATTTCTGAAGGTTGCGGCAACAATATATGTTATAGCCTGGATCAAATATTTTGTGACGCTTATCAACAATCAAGAAGGTTGACCATCTGATATTTACGGGCATCTAGTGATGTTTGTGTCAGGTTATCCTTGTTAATGGAATTGCACAATTTCTGAAGGTTGCGGCAACAATATATGTTATAGCCTGGATCAAATATTTTGTGACGCTTATCAACAATCAAGAAGGTTGACCATCTGATATTTACGGGCATCTAGTGATGTTTGTGTCAGGTTATCCTTGTTAATGGAATTGCACCATTTCTGAAGGTTGCGGCAACAATATATGTTATAGCCTGGATCAAATATTTTGTGACGCTTATCAACAATCAAGAAGGTTGACCATCTGATATTTACGGGCATCTAGTGATGTTTGTGTCAGGTTATCCTTGTTAATGGAATTGCACAATTTCTGAAGGTTGCGGCAACAATATATGTTATAGCCTGGATCAAATATTTTGTGACGCTTATCAACAATCAAGAAGGTTGACCATCTGATATTTACGGGCATCTAGTGATGTTTGTGTCAGGTTATCCTTGTTAATGGAATTGCACAATTTCTGAAGGTTGCGGCAACAATATATGTTATAGCCTGGATCAAATATTTTGTGACGCTTATCAACAATCAAGAAGGTTGACCATCTGATATTTACGGACATCTAGTGATGTTTGTGTCAGGTTATCCTTGTTAATGGAATTGCACCATTTCTGAAGGTTGCGGCAACAATATATGTTATAGCCTGGATCAAATATTTTGTGACGCTTATCAACAATCAAGAAGGTTGACCATCTGATATTTACGGGCATCTAGTGATGTTTGTGTCAGGTTATCCTTGTTAATGGAATTGCACCATTTCTGAAGGTTGCGGCAACAATATATGTTATAGCCTGGATCAAATATTTTGTGACGCTTATCAACAATCAAGAAGGTTGACCATCTGATATTTACGGGCATCTAGTGATGTTTGTGTCAGGTTATCCTTGTTAATGGAATTGCACAATTTCTGAAGGTTGCGGCAACAATATATGTTATAGCCTGGATCAAATATTTTGTGACGCTTATCAACAATCAAGAAGGTTGACCATCTGATATTTACGGGCATCTAGTGATGTTTGTGTCAGGTTATCCTTGTTAATGGAATTGCACCATTTCTGAAGGTTGCGGCAACAATATATGTTATAGCCTGGATCAAATATTTTGTGACGCTTATCAACAATCAAGAAGGTTGACCATCTGATATTTACGGGCATCTAGTGATGTTTGTGTCAGGTTATCCTTGTTAATGGAATTGCACCATTTCTGAAGGTTGCGGCAACAATATATGTTATAGCCTGGATCAAATATTTTGTGACGCTTATCAACAATCAAGAAGTTTGACCATCTGATATTTACGGGCATCTAGTGATGTTTGTGTCAGGTTATCCTTGTTAATGGAATTGCACAATTTCTGAAGGTTGCGGCAACAATATATGTTATAGCCTGGATCAAATATTTTGTGACGCTTATCAACAATCAAGAAGGTTGACCATCTGATATTTACGGGCATCTAGTGATGTTTGTGTCAGGTTATCCTTGTTAATGGAATTGCACAATTTCTGAAGGTTGCGGCAACAATATATGTTATAGCCTGGATCAAATATTTTGTGACGCTTATCAACAATCAAGAAGGTTGACCATCTGATATTTACGGGCATCTAGTGATGTTTGTGTCAGGTTATCCTTGTTAATGGAATTGCACAATTTCTGAAGGTTGCGGCAACAATATATGTTATAGCCTGGATCAAATATTTTGTGACGCTTATCAACAATCAAGAAGGTTGACCATCTGATATTTACGGGCATCTAGTGATGTTTGTGTCAGGTTATCCTTGTTAATGGAATTGCACAATTTCTGAAGGTTGCGGCAACAATATATGTTATAGCCTGGATCAAATATTTTGTGACGCTTATCAACAATCAAGAAGGTTGACCATCTGATATTTACGGGCATCTAGTGATGTTTGTGTCAGGTTATCCTTGTTAATGGAATTGCACCATTTCTGAAGGTTGCGGCAACAATATATGTTATAGCCTGGATCAAATATTTTGTGACGCTTATCAACAATCAAGAAGGTTGACCATCTGATATTTACGGGCATCTAGTGATGTTTGTGTCAGGTTATCCTTGTTAATGGAATTGCACAATTTCTGAAGGTTGCGGCAACAATATATGTTATAGCCTGGATCAAATATTTTGTGACGCTTATCAACAATCAAGAAGGTTGACCATCTGATATTTACGGGCATCTAGTGATGTTTGTGTCAGGTTATCCTTGTTAATGGAATTGCACAATTTCTGAAGGTTGCGGCAACAATATATGTTATAGCCTGGATCAAATATTTTGTGACGCTTATCAACAATCAAGAAGGTTGACCATCTGATATTTACGGGCATCTAGTGATGTTTGTGTCAGGTTATCCTTGTTAATGGAATTGCACCATTTCTGAAGGTTGCGGCAACAATATATGTTATAGCCTGGATCAAATATTTTGTGACGCTTATCAACAATCAAGAAGGTTGACCATCTGATATTTACGGGCATCTAGTGATGTTTGTGTCAGGTTATCCTTGTTAATGGAATTGCACAATTTCTGAAGGTTGCGGCAACAATATATGTTATAGCCTGGATCAAATATTTTGTGACGCTTATCAACAATCAAGAAGGTTGACCATCTGATATTTACGGGCATCTAGTGATGTTTGTGTCAGGTTATCCTTGTTAATGGAATTGCACCATTTCTGAAGGTTGCGGCAACAATATATGTTATAGCCTGGATCAAATATTTTGTGACGCTTATCAACAATCAAGAAGGTTGACCATCTGATATTTACGGGCATCTAGTGATGTTTGTGTCAGGTTATCCTTGTTAATGGAATTGCACAATTTCTGAAGGTTGCGGCAACAATATATGTTATAGCCTGGATCAAATATTTTGTGACGCTTATCAACAATCAAGAAGGTTGACCATCTGATATTTACGGGCATCTAGTGATGTTTGTGTCAGGTTATCCTTGTTAATGGAATTGCACAATTTCTGAAGGTTGCGGCAACAATATATGTTATAGCCTGGATCAAATATTTTGTGACGCTTATCAACAATCAAGAAGGTTGACCATCTGATATTTACGGGCATCTAGTGATGTTTGTGTCAGGTTATCCTTGTTAATGGAATTGCACCATTTCTGAAGGTTGCGGCAACAATATATGTTATAGCCTGGATCAAATATTTTGTGACGCTTATCAACAATCAAGAAGGTTGACCATCTGATATTTACGGGCATCTAGTGATGTTTGTGTCAGGTTATCCTTGTTAATGGAATTGCACCATTTCTGAAGGTTGCGGCAACAATATATGTTATAGCCTGGATCAAATATTTTGTGACGCTTATCAACAATCAAGAAGGTTGACCATCTGATATTTACGGGCATCTAGTGATGTTTGTGTCAGGTTATCCTTGTTAATGGAATTGCACAATTTCTGAAGGTTGCGGCAACAATATATGTTATAGCCTGGATCAAATATTTTGTGACGCTTATCAACAATCAAGAAGGTTGACCATCTGATATTTACGGGCATCTAGTGATGTTTGTGTCAGGTTATCCTTGTTAATGGAATTGCACAATTTCTGAAGGTTGCGGCAACAATATATGTTATAGCCTGGATCAAATATTTTGTGACGCTTATCAACAATCAAGAAGGTTGACCATCTGATATTTACGGGCATCTAGTGATGTTTGTGTCAGGTTATCCTTGTTAATGGAATTGCACCATTTCTGAAGGTTGCGGCAACAATATATGTTATAGCCTGGATCAAATATTTTGTGACGCTTATCAACAATCAAGAAGTTTGACCATCTGATATTTACGGGCATCTAGTGATGTTTGTGTCAGGTTATCCTTGTTAATGGAATTGCACAATTTCTGAAGGTTGCGGCAACAATATATGTTATAGCCTGGATCAAATATTTTGTGACGCTTATCAACAATCAAGAAGGTTGACCATCTGATATTTACGGGCATCTAGTGATGTTTGTGTCAGGTTATCCTTGTTAATGGAATTGCACAATTTCTGAAGGTTGCGGCAACAATATATGTTATAGCCTGGATCAAATATTTTGTGACGCTTATCAACAATCAAGAAGGTTGACCATCTGATATTTACGGGCATCTAGTGATGTTTGTGTCAGGTTATCCTTGTTAATGGAATTGCACCATTTCTGAAGGTTGCGGCAACAATATATGTTATAGCCTGGATCAAATATTTTGTGACGCTTATCAACAATCAAGAAGGTTGACCATCTGATATTTACGGGCATCTAGTGATGTTTGTGTCAGGTTATCCTTGTTAATGGAATTGCACCATTTCTGAAGGTTGCGGCAACAATATATGTTATAGCCTGGATCAAATATTTTGTGACGCTTATCAACAATCAAGAAGGTTGACCATCTGATATTTACGGGCATCTAGTGATGTTTGTGTCAGGTTATCCTTGTTAATGGAATTGCACAATTTCTGAAGGTTGCGGCAACAATATATGTTATAGCCTGGATCAAATATTTTCACTCGACTTCGTCTGCCTTTCTATTAACGGGTGTGCCAACAACCTCTTTTACATTTTAATCATATGTATACGTCATATATTTATTTATTTATTTATTTTATAAAGCTTCGTATACAGGTTAAACTCAATTATATACAAAGCTTAAAGATAATTTTCGCAATAACAAGAAATAAAAATGAATAATTAGGAAATATTTGCTAAGCCGAAACAATTAACTGCTATTACAAAGAAAACTTAAAACACTTTCTATTGTATATAAACTACGCACCATCACGCTGTATCGCTGTCGGGCTAGACAGAGAAGACATAGATGTTTCTATCGCGACAAACATATTTCACCTCTTCTATATTCATACACCTTCTCATTCAGCTCTTACAATACTTTTTAATTGTAACATTTCCTGTTCTCAAAATATTATTCAATTGGTGTATTACACTTTCCTTGGCCTTCGTATACCACACCTTCCACTCATATTTGCACTATATATTAAGAAATTCCCCGAATCTATATATGTTTAGAAAAACATATTTAGTAAGAAAACTGCAGAAAACTTGCTAAGGAATACCTACAGAGCTTTCGATATGTGATAATCACACATTCGGATTAAGGTTGAGTGTAGTGCGTGTCGTTCTAGATGACCATACCATCACCGAGTTTATTGGTGAGTTTATTGCCATGTGGCAATCTCTTACAACCAACCAGAAATATTGTCACCCTACTAAATATATCAGTCGTCATTAATAAATACTTCATTCCGTTTTCACATTCATCAATAAATACTTCATTCCGTTTTCGGTCATACATTATCACTCCATGTATTCGTATTGTTCTAAGTGCACGCATTTCTACAGCTTCCATTCGCTTTTTTTTATTTTGTCTCAGTTCTCCAACTGGTTAAGCAAAACCCCGAGGTAGTTTTTTATTCTGTCTCAGTTCTCCAACTGGTTAAGCAAAACCCCGAGGTAGTTTTTTATTCTGTCTCAGTTCTCCAACTGGTTAAGCAAAGCCCCGAGGTAGTTTTTTATTCTGTCTCAGTTCTCCAACTGGTTAAGCAAAACCCCGAGGTAGTTTTTTATTCTGTCTCAGTTCTCCAACTGGTTAAGCAAAACCCCGAGGTAGTTTTTTATTCTGTCTCAGTTCTCCAACTGGTTAAGCAAAACCCCGAGGTAGTTTTTTAAGGCCGTTAAATATGGTTAGCGGCCAAGGAACGTTTGTTAAAAAAATAAATAAAGGCATTTAAAGAATATCCAACACTAAATTATTTGTATTTTCAATAGATACATGAAAGACTGAACAAATTTCCGTATATAATCTTGCAATATTTAACAAATCTACAAACATATTTGTAAAACAAAGCAACATCGAAACTAGTATTTATATTTTCAGAAGACAAATGACACTATTTGAACTGAATGGAAATACTTTGTCAAATTGTGAGACCGTTATTGCTCAATATTTGACGGTTATTTTGAAACTGTCAATAGCTTATGACAACAGTTTTTCCGCCAAATTTCCGCACCACAATGACCCGCGCGCGCCGATTCACTTCCCTCAATGTTCTGATTGGCAATGGTTTGATTGAATGTTCATTGTGAGAAGTACATTCGGCAGAATTTCCCGGTACATAACACTTGTAAGAGGAAATGAAAGTTATAATTACTTTTTTTCCTACTTTTAAAAACGAGCAGGAAGTATGGAAAATTGTGTCGAATGGATAACTTTGATTCGGTGCCTTATTGTGATCGAGTGGTACCTTAAAGGCAACAATATACAAAACAACTATACTTACTTGCATACATACAATCACGTCAAGTCCCTTTTGGCGTAAGCAAAGATTCCCACGCGTTTCTATCCATCCACACAGCTCTCACTTGATTCGCATCCATACATTCATACTCGTATATACTCTCCTGTTTCTCTTAATTTCTTATCTTTACCTCAG
This sequence comes from Odontocerum albicorne, assembly GCA_949825065.1. NCBI lineage: Eukaryota > Metazoa > Arthropoda > Insecta > Trichoptera > Odontoceridae > Odontocerum > Odontocerum albicorne. The sequence goes on from OX463850.1 coordinate 30,098,464, forward strand.
TTGAAAATTTCTCCAATTACCTTCTTCCCCTCTGCCTTTTGGTTCCCTATTCATTTCACACATATATTTGTTTCGTTAGTATTTCGTTACCTATTTTCTCAAAATGGCTAAACGAAATAACACCAGTCTCTTCAACAAACAGTTATCCTTTATCCTATTATTTTTTACTCTATCAAACAGGTAATACCAGATATTTTACGCATTTATTCGTTTCTTATCTTTCCCTTTAAACCCCTAAGCTTAGCATTAAACCTCTGCAGAATTGTTTATGTAGATTTTGCGATTGATTCTTTGATAAAAACCGTATTAAGTGAGTCGTTGACCTTGTTATCTGCCGCAACACGCCTTTCAATATTTTTCTCTATCTCTCGATATCTGACATGCTACGCAAATGCCAAAATTCCTCCACTTGTTCTAAGAATTATAAATAAAATTTATGCAATATCATTAGATGCAGACAATCGTGATTTGCATCACGCGTTTTTTTTTTTACGAAGAAGTAACCTTTTTGTGAATATCACGAATTAAAACGTTCAAAACAAATAAACAAAGAATTAAACATTGTTTTAAGTCGAAACATTATTTGTGAGTCACGCTCTTGCGAGTGCCGTTACCAGACGAACTCTTCAACTGAAATTTATTAAGTTTTCGAATCGAAATCGAAACCTCCCGAGTGGAAAATAAGCGCCTAATCAACTAAGCCACGGAGACCAACATGATGGAATACGAGTAAATAATTGCATATGAAAAGGATACAGATAAATAATTAAACATTCTGATCAAACTATATATTCATGTATCTTAATATTTATTGATTCCTTTTTAAAGGCCGCAGATTTTACAAAACTTTAATTTTTATGACAAAAATTATACAAAAAACAAAATAAAAAGAAATAAAATTCAAATGAAAACAGTAATTAAAATTGAAATGAAAATAAACATCAAATAACACACAAAAATAAAAAAAACATCGAAACTTGAAAATACAATTAAAAAGGAAAACATTTACGTATATAAAAAACAGAAAAAATGGCATAATTACATAAAAAATAAACAATACAATAAAACTTTTTAACAACTGCTCATAACGATTTATTTAAAATGAAAATAAACGTAGAACACAAAAAATTATTTAAAACTCTTCTATGTTCTTAGACGACGTAATTGTGGAACGAAATATTGAATGGCGAGTGTAACAGTAGCGGGCCGGATATGCTCGGTATCCAGCCCGTCATAGTTTATTTTGATTACATTGTAAAATTTACAATGTAAGTTAATCATACAAAATAATAATCAGATGTTTTTTATTAACGACCAATTAAGAAACACAATAACTGACATACATAATGAAATTGAACATTTTAACTGTAATTAATGATATGAGATTTATCCTAAAAACTTACAATAAGTGACATACATTTTTGCGTAATTCCGCTTGCCCGTAAGTACCAACCGAAATGGCGAACGGAGCGGAGTCCACCCGCGGTCCCTGCGCCATAGATATCTCACTCGGCGGCTAGTCCCAATACGAAAATTTGCGCGTAATTCAAAATTACAGTATGTTGGTATGATGAGCTAGCTAGGTCTTGGTCCTTGGGACTTAGTGGAGGAGACAGTGTGGCCCTTAGGCTACAAAGTTTGGAGACCCCTTATCTAAACGATCGCGCTAAGGGCGAGAAAAATTCTCAAATAGTGGTATCAACTCCCTCCCTGAAGACAAATGTTAAAACGAACAATTTGTTTAGAATATTGGGTAATATCTTAGATATGAATTCTTAAAATTTTCTTATAAATTTAAAGCGCAACAAGCGGTGAGTAAATAATCAGATATATAAAGTATAGATCGCTTTCGATTTCAAATGGAATCGGACCTCATTAGTAAACAAGAAAGTATTGTTCGGCTCACACGGTTGCGAACCGTGTGAGCCGAGTCCACTTTCCACGGTGACTTTCTAAAATTGACCAAATAGGCAAATATTGACAACGGTGCGCAATCATCTGCTCGCTGCTCGTATGGGGGAGTAAAGATTGACGCAGTTCATTCAAGGTGCTCCATAAAATGCTATTTGTTCATTTATTTATATGAATCGTGTGTCTCAAATAAACGTACACACATTTTTACACCATAACGTTCTTGCTGTAGGAATGTGTCATACTACGCATTCGTGAAAAGTTTAGGGATGACGATATTTTTATTACCTGATAGTACACCTCCCCACAACCATCTTGATGTGAGGGGCTACCTTGATGAAAATTTGCCGAACAGACGGGTTAAACGTAGAGGAATGGCGATAGGATCCTCGACTACGAGAGCCAGCAACGATGACAACAACAAAGAGTTAAATTCAAAACCTTCAAAAACAATTTTTCCTTTTATTATGAATTGATAAATATAAATTTTGACAACCCTTCATTTCTGAGGCGGGATTAAATTAAAACAATTTGTCACTCAAAATCATTATAAAGTTGACACCATATAAAAACATTTCACACAAAATACTTACCACTTGTGTCACAATTTTGACGGTTTTCAGTTTTTATTTCTAAATCCATATTTCAAGCAATATACTCGTATATCTATCAACAATGATGTTTAAAGAAAGAAAAAGTGTGTTTTTTTCTAAATAGTACCTGATGAAACACATGTGATAAAAATGTGATAAAAAGGTCATCTAACGGTCAGCATTCAAGCTAAGTCGGATTGATTTTACTCTTCGACCGTTTTACACGTGAATTGTCATTTTTCTGTAGCTTATATGCTACATATTATAAATTCTTATAGTGTTATTAAGCAAGACAAAAAAAAACGCTACATAAAATTGCTGATTGTTTTGGAAGTTTAATCTTATTGTCATCGAAACTTTGGATTTGGGTTTAATATTTCAAGAATGTGTTTGCTGAAGTGCAACGGTATGCACAAAATAAACCAAAACACGCACATACGATGACAATCACGCGAAGGATAGCCTATTGATCGAAAAATTCAATGTAATTCCCAAAGCAAAAAAAATAAACAATAACTGAGAAATAAAGCTGCAGGTAACAATTGCTGAACTTTTAAAGACATGGTTTACTTTAATGACTTTCAAAACACTTTTTTTTTAATTATACACATATGTATATACTTTGACTTTTATATTTGTTATGTATCAAAATTGTTAAATATAGATTTAAAGAGACATCTGCTAAACTCTCTAATGTTAACGGGATCTCTGTATTCATTGTATCCTTAAAATATATAAATAAAATAAAAATCAGTGATTAAGTCAATATGTATATTACAATATATACGAGTACATTGCTGATGGACAAGTATGGAGGGGTAAGTAACTGCGAGATGGAATTGAGCAATGAAGGATAACACAACGAGTAAGTCAAGGTAACCGTGCGATTTATGGGTTAGCTCTGAGAAACTGCAGCAGGTTGATAAGTTCTGTTATCTGGGTAGTATGTTTACTTGTGATGGACGACTTCGAAGGGAAATTGAAATAAGGGTAGCGACAGAGTTGCCGGTACTTGATTGGAACGGGGGCGGTACTTTTCAATACTTGCAATCTATCAATTTTCTTGGAACTTGAACTCTTAAAATATTGCTTCATATTCTGTTCGTTAAGGCTGTGCGATTGCTAAGGTGAAACGTCATGCATACAGTTAACATATATATGGTATCCTACTCAGGTGGTATGGTATCCTTTATCCTACTCAGTTTCTGCTGGGCATGCTCGGGTATAACTCCTTGAGCGTAAGAAGAGATCTGCGTCTCCTGGTACACGTTGTCAAACTCGTTCGAGGAGTTGTGAGCTGTCCAGCATTACTACAAATACTAGCGTTAAATGTTACTAACAATTACACTAGACTGGACCGGCAAGAACTGTTCTCAATAACATACGCAAGAACAGGTCTTCCAGCCGCTATGCCTGTTGGAAGGGCCTTAACTCTTCTGAACGGGACTGCTTCGGATATTGACATATTTCATATCACATTACCAAAAGCAAAAGTTAATTTTCTTCTTAGATTGAGCGCGTTAGAAAGCACTCGTCAACGTACTTAAGTGACTGTGAATATATAGGTATCATATGTTTGTGTGTATATACTCGTATGTATGCATATACATTATTTTTTATTTTATATAATTTTTTATTTTTTTCTATGTAATTTTTCTTATTTTTTAATGTCTTGTATTTGTCAAAGTAATTGGGCTAAGCCTGTTTTGAAAAAAATAAAAATACATAGGGTGGACTGATATCTGATTTCCAAAATTAGGGGTTGTTTATCAGTATATACTTATCAGATATTAAAATTATCAACTCTCAAACGGAATGGAATTATTGCAAAAAATTGTATGAACTGTGAAATGTGACGTGTTTTTGATGATTGCATGTGGGACATCGTGATTTTGATTTTTTATTTATCCGGAATGATGAAGTAGACCAATGGTTGACTCGTGTGATACAAATATGTATAATTAAGTCTCACAACTTATCAAGTTGATGACAGTTTGTGACTGAGGAGGTATTAAATCAATACTCAGCAAAAAGCATCAATTTATTTTTTCATGTCCACATGTCCTCAATAAGATACGGGCAAAAGCTTAGTTTGCTGGAAGCACGACAAACGAAAGGCAACAAACCCAGATGCATATAAATTGAGTGCCCACTTTAAATAACTTGTTTTTACTTTGTTGTTTGTCTTGTTTTTCATAAAAAAATATTAAACGTTTAAATTCATTGAAGGCTTTGAGATATTGTCCAGCGCGAAGTTTGTACAGAAAAAAATATATAAAAAAGCGTCTGTTATTCACTATTCTTCATTCATTAAAAAATATATACGAATAAAGATGACCGTAACTCGATTTATTAAAAATTCCCTTTCGAGATAGCTTTGTATTTCCCTTTTCATAGAAAAAAATATGGACTATAAAAAAATAAAAAAAGATTGTACGCCTCGTAATTGAAATATAATACAACAGTAATGAAATTTATAAAATATAAACGGATGTTTTTAAAGCCATAATTTTCTTTTTAATACTTGATGCAGGCTTTCTTTTTTCTTGAATTAATTGCTTCATAGATTTTACAATTTCCTTGAAATATATTTTTTTTTTCTCAAGAGTTTAAACCCTGTTTCTTTTTGCAAAATAAACCACAAAGTACAGTGTTCATTCATTTAAAATAAACAGTTTAACAAAGGGTACTAAAAGTGTGAGGTTATAAATTCTGAGAGATTTAAATTGGGAAAACTATAAGACAATTATTTTTATATATTTGTTTAATTATAGAGATTACTACAAAATAATATTTATAGCTTTCCTTTACGTATTAACTTTAATAATATTAATCAAACAAACATTCTATTGATAATGTTCATTAGAAAATATACATAAATTCCTCTCTATTATGTATATATCCTATTATATGTCATGTCATGTAAATAAAAAAATGCAGATACTCTGCATTCCTAGAGTAATCAATCAGTCTTATCAGCATTTGATTATTTAAAAAAATATCTAAACTTTTCACGGTCAAGTTTACACACATAAACAAATTGTCTTGATTCGAAAAGAAACAGACATCAATATTTTACAAGATTATGCCTTTTTTTGGTACCGTCGGAAATCAAACCCCCCGAATGGAAGTTAAGCGATTTACCAACGTTTTATCACGGAGGTCGTAGAGCAATTTCATAAGATAAGTCATACACTGTAGGATGTTTATATATTTTCACTATAAATATTTAGTTTAATCTGGTTGTATTACCTCTCGCGTTGATAACTCCCGAGCAACCGCAACCAGGAGCTCGGAAGTTATTTTTGGGATGAACGGGAGGAAAACGGGAGAATTTTTCATTAGGATAGCAGAATGGGAACGGGTGAAGTAATAACGATAGTTCCTTGGAAAATTTATCGCTAGAACTGTATATAAAATATTGGTCCTTTTTTAGATTTTAAAATTATTAAAACAGTGGGAATACAACGGAGTATTTATTTTGAAATGTGTCAAGGCGGCAGGATCCTGTGAAGTATAAATCTACATATATCAAGAAAAGCGAAGCTCGCTGCTAGAGAAGCATATAACAGAAACATAAATAAGAGTTTTGTGTAGAATGTGTGAAATAAGAGCGTTACGTGTAATGTGTGAAATGAGAGCGTTGATTATAATGTGTGAAATGAGAACATTGTGTCCAGCATGTGAATGAGAGTGATACGTACGAGTAGAATGCTTAAAATTAGAATGCTACGTAAAATATGTGAAATGAGAGCGTTATGTAGTTTGTGAAACGAGAGCATTGTGTAGAATGAGTGAAATAAGAACTTTAAGTCTAAGGCGTCAAATATGAGCGTTGCGTCGAGCGTGTGAATCGGGAGCGTTGTGAAAAATGACAGTGTTACGTATAATGTGTCAAGTGAGAGCGTGGGGAGGAAAGACAATATATGGTAAAACGAGAAATTAGGACATTAGGAGATAATGTGGATTGAAAGAAGATGCAGTGGTTACGATGAAAAAAGAAGCATTGAGATTTTTAATCACATTTTTGTTTGTTAATAATTAAATTTGGCGGGTGTATTGGCACGTGGAAAATCAAACAACCTTTCAAACAACGAGAAATAACACATGCTTTAAAGGTTAAAAGTGAAAACAAGGTTGAAACTTTCTTTTTACATCGGATACCAACGGGAATCCAGCCCGCAACCCATGAAGCTGGAATAATGACGTCTTATCCAGTTGGCCACGAAAGCCACGTTTTAAAAATACATACATACCATCACGTCATTTCCCTGTCGAAGTAGGCAGATAGGACAGAGCGTCCAACTTTCCTATCACAATATACCTTCTCATAAAGTTAGTTATGTTTCAAATACTCCTTACCTTTCCTTCTTTTTAAATTTCATTCACTTGGTCTAACCATACTCTTCTCAGTCGTTCTCGACCACGAATTTTCTCCATTGTAAATTAAATTTTAAAAAATCTGCATTATCAATTTTGTTTAGTCAGTCTTTCGTCATCCATTCGCTCAACATATCCAAACCAACTACCTCATCATACTGTATTTTACACTTCTTTCACCAATCATTAATTTTAAGTAAGGTGAAGAACAGCAAGTTAAGGTGATATGGACACGTTGAACGCCTTACGAAAGTTCCAAAAATACTCCTAATAATAATGTACAACAAATTTAATATTCTATAAATTCTGCAATCAGCCTTCTTTTATAATTCAACACACTGTGAAAAATATATCGACAATCTCAGCAAATTGATTTCTTAAAAGATGCATTCTATTTGTAGGAGAATTTCGTATATAATAAGAGTGACTTAGTTTACAATGGGAAACAACCGTATGGCGAGTATATACTGAAGGAACTCGAACGTCAAGTAATAAGTAAGATTTCATTTTAGGACAAATCAAGATAGATTTAATTTACTTTATTTCCAACAATGAAGGGTGTGAGCCTGAGGTGAAAAGGAACAGCTGAAATTGCAAAAAATGTAATGTCAAAGTTGGAAAAGATATGGAAGATCATAACTATCACCGTCACGAAGAAAAGGCGCCTGGTTAAATCTCATGTATGGCGCGGAGACTTGAACTCTGAGAGAAAACGAGAGGCGTAGAATAGATGCATTTGAAATGTGGTGCTGGAGAAGAATGTTACGAATTCCATGGGCAGCAAGGCGAACTAAAGCCTCCATTCTCGAAGGGCTGAGAATCACAATATGCCTTCGACGACTTGGGTACATTACTCGTGGCCATGGATACAGTTTTGTGGTTACTGGAATCGTGGAAGGACGACGCACAAGATGATAGCCCGTTGGATTGAACAAGTGAGAGACGCAACAGGACTACTCTGAATATCTGCCCTTCGAGCCGCGGAGTGCAGGGTTGGATGGAGAGGACTCGTCTGAGGTTATCATGGGAATCACGATGCTCAGTCATTAGCTATACAACAGGATGAATGAAGTGAGAGTTGATTTTTAGATTTTATGTAAAAAAAAAATGTACTCTTCTTGCTCAGAGATGATTTAAGATCCGAATAAAAACAAAACTAACGAGGAGTATTTTGTTTGATCATCATCGGAAAATCTACGGATGAAAGACAATTGTCAACACGAGGTCATAAAATTAGTTAGGTACTATTAAGAAAAATGTGTTTAATTTCCACTGGCTATATAGTGCAGTATAGTGGTGGAGTAGCATCATCGTCCACAATATATCGCACGAGCATAAACAACAAAAGCAATATATTATATATTAATACCGGAAATATTGCTTTTAATTTTGGCGCCAAAAACAATTTTGACATGTCACATCTGTTACTCTGTAAAAAGATTGTTTCGAAGCGAGGAGTATTCCTAAAGATGGGTCAATTTTCATAGAGAACCGAGGTCCTCATATAACAGTACAGGTTCGAAGTCTAGTGAAGTTTAGACTGTTACTTATGACTATTTACAATATTTCTATCGCATCTCAATTTATGAAATGAAATTATGCATACAATTTTTTTTAAGTAAGCTATTGTGTAGGGTGTGGGTTGAAAAATATATTTTGTCCTCGCGATCGGGTTCAGCCTCCTATTGGTGGGGGTGTATCTCGATAGGAAAGATATTATGAGATGAGCCCACACTATATGATAGCTTGTCTCTTCAATGTATTTTCATTTCCATTGCCTTAACATAACATACCATATACTCGCATGTGTCATTTCAGGATATATATGTACATACTATGTCGCTATCAATAAGCCTATTATTCATTTATTGATTTAAATGTGTTTAAACAACCCTTAAATGAACCATTGCAATCCGTTTACAAAAATTGGGTACACAAAAGTAACCAAACCCAAAATCCCCCAATGAAAAATTTATAGTTTGCTTTTTTCACGGTAATATGGGTTTAAAAAAGTTTGCCTTTAAAGCAGAAAATAGATTTATCAAAAACACCTTCGAATTTGGGCAACACAACAAAATGCCATATAAAATTATGCGATCTCCTATTATAAATACTAAACTATCCCCTCTTCCGGACTGATTTATTTGGTCGTGCAACGTTTTTCAAGGTCCTCCCAAACTTGTAATTTCTTATATTATTTAAATACCTCCTCTCGTAAAGACATGCAATAAATATTACTGAAAACCAATATGATATTTTATTCATTTTCGTTGTATACAGTACAACTTAGCGGTTTTATTGATACGTGGTAATCTCCTAAAAACCAATCACAAAGATGTTAAAACAAGTCTTAAATAAACCCCAATCTGGAACCCTTTTATAAAATTCTTGGTTTTAACGGTAATCGAATTTGAAAATCCCGGGTTGAAAAATACCAACAAGGCCATTAATGTCGTCATAAATAAGAGAATGTCAAAAGTAAGGCCCGATTTTTCGGTAATTACTAAATAATGGGCTGGAAATGGCGCTCACTCCTCCCCTAGGAATACGAAAATCCCTACTCCATGTTACAAGGAATAATATACGTATTAAAAACATAACATTTTGGTAATACCTCGTATAGGATAAGTAATTACAAGATTAGGTAAAACTGTTTCTTAGTCGGACGTTATAAGTAATGTCAAGAAAGGATTAAGATCTTTAGAACATCTCGAGAGGATGAGTTTTGACTTACAAAACAAATAAATATAAACTTACAAAACAAATAAATATAGACTTACAAAACAAATAAATATAAACTTACAAAGCAAATAAATATACAAACTCGTATACGTATGCCTGGAATGAATGACACGCGAAAAAGGGGAAGATTGAAGAAAAAATGGAATAATATTATTGGAGAAATTTTGTAAGACTGAAATGTAAGAAGCATTAAAAACAAAATATCACGTATGACGAGATATATGTATGAGTAGGGATGAGGCAAAGGATATTTGTGTGGTTAAGAGATGTGGAGACTTTTCCTCTCTGCCTACCCCAAAAGGAATATGACGTGATGGAATATATGTATTATTAGTCATTTATATAACACTTCTTTGTAAATAAATTGGCGGGATTATTGCCAGATGGCCATCTCTTCCAATCAACCAGACAAAAGTAAATAAAGGAATTACATGGTCGCAAAAATATTTATATCATTATTCATCTATACAAAATAATGCATAATACATAAAGTAAAAATAAAAATAAGATATAATCAATAAACTGAATAAGGAAGGGATGGCAGAGAGGAAAGAAAAATCAGGAATGAAACATGTCATATTACTGTCGAGAAAATAAGCGATTTTTCAGTTGATTTTTAAAACATGCCAGTGACGGAAGGAATTTAACTTTCCTCCTTTCAGAATATCATTCACTTGATCCAACCATACTTTCATTGGTTTCCTCTCACACGCCTTCCACTCACATTTGCACTATATATCTCTTTTGTTAGTCTTTCTCAATTTATTCGTTCCACATGCCCAAACCATCTCAGTATGCTCGTCTTCATCTTACTCAACACATCAGCCTTAAGTTCACATTCATCCCTTATCACTTCATTCCGTATTCTATTATAAATTGTCACCCCATGTATTGTTCTTAGTTCACGCATTCCTACAGCATTTATTCGACTTATATCAGTTATTTTCCGAGTCCACGTTTCACACTCATACATCAACGTTGGTACTAAAACACTGTTGTGGACTATCGTCTTAGCACGAGTATACATGTTTGAATGCTCTTTTGACTTTATTTTCTATAGCTGCATGCCATTCGAAATTGCTCGTAACACTTCCACCATCTGAGAAAATACAGCCTCAGTAGAATTCCTGATAATAATTCAGGAAATTAACTTTATTGCAATGTGTACAAGTATCAACCTTAAGTTAACATTCATTCCTTGTTACTTCATTCCATATTATGTCATCTATTGTCAGTCTATGCATTCTTCTAAATGCATGCATTCCTTGTTAGTTCATTCCGTATTATGTCATCTATTGTCAGTTTATGCATTCTTCTAAATGCATGCATTCCTTGTTACTTCATTCCGTATTCTGTCATCTATTGTCAATTTATGCATTCTTCTAAATGCATGCATTCCTTGTTACTTCATTCCGTATTCTGTCATCTATTGTCAGTCTACGCATTCTTCTAAATGCATGCATTCCTTGTTACTTCATTCCGTATTCTGTCATCTATTGTCAATCTATGCATTCTTTTAAATGTATGCATTCCTTGTTACTTCATTCCGTATTCTGTCATCTATTGGCAGTCTATGCATTCTTCTAAATGCATGCATTTCTACAGCATTTATTCGGCTCCTCACAGTTTTAAAAAATATATTATTGTTAAGTTCGGGACATCTACAGGATGACCTCTGTGGCCTAATTGGTAAGACGTCTGACTCCCAACTAGGAGGTTGCGGGTTAAATCCCACTGGATCTCAGATTTTTCTAAAAAGGATTCCACATTGATTTTCACTTAAGGCATCTTTCGGGTTGGTTGGTAGAGGCAATAAGCCCGCTAGGTTGTACTATATGCAATAAAAGTGTAATATAATACAATTTAAAGGCTGTGTAATTATTTTAACAAGATTACGTTTTTTTTCCCCAAGATATTTTGTAGTAGATGATTTTCGAATCACTCTTATTTAAAAAAAAACAAGAAAAATAATTTACGACGCTTATCGAACGAACCTCGTGCATTATATAAACGAATATGCTCACTTTTCCTTTCGAATGGAAATAGCTTTCACTGCCCATTTTCCCAGCACAAATCTAATTTATTTTATTTCAATTTGCACTCGCTTTCAACTGTCATGAATTATAATATGAAGGTTTTTTTTTTGCAAATTGAAAAATTAAAAACTGTACTCCGAACTGTCTCTCATTTTAATATATTTACCGCATTATATAGTACTGTCGTTGTACAGTACAACACGGTGGGTTTGCTACACATTGAGATCTTTTCCAAACAATTAGAAATATGTTAAATAAGCATTTGTAGAAAACCAAATAGGAACACTTTTTAAAATAAATTTGATATTAACGGGAATCAAACGCAGGTTGAAGTAAAATGCATCATAGTATAAATAGACCAAAACCCGTACGGCTGTCGAATACTTGGATTCTCTCCGAAAGTAATTCGAAATTTGAATCTCGGTGGGGATACTGAATGAATTTTAAATACCTAGCTAACAATTTTTGAACCGGTGTAAAAGGGGACGATGTATAAATGATATATTCATAAACAAATTTTACATTTATGAATATATATTTTCATAAATGTAGAATTTGTTTTACTTCCGTGAATATTTCATGGGTTGCAACTAGTTTTAATATATTTACCGTATTACACTGCCGTTGTACAGTACAACACGGTGGGTTTATTACACATATATACCTTTTCCAAATAATCAGAAATATGTTAAATAAGTATATGAAGATAACCAAATAAGAACACTTTTGAAAATAAATTTAGTATCAACGGGAATTAAACCTCAGGTTGAAGTACAATACATTTTAAAACATTTACCGTATTACACTGTCGTTGTACAGTACAACACGGTGGGTTTATTACACATGGAGATCTTTTCCAAACAATCAGAAATATTTTAAATAAGCATTTGAAGAAAACCAAATAAGGACACTTTTGAAAATAAATTTGGTATTAACGGGAATTAAACCCTAGATTGAAGTAGAAGCAATTTTAATATATTATTCCCTTTTTCAAAATATCATAAATCACTTGATCCAACCATATTTTCTTTGGTCTACCTCACATGCCTCCCACTCATATTTCCAAAATGTATTTGTTTAGTTAGTCTTTCTTCATTTATTTGTTCCCCATACTCAAACAATCTCGTGTTGGTGTACTTCATCTTACTTAACACCAGCTTAAAGTTTATATTAATGTACTCGCATAATCACTTCATTCCATATTCTGTCATAGATTGTCATTCTATATGAATGTATTCTTCTCAATACACGCATTTCTATGGAATTTATTCAGTTCTTATTAGATTTTTTCCATATCACGATTTATTCGTAAATTATGCATTAAAATATTGCTGTGTTGTATCATCTTAGAAGATTTTTATACAGTCAGAACTCGACTGTTATCTGAGATAATATTATCCAAAAGCAGAATTCCTCAACTAGATCCAATCTTTCATTATTCATCCACATATTAATTTACTTATCCATTCACCATATTTACTTCTTAAATAATTAAATGCCCTTAATATGAAATATCTGTCACTAATATTACTAGAATATAATAAAATATCGTATGGTTTTATAGATCCTTTCCCCGGCAAGCCGTTGTCCACAAGAATAATTGAATAGTTGGACTGTAGAGTTGCATTACGAGTATAAATTGAATATAACCCGATGACGTAGAGGCACGAGTATAACCGAGTGGAGATCGATGATAGGTCAGGTCTCCGGGCCACTGGGTCGTGACCACTTCGCATCGCCATCAAATATGTATGTATACATTGCTAATATTGGAATGGCACTGCCCACTGGCTAGTCTCGCGACTCGACTGGTTTGTGCTACAATTCACTTGGGTCTATCTCGTCTTTAACTTTAGAATTTAATTTCACACAAGAGAGAATACATTTTGCCGGGTTAAATAGTACGTAACATATACAGGATACTTATTTATTTACAAAATAAACTACATTTACCACTAAGGTTTAAAGGGTGTTTAGATGCTGGCGTCGTTTTATTTTTACCTGACTTACCCTTCTTTTGAAAGAAACTTGATAATCGCGCGCTATTATTTTTTTTAAATTTCGAAACATGTCTTCTATCGGCTCTAGTTGACATATCGCCTGTTGAGAATCATAGTGGCGAAACTACAAAAAAACTTTGAAGCGTTAAGGAGTTGAAATATACTTTCGCCACTTACGCACGTAAAAAAATGAGTCATTTTAGTGCCATTTGGAAGACTTAACTCGAAAATAAATTTTTTGGAGTTTCGCCCCTATGATTCTCAACAGGCGATATGACTGAGGGCAGATGAATCAAACTTCAACTATAACATCACCTGACAATGCAATGGGCGTGGCTATCTGTCCATACACGCTCTAACTTGTTCAGACCGAAAACTTTCGAACCATAATAGTACTTTTGGACGGAAACTATTGTAATATATTATAAAATAAAAGATAAAGTATCAATTAACACGTTCCCAAAAAAATACTATTCAGAATACAAATTATAATTATTATAATTATACAAACATTATTAAATGAAAAGACCAATATTTCGCATTTTCTACTCTTTCATTCCTTTTCATAAAACCTCTACGATTTCTCTGACGTTTTACATTTCCTTCTTTTAAAATATTATTTACTTGATCCAACCATACTTCCTTGGCACTCTTCTAATACGCCTTCCACTCAAATTTGCATTGCATGTTTGGTTTGGTAGTTTTAGTTCATTCATTTTCTATGCCTAACACACCTCCGAGTGCTCTTGTTCATCTTCCATAACATATCAGCCTTAAATTCACTAATCCCTACTCACTCCATTCCGTGTATTCAACCTTTATTTAGCTCCTTTAAACCACGTCCATGTTTCACTCCCATATATCAAAGTTTGTACTAAAACACTCTTGTGGACTATGAAGTCTCCCGGAGACGAATTTAAAAATGTACACATCACCAATGCGCATATGTTGAGGAATATCACAAAAGTTTAACGAATAATAAAAAAAAGGACAATTTATATAACGCTTTTTAAGAGAGCAAACTTTCCTCAAGGGCGCTCTAACTAAGGATTCAAACCCACTCATAAATTTTGAAGACCTTTCAAAAAATATTGTATTTAAGTGTTTCTTAAAGATGCACACGCCATCCATAACATATATATCTTTAACACTAGAAGGCAGACATTTCCACACTACAGGACCAGCAACGGCAAAATCTCTATCATAATATCCCGCTTTGTTGAATTGATTTGGAAGAACCAATTTATTAGATGAAAAATGAATCGACCTCCAAGATCTATTTCTCAATGATGCTATGATATATAATTGTGTCAATTTATGACTCCCAAGGTGCCAGCCAAATGGTTTAATGCATGTATTTTATAACACTTAAGCAAACAGTCACTAAAAATTGTACATACAAATCATTTATCGTACGCTGTAATCAAATTTTATTCTTCGTTTACAGTACCATGTTATCAACATACATAGTCCACATAACATATATTCCTTTTCGACATTTTTATGTCACAATTGTTTTGACTTTTATTTTGAATTGTTTATGACGAATTTTAAGCAGTTTTTAATTAAAACATTATGTTTTTATACATGTGACATATTTTTTATTCTATTTTGTACACAAATGATTTTCCGTTTTGATTACTAGTATAAGTTCCAGTTTTGATGAATGATCAATTTTATTATTGATTTTAATTTTCATTATGTGATGATATGTTATGTTTTGAACTTTGTATGCTATTTTCATTTGAATTTTGTTTCCGTGTTGTACAATTGTTTTCGAACTTCCGTCAAATCTGCGGATGTTAAAAATCAATAAATAAATTTCACGAAATAAAGAAAATGCATTCATACATACCATCACGTCATTTTCCTGTTGAGATAGGCAGAGATGATTGAGTACTAAACTTTACTATCACGACATACTCCTTCGCCTTCTCCACATTCATACATATTCTCATACAAGTTCTACTGTTTCTCTTACTCCACACAATTTTTCCTTTCAATTTTCATTAGTTTGATCCAATTCTTCTTCGATCGTCTTCTACAACGAGGCGCACGCACCCGGTATCAAATACCTCCGCCTACCTCGTCAGGTGGAAAGGTTGTACTGTATACTATAAAAATGTAATACAGGATTCGCTCGGGCGCTGCTATAGCTGCCAGGCGTGATTTGTTTAATTATAGTGGGTTCGAGTCCTGAGCTAGAGCGCCCTTGAGAAAAGTTTTCTTTCTAAATGGCAATATATAAAATTGTCCTTTGAAGATTAACAGTTCAGTTCATCTTCACCTGACGAAGAAGACGGAGGTATTTCAAACTGGAGTGAACTCAAATAAAATAGTGGGGAATATAAAACATAAAATAAGTGTTTTATATATTTAATTTAAAAAATAAATGCATTTTAAATTCTTAATTTTATTTATCATATAACATACTATACATGATAAGAAATTTTATAAATACTCGTACATAATTTGTGGAAAACAAAATAACAGGTAATTTAAGGTGGACACAAAATTTTAATGGATCTGTGTTTGTTGCCTTTCATTTGTCGTGTCCCTAGTAAACTAGGCTTTTGCCTGTATCTCATTGAGGATATATAACATGAAAAAATAAATTGATATTTCTTTCCGATTTTTTGATCATACAATACCCCGTTGCATACTCTTATCAACTCGATAAACAGTGACACTCAATTACATATGCATAAATCAATTTAATCTAGCCCCTCAAACTTCATCATTCCAGCCAGACATGCCAAAAAGTACATCCCATAATGTGCCGTACATAATTATCAAAAACACACCACACCACACTCAACAGTTCACAGAAGTTTTTGCTACAAGTCATTACTCCTGCAAGTCCAATTATTCAAACTCTTGTCGCAATAACAACCACGCTTCGATCGTCTGCCTATTTTTTTTTTGCCCCTTTGGCTTTATTGAATTCGGCACCCCATTGTATGTCATGGGAGCCAAATAAGCATATATTGCCTTTGGGCTAAAGATGTTCTAACTCTAGGGATGTTGAACATTTGATCAGTTGCAATTCATGTCATGTGTCTCTGCTGAGTTTGCATTTTCTTTTTTTTTTTGAACACGACACCACAAAGTGAAAAAGTCTTTTTCAAAATTCAAGCAATAAATTATGGTGTTTTTACGGTGCCACTATTAAACAAAGGTTGAAAACCACTGATCTAAAGAGTAAGGCACTAAAGAGGACAGGAACAATTGTGGACCAAGGACGACCTCGATAGTATATCAAATCGGGTCACAAGCGTCATGTTACTCACAAAACAATAATCAATCGATTCAATAGATTGCGGCCATAAAAACTGAACGGTACACACTGTGGTTACGAAACAATAGGGTTACTGGTACAAATACGACATCATGTCTCTTTGGTGCATCCGACAGCGGAAACGATAGTCAAAATCTAAGGACGACCTCTTTGACAAAGTTGGTAAGACGCTGTTGATTTTAATCCGGGAATTTCGCTTTATTATTTAGAAATCCCGGTGTATTTTATTGACTTTTAAGAAAATTGTTTAAAATGAGATAAAAATGTATTGTAATCTGGAAGGACTGGAACTAGACGAGTATATGGAACGGAACACTTCATGTGATATACAACACCGGCGAAATGTTAACGGTAGTAAAAATATTGTAATAATAAGTATTAGTGTGTTAGTGGCCAACTTGACGTATGGAATCTACACTTGGATATGGCAAAAGAACGAAAAAGTAAGATTAATGCTCTGGAGATGCGCGCACTAAGGACAAATTGTGGGCAGTCAGTAAATGAAAAAAAGCTGAATAAAGACATCAGAAATGAAATTTGAAATGCTTTGGATATGTGGAGTTTTTCGGATATGAGGAACATTTTCGAGAAAGGACAAATTTTTTGTAACATTTTTACTTCATTTTAAAAAGGGGCGAATTAAAAAAAAATCATAACGTCCAATCAACCCCTTAAATTAGTATTCAAAAGAGTTAAAATTATTTTAACCCACAATATAAATCAACGGATTAAAATGCCAAACGTTTATTAATTTATTTATCATCGATAAGAGAATTGATTTTATTCGAAATCATATGTTTAATATAGAGAATATTCATATCTGACAATCTCTCTTGCCCAAGACTAGATCTCAAATAAATTTTAATTATATTATTTACAGTAAAGATTTTAACACTGTGGAGGTTTCAAGACATTGTAATTTGAAAAAGACTTGTTTGTCCTCCTCTGATGATGAGGTGAAAACCCTGAAACCGGTTGGGTTATACCGTTATATTAAGTGGAATAACTAGCGTTTGACTAAAGCAATAACAATACATTTTAATCATTTTAAAATTTACTAAAAACTTTTGTTACGAGATTTTGAATAATTTTATGCCACTTCATGCGGAAAGATTTTGACGTTGCACAGATATAGCATCTCGGGGCCAGTGCCCCAGTTGTCCCACCCTCTTTTCGGGTCTGGTGTGTATAGCTGTATAATAATGAAAAAAAAAAACAGGATGGGTCTTGGCTTCTTGTAGGATTCTCTGTCACTTATCTCTCTCAGCAGCATCCATACTCAAATTGGTAATACCCAGTGTGCGGCAGTCTTGTCACACCATTCAGCTATCTCAACCAGTTCAACATTCTTGTTCCAGATACACGGAGATAAATAGAACTGTGGGAATTTATAAATTTCTAAAGATAATTAGATATTCTCTGAAAGTTATTTTCCATTGCTAAAGACGTCAATTAAATTATAAAAGATGTCACAAGGTTGACCACAAAAAATAAATTTACCCACTCTGAGGTCACGCAAACAATAGACATCGCAACCTTCATAAATACAATAATTTTCCAAGTCAAGACATCGAGAAGAAGGTCACACTTTTGAAGCAAAATACTAACAAAATATTTATTGCTCTATGACACCAGTCATTTGATGCTGTTCGCAGACTATATAAATTTGATGCTTGTCGCAGACTGTGGACGTTTGATGCTCGTCACAGAATGTAGAAAATTGATCCTTGTTGCAGAATGTGGGCGTTTGATGCTCGTCACAGACCTTGGACGTTTGAGGTTTATCACAGACTATAGAAATTTGACGCTTGTCGCAGACTGTGGACGTTTGATGCTTATCATTGACTAGAAATGTTATGCTTGTCGCAGACTGTGGACGTTTTATGCTCATCACAGACTGTAGAAAATTGATGCTTGTTGCAGAATGTGGGCGTTTGATGCTCGTCACAGACTGTGGAAAATTGATGCTTGTCGCAGAATGTGGACGTTTGGTGTTTGTCACAGACTGTACAAAATTTATGTTTGTCGCAGAATGTGGACGTTTGATGCTTGACACAGACTGTAGAAAATTGATGCTTGTCGCAGAATGTGGGCGTTTGATACTTGTCACAGACTATAAAAATTTGGTGCTTGTCGCAGACTGTAGGCGTTTTTGTGATTGCGTAGATGTGCAACAAAGTGCGATTGATTATACTCGTATTATAACCAGGATATTTATTTATTTGAACACTAAAATGTAGCTACGCTCAAACAGAAATTGTTTTTATGGTTTCCTCAGTTCACCGTTCTTCTCTATTTACGTCGCCCTTTACTGTCCATGCAGTAAGACTCTAGAAGCAGTTACAAACCAATGTTAGACTCGCTTCGTCCTTGGCATACATTCTTAATTTCTAGTCAGTGATAGAACGTGTTTCATTCCTTCCTTTTCCTTTGATTGATGATATCTCACTTTAACTTTTACTATGTATACTGTTCATACATTTTGTAAAGGTGATTAAACATTTGATTTTGTGCGATCACGTAATTATCTTTAGTTTCATTTGTCTGGTTGGTTGGAAGAGATTAGCATTTGGCAATAAATCCATCAGATTGTTTTACAATGAAGTGTTAAAATAAAAATAAATAAAATATAAAAATAATGTACAATTTGGCGGATCAATTGTCGAGGCGCAATCTCTTCCAATCAACCAGAAAAATAGTTCAAAAATTTCGTTTTCAGTATTGGGTGAATGATGTAAATATGGGTTGAGTGAAAGATGTATACGACTTCCGTGGCTTAGTTAGTAAGACGCCCGTCTCCCAATCCGGAGGTTGCGTGTTCAAATCCTAGCCCACTATTATTGACAGATTAAAAATATTACAAAAAATATATAATTTATAGTTAAGGCATTATTAACACTGTGGAGGTTTAAATACATTGTAATTTTTTACTCTAATTAATATAACGGTATAACTCTACCGGTTTCAAGGTTTTCACCACATCATCAAGGGAGCACAAACAAGACGTTACAATTACAAAAAATATTGACTATAAGGATACAAAGTTGCGGCAATTAGATTAGGGACTTTCCCGCGTCTGCATATGTTTAGAAAATATATTTGATAAAAGAAAACTTACCAAGGGAGGACGAACTACAAAGAAAATTGTATAGTTCTTTCGATATGTGATAGTAACACATTCAGCTTCAGGTGGAGTGTAGAGTATGCGTGTAGTGTTCATATATAATGATAACATTTCTCAAAAAGAGTTGGCTTCAAGTGCTTCTTAAAGCTGCACACGTCACCGATATCGCACTTTGAGGTAGACAAATATCGATTAAATTGAAATATTACTCGTGAACACGGAAGTTAACCAAAAATAAAGATCATCAATTCATTAAATATTACGTAATAACTATATAATATTTTAAACGACGAAAAATACTGTTATCGACTAAATCCTATCAAGAAATAGATTATATACAATATAATGGAATATTGTGCATAGCTTCAGAAATACCCAAAGAGCCCTATTTCCCACCCGAAAAACCCCAAAAAATAAATACATGTCCGATTAAAGTGTTCGTTTGGTTGCTTCCCCATGTATAGGGTCTTTCAAATTGAGCGGTTTTTTTAATATTTTTTTTTATTCTTGAATAAAACACAATTTTCTTTGATTTCAAAAAACTTTTTATTGGTCATTGAAGTATAATGTATGACATTTAAACACAAAAAACAATATCCGCCCAATGTCCACCTCTTGCAGCTCCACAGATGTCCACTCTTTTGTCAAAATTTTCGATGACATTTTGGCATAATTGCGGTTCTAACTCACCAATAACGCGAATAATTTCGTCCTTCAGCTCAAGAATTGATTGGGGGTCATTTTTATAGACCTGGATTTTCACGTAACCCCAGAGAAAATAGTCCAATGGTGTCAGATCACATGATCTTGGTGGCCAATTAACATCACCGTTTCCGGAGATTACAATAGATACAATAATTCTCAATTCAAACGCGTTGTTATATTGTATACGACTCCATTTTTATAAATGCCATACATTACACTTCTTAAATATCACAAAACCCAGGCTAGTTCGCGACACCATCTGTGCTATATCCAAGTATTTAAAAAATCGCTCAATTTGAAAGACCCTATACAATATTATTTCCAACATGTACGACCAATGAATATTGCAAGTCAGTATACTAAAGTGGTCTGAATAGCTCTAGACGTGTGTGAGTGTTATTCCCTATTCAGGTTCGGTACAATTTCCAGCACGCACGATAGTAAACCGTGAATTACATACATACTTCAGTGGTTCATGATCTGAAGTCTCGATTACTCTGTTCGAAAACAATATTGTCTCATGGCCATGATCTTTAACATGGCCGTATAATCAATTCGGATAAAGTAGACTTTCGATTACCCGGGGTCACATTAATCGGGCTAGTAAAAAAATCCTAATTTGTTTTATAACACTTGAAATAATATTTCGAAATTTTATTGAAAATCGGATTTTCTTCTGCTTCTGTTAATCCGCCACTCGGTTAATGCAATCCCGGTTAATCGCGAGTCTACTGTATTTCAAGAGGTACCATAGCAATAAATTAATTAATTGCGTTTTTATTGTCATTAAATATTTACTGGAGTTTTTTCCCCTTAAATTTGATTATTGACATTATTGTGAAATACGTTTTATTGACATTTTTTTCCGATGAATCACTTCAAATATCTGAATTGAAAAAGGATCCACAAATAAAATATTGACTAACCGGGCAAAAGCATTTCATGGAACCCATTATTAAACCGAATAAGGTCGAGTTGGCGGATTTTGATGATATACCAAAACATATTTTTATGACAGTTGACAGAATGTTGGCGAAAAGGAAAAAAAATAGTCAAGTTGAGTTATGTCATGAAGCTTATCACGATATGTAGTGTAAACCATGACATAGCTCTCATTTCACCGAATTTCCTGTAAATGACAAACATGAGAGCTGGATTGGTGGCGTTGGAGACGAACGTATCAAATAGCTGATAGAACACGACAATAGACCCTTCAACACAGCGATGTGAATACTTGGAGATCTGCTTTCAGCGTGAAAAAAAAACGAATAAGTAAAATATTAGCTAATCGGGTAAATGTAATTCGAGGAATCAAATGTAATTTGAGAAAGCAAATATAATTCGGGGAAGCGATAATACTGTGAAATATTTAACAATAGATTACATTTTTATTATATACTGATTATATTAATCCTCGCTACACGTGTGTCTACTTTCTATTCCAAAGATCTCTTCAGAATCGCAGAATAGGAGATAAAAACACATGTACCGGGGATTAATGTAATATGTGGAATAATTAAGAGATTTATTGTTAAATATTATGATATGAAGTTCCACAAAGTCAAAAGCCGAAACGGTTGATAAATTTATTTTTTCTATTGTATATTCGAATCGATAATTTGGGTACATGAATACCGTGGCCAGGGAAAAAGACGGGCATTAACACCAGTAATCTAGCCATCGGGTTTGGTACAACTGGAATAGGCACGGACCTCATGGTTCGTCACTGTAAATGTTGGCACACAACCGCTCGTGAATAGGCAACAACACTAGCACATGTACTCGGCGACCTCTTTTTTTTTTTTTTTTGGAACCATCAGGAATCGAACACGAAATCCTCAGGTAAAAATTAAAAGTCATACCGACTAGGTCGCGGATAACATATTTAATTTTAAGCACGTTATAAAAATAATTAAGTTTATATGCTGTATCAGAAGTTTATAGAGGTGGAAAAACCAATTGCATCACAATGCAATCTACTCGTTACGAGTATTATGGGTTTTATTTATCATTTGTTAGTATTTCTATTAAAATATACGAGTATATATTATATTGTATTACACTTTTGTTGTATATAATGTCATGGCGGGCGTATTTCCATGTGGCGATCTCTTTAAACCAACCACACAGATAGATGTTCAAAAGGCCTTGATTGAGAAGACTAGACTGGAATATTTCTTTAAAAAAATATGAGTTCCAACGAAAATCGAACCCGCAACTCCCGAATTGAAAGACAAGTGTCTTACAAATTAGGCCACGAATATAAATTGACATACATATATACTCGTAACTTCACGCCGTTTCCCAGTCGGGGTGGCAGAGAGGAGAACGCGCCATCTTTCGCCTCTTTTTTATCCATTCTTAACATATCATCCTACGATTTCATCTCCAACGATTTCTCTGACATTTTATATTACCTTGTTTCAAAATATCATTAATTGATCCAACCACACTTTCCTTGGCAATATAATCAATGCGATAGTAATGTATTATGTTTCGAAAAACGTGGCGGGGAGACAATATTTTTTTCAATCCCATTAATCGAGTGCTCGAGTTACGAACCACCGGAGTGGGCCATTGCACATATTGTGAATCCCACAGCATGTGGACAGGCAGCAACACTCGCACACGTCTAGGTGTAGCGCGTGCAAGTATTTTTACCAGAATGGTAACCTATTTACATATTAGTTTGGGTACTATCGGAAATTGAATCTAAAACTCTCGGTAGAAGATCAGTTTTCTGATAATTATCCAACAGAGGAAAATAATATAGTTTTCTATAGATTCAAAATTTCAGCAAACTGTCGTGTCGAAAAAAGCTGGTTATTCTCTATTAATACCTTGATTTAGTCGTCATTAATGGTAATCAGCATTCCAGAGCGATACCACCTTCGAGTGTCGTATCACCTTTACTGAATTTTTAAACGACATTTGACACACTCGATCGTTTATAGCAGGGATCAACAGGTCGATTGCGAAGCAATTTTTAACCAATCGCGGTCGTCTTCGTAACTTACAATATAGCGTGTGATGTTGCCAGATCTCATGTTGTTGCTTGATATGTCATTCATGTGTAGCAACAACTGAGAAAGATAATTTGGAAAGACATTTTGTATCTCTCCATAGTGAATATTGGTCGAAAACCCGTTAAACAGTGATTTGAGAACAAGCTTAAATCGAGAGTTCAAATCTATGTTATGAACACAGCAAAATGTTTTTAAAATATATACTCGTATTTTAAAATCACAAGCAGTGATTTACGCATCATTCAAAGTCTTCTTTCCCTTAATATTTTTTTAGGGAAGTAAATTTCGTTCATACTTATTGATAAACTTTTAGTTATCAGTTACCATTTTTTAACGTGTGTGTTATGTGTTAAATCTCGCGAATTCGAAACGTAGGTCGCGACTATTTTTTTTACGTAAAAAATCGATCCTGACAACAAATAAGTTGGTCACCCTTGGTTTATTGAATCGTCGCAAAACTCTGTAGGTATCCTTTTTTGGGTTTTATTCGCTTTTTTTCAATTTCAATTGCCCCATCAGGTCCTCCCGACGTTGACAATCACTTCGGCAAAGGCTTCTCTATCTTGCGCAACCCGCAACAGGTCCTCCACACGCCTCATCCCCGTCCAGTCTCTTATATTGCGCAGCCAAGATGTTTGCCTTCTACCAGGACCACGCTGCCCCTCGATCTTGCCCATCAGTATCAACTGGAGGATTTCGTACTTCTCTCTACGTAAAATGTTCTCTAATGTAAAATATCTCCACGTAAAAAAGCACACAAGTATCGAAAATACAACTTTATTTCATCGTCAACGTGGCAAAAAATCTGCTCAAACAATTTGGTTAAACAATCACCGAAAAATGTGCTCAACTATTGTACAATGTTACTTTTCATAATAATATATATGTACATTCAACATCGATTGTAATTAACATACTCATGGGAGTAGAGTTATTACATTTTAACTAATGTCGCCTGACCATACATGCCGCGTGGATAAGTTCTAACTTGTTCAGGCAGGAAAGTTTTGTACTTTAGCTGTATATATGTTATCATAATTCTGTAACATATTTTGAACAAACAATGATGTATTTCACAAGTTTATGTCATACTTCGAACAATGTCAAAATCCCTCATTAAACTTTCAAAACAACCTTTGAAAACATAAAGAGAATAATACGGCTGATTGCCCACCAGGAAGCAATCACGCCAATAAACCAAATATACTCGTATGTCCAGTAGATATGTGTATATGAATGCCTCTCATTACGGAATCCATTTTAATAGAATTGTGATATGAATGAAATGAAAGCATTTTTGGTAATTAGGTTTCGCGGCCAAATATATATGAAAAAAAAATGCACTCAGTCTTCTCATTTTTAACAGTTGACGCAATTGCAGCTTCATTTTTCAATCATAGCAACATAATACCATTCTCAAGGTTTCAACATTCATTGAAAAGGTCTAATGTTTTTAATTTCTAAGGGTTTTTTATGATTATGTGCGGTATATTATGGGATGAACGTTTTGGTCTGTCTGGAGTGATGAAGTGTGCGGAGTTTGATTTCGCGTGATGTATACATATGTAATTGAGTGTCACTGTTTGTCAGATTGATGAGATGTGCAACGGAGTTTTATATAATAAAAAATCGGAAAGAAGTATCGATTTATTTTTTCATGCTATATGTCCTCAGTGACATACAGGCAAAAATATAGTTAACTGGGGACACGACAAATAAAAGGCAACCAACCCAGATCCATTAAAATTCCGTGTCCAAATTAAATTACCTGTTGTTTTTTTGCAAATGATGTATATTTCTTGTCATGTGTAAAATAAATAAAAAAAATAAAAAATATTTCATAACATAATATATAATATACAAGGAGCCGCCAGACTTTTCTGTCTCGAGACAACCACTCTTCGCCTCTTCTACATCTATACACCTTCTCAGTCAACTCATACAATTTCTTGTGAACTATCGTCTTAGTTGATTTTGATACTATCCGGTTCGAACATAGATGTTTTAGTGCCTCATAGACTTTTTTTCTATCGCTACACGCTGTTCGATATATCTCGTAACTCTTCCACCATCTGAGAAAATACTACCTAATTATAAGAATTATTGATAATAATTCAGGAAATTAGCTTTATTGTAATGTGACAAACTATACAGTCAAATAATAGGTTAGTCAAAAAGTTTTGAAAGCGACATCTATGGAGCAGTAGAAAACCAAAATTTCTACGCCATTTTAATATTTCATCTTTCATAAGAACGTACTCAAAATTTCATTTCGATATGTCAATTCATTCATTGTTTACAAGCCATTTGAAGTTGACGTGTCAGTGTATTTTTTAACAATGGAAAAATCCGAATATCGTGCAGTGATTAAATTCTTTGTTTTGGAAGGTTTACTGAGATCCATGCAAAGATGGTGAAAGTATTAAAGGAGTCTTCTCCTTCATTTCCAACCGTTCACCGATGGGTTTTGGAGTTTAAGCGTGGCCGTACAAGCGTTGAAGACGATCCACGCTCAGGACGTCCAAAAAGTGCATCAACACCAGAAATCATAGCGAAAATACAGGATATGGTTTTGAAAGATCATCGATCGACTGTGGATGTGATAGCTGACACCATAGGCCTCTCACGTGGAACAACATGGCATATTTTGGGTGAAGTTTTGGGTTTCAAAAAACTGTGTGCACAATGGGTGCCGCATTTGCTAACAATGCAACAAAAACACGTTCGAATGCGACTTTCTGAGCAACATTTGGAGCAATTTCGAAAGGATAAAAAGGATTTTCTGCGTCGATTCATCACTATGGATGAGACTTGGGTCTACCACCATGATCCTGAGGCTAAGGAGTGGTGTGAACCAGGCACTTTGGCTCCGAAGCGAGTTCGTGTCCAGAAATCGGCCAAGAAGGTGTTAGCGTCAGTTTTTTGGGATGCAAAAGGAATTTTATTGATAGATTATCTCCAAACTGGTAAGACAATCAACTCTGATTATTATTGTGACCTTTTGGACCAGTTGGATGAAAAAATTTGTGAAAAAAGACCCGGTTTGCAGAAGAAAAAAAACATTTTTCATCAAGACAATGCACCTGCTCACACAGCTCAAAAAACCATCGCGAAAATCAGTGAATTGGGGTACGAATTGTTGCAGCATCCACCCTATTCGCCTGATTTAGCTCTCTCTGACTTCTGGCTGTTCTCACACCTCAAAAAATTCCTTCGTGGAAAGCATTTTTCATCAAACGAAGAGGTTATAGCCGTCGTAGAAGAGTATTTTGCAGGCCTTCCAGAAAGTCACTTCCGTGATGGGACAACAAAGTTGGAAGATCGTTGGACCAAGTGTATTGATCTTATGGGAGACTATACTGAGCAATAAAAGTGATTTCCCCCCAAAAAAAATGTATTTTCATTTCCGCTTTCAAAACGTTTTGACTAACCTAGTATAGCGGACTTATTGCTATAGGGAAATTTCTTCCAAAAGAGGAAATATAAAAGGACTTTATAAAAAAAAATATTTGAAACATACTCTATGGTCATCTTCGAGACTCGAACCCCAAAGAAGAAGACCAGTCGACAAGTAAAGCAATAACTTATAAATAGCTTTTTTTAAACACCGACCATAACATAAGCACAACAAAAAAATGCTTATAAAATTTGTCTAGTGCTAGCTTAACAATAAAGTTAATTGAAAAAGGGCGGTTTGATAAAACCAGTCCAGTAATATGAATTAGCAGTGAATCCGATCCGGGACGCTCAGCAAGCATGCAAACCACAGTGCTTGAGTACCGACAAGTACCGTAGATCTGATGGGCATACAGCACAGTCAGAATGCTTATCAACAGTGCATGCTTATGTTATGTCTGATGGTGTACACGTCCATGTGGAGACAAAGCGTTACGCCGGTCGTGGAAGAGCAGAATGCGCACTTACAAACTACGACATACTTATAATGCCCAGAGCGTAGATCTCCACTGATGACGCGGAAGAAAATGATATGCGTTGCAAGAAGATCGCGATAGGAATGAACAATGAATCCTTAAGACAAGTCGATCAAATAAAATAAGGTATATATATGTTAAATTTATGCATTGTGTTCTTTTGATTAAATTATATGAGAGATGCGAAGAGAAATATCTGAGAATGAAAGTTACGAAATCTCAAGTCATGGAGATGGAAAAGTGTTCAAGGAAAAATAAATGCGATATATGGGTGAATAATGAAAGATTTGAGCAAGTTGAGGAATTTCGTTATTTGGGTAGTATTTTCTTAGATGATAGAATAATTAGGAGGGATATCGAACGCCTATCGCAATAGGAAACAAAGCCAATGGGGCATTTAAAAAAAAAAATGTATATATATATATATATATATATATATATATATATATATATATATATATATATATATATATATATATATATATATATATATATATATATATATATATATATATATATATATATATATATATATATATATATATATATATATATATGTACTTGAACGGTATTTTAGTACCATCTTTGATGCATGAGAGTGAAACGTAAACATGGAAAAAAAAACTGAAAAGACTAATAAATACTGTAGAAATGCGTGCACTTAGAAGAATAAATGGGATGACAATTACAGATTAGGGATGAATGTGAACTTAAGAATAGAGTTTTAAGTAGGATCACTATGAAATGGTATTGGCACGTAGAACGAATAAATGAAGACTAACAAAACAAATATACAGTGCAAATGTGACTGAAAGGCGTGGTAGAGGAAGAACAAGGAAATTATGGTTTGATCAAATTAATGATATTTTGAAGGAAGGAAATGAAGTAAGAGAAATCATAGGAGCTGCATGAGGTGTATGGATGTGGAAGAGACTTAATATATGTATCGAGATAGGAAAGTCAGGCGTTCTTTCCTCTTTGACTATCCTCGTACGGAGTACTGCAGATTGGATTCCGCCTGCTTAGAAAAATTTAAGAAGTAAATCTCCTTTTGCAATAGTTTTTCGGCGAAATATATCAGCCTCAAATAAAAATGGCATTTCGTCAATTTGTTACAAAAACGAACAATAGTTATATCCAAATCCCTCCTCCAGTGTATGCATTGTTTGATGTCAAAATAATAAAATTTTATCGCATGTTCTGCGAAACATAAATATTATTAGCACTGATGAGGTCACCTAACAGACCTTGCCACGACCAAACCAGATGGAAGAGCAACACTCGGTGGGCGGCGAACTACGAGTACGTCGATATAGTAATTAAACGTCGACAATCGAAGAATAAAATGGACAGATAATTTGTATTAAAAATAATAATATTAAAATGATTATACAGCGCCGTTTAGAGAGCAAGCTTCCCTCAAGGTGTTCCGATTCGGGACTCGAACCCATTATTATTGACATATTAAAAATATTATCATACTAAATATACGAGCACATAAATAAAATCCACGGACAGAATGTTCTTTTTGGTTAATATCCACGAACTGAGATAAGGGCATCATCATCGCACACGGAGAGCTTGTAGAATGAATTATCCGATATCGATATTTTCTATATATCACAGGATAAAATGAGGACTGAACTCCTCAATAAATGTTGTAGTCACTTGAAAAAGTTATCTATTTTTCTATTACGAGTACTAACATATATTAATTACACCAAATTTTCAGCGCTGAAAGATTCATACAATGACGAAGAACAATTAGTCAGAGTAAGCAGATATTGTAGAGCGTCAGACTTTCTTATCTCGACAAACATATTTCGCCTCTTCCACATCCATACACCTTTTCGTACAACTCCTATGATGTTTCTGACTTATTACGTTTCATTCTTTCAAAATCTAATTCACTATATACAGGTATACTTTCCTTGGTGTTTCTCTACCACACCTATTCACATTTGTATTTTATATTTGTTTTCTAAGTCTTTCTTCATTTAATCGTTCCACGTGTCCAAACCATCTCAGAGTGATCACCATCTTACTCAATATTACTTACCTTATGTTCACATTCATCCCTAATCACTTTATTCCGTATACTGTCATACATTATCGCCCCAAATATTTGTCTCATTGTTCACATTTCCACAGCATCGATTCGGTTCTTTTCGGTTTTTATCTCCCATACATCAAAGTTGGTACTAAAATACTGTTGTGGACTTATCTGTTGTAGATTGTGTATCATCTTGGGAGTGTTGTGGATTGTGTATCATCTTGGGAGTGTTGTGGATTGTGTATCATCGTGGATTGTGTATCATCTATTACTGTTGTGGATTGTGTATCATCTTGGGAGATTTTGATACTGTCCGATTCAAGTACATATATATCTTAGTGTCCTATAGACTTTTTTCCTCTCGCTACTTCCATATCCCTCGGAACTCTTCCATCATCTGAGAACTAACTATCTAAATAACAGAACTCTTCAACTTGGTATAATCTTTCATTACTCACCCATACACATCACATTCACTTTTCCGCTCACACTTTTCCATTACCATAACTTTTCACATTTCTCATAATAAAAATAAACGATGTCAATTGACAAAGTGAAAGCCTGGTCGCTAAAACATTTTCCACGTTTTCATAAATTATATGAAATTAATTTTCTTATCAAGTGATAAAATGACGAATTATGTAAATGAAAAAAAAATGAAAGTTTGGCAAATATACATAAAGAATAAAATGTCACGTCTCAGGTGTCACCTACTCCATCGCAAAAATCACTTTTAAAAATGAAATCTTGTATCTCAAACTGGAATTCATAGTCCGGTATAAATACTAAATACAAATTAGTATCCTTGAAATTACGACATTTGCATTTTGAGTTGGACCTCGTACGCTCCAAACTATAAAGTACACACATACGATCACGCCGTCTTTCTGTTGGGATAGGCAGCGAGGACAGAGTGTCTGACTTTCTTATCTCAATCCACAAGTATACCCTCCTCTACATTCATACACCTTCTCATAAAACGTATACGATTTATCTGCTTTTCTACATTTCGTTCTATCAGAATATCATTCACTCGATCCAACCATACTTTCCTTAGTCTTCTTCTCACACGCCTTCCTCTTACATTTGCAATATGTATCTGTTTTGTTGGTCTTTCGTCATTCACTCGTTTCACATGTCCAAACCATCTCAGCGTGCTCTTATTTATCTTTCTCAACATATCAGCATAAAGTTCACAATCATCCCTAATCACTTCATTCTGTATTCTATCACACATTGTCACTCCGTGTAATATTCTCAATGCACGCATTTCTACAGCATTTATTTGAATTTTCTGTCTTTTCTACGTCCACGTTTCACTCTCATGTATCAAAGTTGGCACCAAAATACTGTTGTGGACTATCATGTTAGCAAATTTTGATTCTGTCCGGTTCAAGTATATATGTTTTAGTGCCCATTCACTTTGTTTCCTATCGCCACACGCTGTTCGATATCCCTCTGAACTCTTCGTTTCAGTAGTTTTCTAGGTCCCCGTTTCACTCCCATACAAACAAAATTGCCATCAACACACTATTGTGGGCTATCATTTTAGCAGCTTTGATACTGTCTAGTTCAAATATGTTATATGTGTGTTAGTGCCCCATTTACTTTGTTTTCTATCGCTACATTTAATTCCATCAGTTAAGTAAGATTTAGTCCTTAGTTTTAAACTATATATTCGGGTATATGTTAAGTATTGATAATCTTAATTAAATTTGCCTTCCATATTTGTAAATATATATGTCAGCATTTACCAAAGGATGAAGTGGCAATGGGCCGGACACGTAGTCAGAATGTCAGACTCCCGATGGACATCCGAAATAATTCAATGGTACCCAAGAGGCCTAAAGAGGCCCAGAAGAAGACCGAAGGTACGCTGGATGGATGAAATCAGGAAGCATGGCAGCATCACATGGCATCAACGAGCAAAAAACCGAACTACTTGGAGTCAACATGGGGAGATCTTCATCCAGCAGTGGATCGACCCTGGTTGACAGTGATGATGATGATATACCATATACCATCATGCCATATGTCTTCTGAGGTGCCACAGTTTTTATCAAGGGGCAAAATATGATTTTAATTCAAATAACAAATTGATATAGCCCCGTTTAAAAGGAAAACTCTCCTCAAGGGTGCTCTAACTCGGTACTCGAACCCATTATTATTCAACAAAACACTTCTAGCAGCAATAGCAGCGCCCGAGCGAATTATCATGTATTACACTTTTGTTGTACACAGTACAATTTTGTGGGTTTATTGCCATGTGACTCTCTCACCCAACCAATCAGAAAAGCTGAGATCTTAAGTATGAAAAACTTGTAAAAAAATCTAGTTTCCAACGGGATTCGAACTCGCAGCCTCCGTGGTAGACAGGCGTCTTACCAACTAGGCCACGGAGGTCGACAAAACGATATATTTTTTGGGAATTCAGTATCAATAAATTCGAGTCCATCTCATTTTTGACCTGACATACTTTATCTTTCGTTTTTAAAAACATAAGAAACGTGTTATTCCCAAAAGTAACATTCTTACCCCTGACAGAAATATTAGAAATTATGTTCAAACTTTGTCTATTTGTATTCACGTCCCTTAATGGGATGCCTCCATTGTATCTTTCGAATTTGTGTTTGAGGGATGTTCCTACGAAGAGAAGCATAACTTAGAGGTCGATTTCTTTTTCATCTAATAAATTGGCTGTCCCAAATCAATCCCCGGGGTATTATGATACAGCTTTTTTCGTTGCTGGTCCTTTAGTCTGGAATGGTCTACGTCCTAATATCAGAGATATAGATGTCGTGTGCAGCTTTAGGAAGTATCTTAAAGACAATCTTTTTTGAGAGGTCTTATCAAAATTTTCCAGCGAGTTTGAATCCTGAGTTAGAGCGCCCTTGAAGAGAGTTTGTTCTCGAATCGGAGTTATATAAATCGTCCTTTTATTATTATTTACTGTGTTACTAAGAAGAGAAAAACTTACAAAACAAATATATTGTGTAAGTCTAAAAGAAACGGAGAGCGAGTAAGAGGTATGTCTAGAAATAAATGGAAGTATATATGTTTCAATAGTTGGAGAAAGTTTAACTGAAGGAAAGGCAAGAAGCATGAGAAACAGAACAACATTATAACGAGATGTTTACGGTTGGATGAAGCAAAGGCTGTTCATGTGGATAGAAAGGTGAGGAGATCTGTTTTCTTTGCCTACCGAAAAAGGGGCATGGTGCGGTGGTATGTACTATATGTATAACAATTCATTGGTAGTTTTTATATCCAAACGAAAGCCAGTTCTTGGAAGAGCTACACTCGGTACATTTCTGTCTTGCAAGAATGAAACTGTTATAAAATATATTTAATGCATTAAATAAAACCCAAACTATTTAATATACAATCTGATCTCAATGTTAAAATTCAATACAGAAGACATTTCTAACGAGAAAATTGAAGAAACTTAAAGTATAGCCTGTCAGCATTGACAAATAAAAAAATAAAATAAAAAACGCGCGCCAACGGTTATCGATGCCTTTTTTGCATCACGTTAAAAATTATCATGATAATGAGATCATGATTCATTTAATAATTTACAAACTTATTCATTATAGCAACGGCGGTTGCGTCAAGAAACGATAATGTTTAATCGCTCGATTAAATTACGCATAATCCAACGGCATCAAATGATTTTATTGAACCAATACAGGTAACATGTATTTATTATCAAATTAATGAAATGTAAAAAAAAAAACAAGTTTTTATTCAAAATAAAGACAACTCAACTTTGAATAAATGATTTAATTGTATTTATACCATATATAACGTATGGTGAATATAAAATATTATCGAAATGATCGGAGAATATGCCTACTTGATAGGTATAATCTTAGAATTAAGGAAGATATTGAAAGGAGTGTTGCGATAGGAAACAAAATCAATATAAACATAAAGTATGGACATACCCTTACGCCATTTCTCTGTCGACGTAGGTAGAGATTACCGGCTTTCTTATCGCGACAATATAATATATTATATTGTGTCTCATCTACACCCATACGACTCCTACGAACACTCTTACTTCTTATATACTTTCAAATCCCAATTCACTTGATCCAACCATACTTTCCTTGGTCTTTATCTGCCATGCCTCTTTCTCATTCGTTCGTTAATTTCATTTCACAGTCTAAATCGTTCTTTGCAATTAATGTTACATATGTATAACAGATAAAGTATTTTAATGTAAACACTCGTGTTGTACATAGGGTTTGAGTTTGTCTAACGTGATTGATTTGTTACCTTCGAGAGTACTTGAGTCACATAACCATGAAATTATCTTTACAACATAGCATTTCAACTACAATTAATTTCTTTAAAATGTGCCTCTAAATATATAACAAAATTCATTTAAATTAGTTTACCTCTCTTTGCAATTAAGATCCTATACAATTAAAGTGCCCTTCGTAATCAATATTGAATACATTTATCTTAACACATTACAGGATTAAAATATTCATACACTGTGTCATGTACAATCTTCTATTATTCATACTTCTCAATTTCAAAATCTGGCCCGTTTGGTCCAGCCACGTTTTCCTCGGTCTACCTCTTCCACGCACATCTTGCACTTCTGAGCAGTATACTCGCTTAGTCATTCTTTCATCATTAATTTTTTCCACATGAATCTTAAAAAAAAATTCCATCTTAAAGATATTTTCTTTTCCAACTTAAAGATCTTTTCTTCATCTTATTTAAAATATAGATTTTATCCATTCATTCCACCTTAAAGATCATTCTCATTCCATCTTAATGATTTTTTCTTCATCTTATTTAAAATGTAGATTTTATCCATTCATTCTATCTTAAAGATCATTCTCATTCCATCTTAAAGATTTTTTCATCATCTTATTTAAAATATAGATTTTATCCATTCATTCCACCTTAAAGATCATTCTCATTCCATCTTAAAGATCTTTTCTTCATCTTATTTAAAATATAGATTTTATCCATTCATTCCACCTTAAAGATCATTCTCATTCCATCTTAATGATTTTTTCTTCATCTTATTTAAAATATAGATTTTATCCATTCATTCTATCTTAAAGATCATTCTCATTGCATCTTAAAGATTTTTTCATCATCTTATTTAAAATATAGATTTTATCCATTCATTCCACCTTAAAGATCATTCTCATTCCATCTTAAAGATTTTTTCTTCATCTTATTTAAAATATAGATTTTATCCATTCATTCTATCTTAAAGATCATTCTCATTCCATCTTAAAGATTTTTTCATCATCTTATTTAAAATATAGATTTTATCCATTCATTCCACCTTAAAGATCATTCTTATTCCATCTTAAAGATCTTTTCTTCATCTTATTTAAAATATAGATTTTATCCATTCATTCCACCTTAAAGATCATTCTCATTCCATCTTAATGATTTTTTCTTCATCTTATTTAAAATATAGATTTTATCCATTCATTCTATCTTAAAGATCATTCTCATTCCATCTTAAATATTTTTTCATCATCTTATTTAAAATATAGATTTTATCCATTCATTCCACCTTAAAGATCATTCTCATTCCATCTTAAAGATCTTTTCTTCATCTTATTTAAAATATAGATTTTATCCATTCATTCCACCTTAAAGATCATTCTCATTCCATCTTAATGATTTTTTCTTCATCTTATTTAAAATATAGATTTTATCCATTCATTCTATCTTAAAGATCATTCTCATTCCATCTTAAATATTTTTTCATCATCTTATTTAAAATATAGATTTTATCCATTCATTCTATCTTAAAGATCATTCTCATTCCATCTTAAAGATGTTTTCATCTTATTTAAAATATAGATTTTATCCATTCATTCCACCTTAAAGATCATTCTCATTCCATCTTAAAGATCTTTTCTTAATCTTATTTAAAATATAGATTTTATCCATTCATTCCACCTTAAAGATCATTCTCATTCCATCTTAATGATTTTTTCTTCATCTTATTTAAAATATAGATTTTATCCATTCATTCTATCTTAAAGATCATTCTCATTCCATCTTAAATATTTTTTCATCATCTTATTTAAAATATAGATTTTATCCATTCATTCCATCTTCAAGATCATTCTCATTCCATCTTAAACATCTTT
Organism: Odontocerum albicorne; assembly: GCA_949825065.1. Taxonomy (NCBI): domain Eukaryota; kingdom Metazoa; phylum Arthropoda; class Insecta; order Trichoptera; family Odontoceridae; genus Odontocerum; species Odontocerum albicorne. The sequence goes on from OX463850.1 coordinate 30,134,404, forward strand.
TATTCATGTTATTTAAAATATAGATTTTATCCATTCATTAACTTCTGATGTCTTAATTACACCTTTTTTCAAACATTGACAGTCCATAAACTTTCCTTAGTGTAAACATCTCCACAGCATTAATCGTACTCTTATCATTCTTCTGTCAAGTCTAATATTTCAATTCCATGCTTCAATATGGGTACCAACACACTATGATGTATTGTCATTTTTGCTACTGTGAATATTGCGCGTTTGTTGAATATAACATTAAGTGCTCCGTTTACCTTGTTCCCTGTCGCTATCCTTCTTTCAATATCATTTTCAACTCGTCCATCACACAACTGTTAATCGATTAATAAATAAAGGATTTACAATAAAACAGTTTAACATTGATTTTCCTAATTAAAAATGAAGATATGCGAATTAAAAATCGACATAATGAATAAACTCAATTTAGGACTTAAGTCCTTGGCAGTAGAGACAGTATACGAGTGCAACACTGACCATCACAAAGTCAGATATGCCAAAAGGACAGAAGATAGTCTGAAACAGGACACTGTGGAACTCATTTAGAATCTTGAAGATTCTTCTCTTTATTTCTTATTTTTGTCGTTTCAATAATTTACATCCAGAATGCTATCGCATGAAGACTACTGAGCGTTCTTAGAAGCAGGTCCATGTCTTAACTTAATATTGAACAGCGAGTTTCTGGAACGTATTCCATGGAAGGAGGGCGTCCACGACCTAGGAACGGTATTACCCAACCCACCTGATCCTCGACTGTTTGTTCACACGTAACAAACTGTAACTAAAGGCGATGGCGATCAACGGAAAAGAGCCACGCTTACAGCAGACCGCTTGTTGCGCAACCAACAGTTACGTCATTGTGAGGTCGGCAACAGGCGACTCTGAGGAATTCCCCAGTAACCGATCCAAGGGTTTGAAACCACACTCCTCACATTATACGAGTCTCCAAATTTTTGCATACTCGTACTTTAAAATACATTAAATGTTTAAACATTAAAATATTAACTAATATGCCGTATTTTTGGAATTCGAAAAATCTGTTTTTTTTTTATAAATACATAAAATGCAGATCAATTGTGTATTTTTCAAATAAGTCATTACTCATAAATCATACATATTGTATTGTATTACACTTTCATTGTATTCAGTATAACTTGGCGGGTCGGAAGACCCGGTGGTTGCATGTTTGATTTCGAGTCGTTACACGTTCGATCTTGCCAACTAGGCCACGAATATGTTTTTGTACACAAACATGCAATTTTTGAATTGTCAATTATGTCCATATAGACTCAAGATATTCTTTTTTAGTTAAAAAAAATCATTATTTTGGTTCACTTCCAATATCAACAAATTTTCATTATTTTTTTTCTTAATTTTCGTTGACTTGTTTTTCTCAAACTTTTTCAGAGCTCTGTTAATACAATATTTTGAGGTTTCGAGATGCATTTTTTTTTTGTATGGATGTTTTTATTATTTGTTTTTCTTTTAATTCTATGTTGGCCATTGAGTACCGGAGCCTTGACCTGTCTTTGTATTTTATGTGCCATGGGTGGTATGCACGAGCGTAATTGCTTTCTGATATTTTTTTGTAATGATTCATGTAAATGTTTATATTTTTTGTTCAAGTTGTGTTTATATTCATGAGCATTCAAAATTCAAATTTTAGTTTTACTCTTGTAACATTTTGTAATGGTTGGTAAAAAACCGTACATTGTAGAAAAAATAGAATAAAACTGTGTTTGTTATAAGCAATCAATAATCAGTGAGGGTAATAAACTGTGTTTGTTATAAGTAATCAGTAATCAGTGAGGGTATTAAACTGTGTTTGTTATAAGCAATCAGTAATCAGTGAGGGTATTAAACTGTGTTTGTTATAAGCAATCAGTAATCAGTGAGGGTATTAAACTGTGTTTGTTATAAGCAATCCGTAATCAGTGAGGGTATTAAACTGTGTTTGTTATAAGTAATAACTTATTCATTGATGGAAGTAGAAAAATACGAAAGAAAACATTGATTTTTTGATACTGAATTAAATTAACTATAAACAAAAATAAATATGTTCGTAGTCAAATTCGCAATCCACTTTTGGCGAAGTTAACTACGAACACATAAGCCAAACTACGCGGTGCGGTGCGGTGCAACACCCCAAAAGACCTTATACAATTGATACGAAAAACCGCGAAAACCTCAAAAGATATTAAATATGAAAATGTAAACATATGTATACTTGTCAAAAATGAATGAAGGGTTTGGAAGAACGAGGAAAGATTGGAAGAAGCTTCCATTATGATTTCTTATTTAGAATTTTTAATTTATGTAAAATTTTGCTTCTTTCGTTTCATTTCGAGAGAATGAATTGTGAAAGACTTATTATTGAACAAATATATATTTCTGAAATGTAAATTAATCGAGGAAGAGGTGAACCGAGGAAATAGTGGCAGGAGACGGTCGGAGAAATTTTAACTAAAATTAAGTATGACAAACGGTAGAAAATGAATAACGAGATGTATGGATGTGGTTGGTGTAATGGCTGTGTGCGTGGATAGAAAAGTAAGGCGATGTGTCTTCTCTGTCTACCCCAAAAGGGACACGGAGTGATAGTATGTTTGTCTGAAATAAAAGGTAGATAGTTAAAAGAAATAGACCTATCCGTTTTATACGAAAGTTTTAAATAAATAAAATAATAGAATTTCACATAAAATTAGTAAATATTATTTATTCTATTTGACTTGATGTGCACAGCTTGCCAATCTTTTCCAACCAACCAAATATATATATTTTTCAAGAAGCCTGAGATGAAAATCAGTTAGGTATCTTTTTTTTTAAATCGGGTACAAACGGGAATCGAACCCGCAATCCCAGGCCGGAAGATATACGTCTTACCAACTTGACCATGATGGTAAATTATATTCGCATATTTTATTAAAAAAATATGACGCAAAAGATTGAAATGGTTTTCGATGGATGACTCAAAATTATTGCGAAAACATTCCAACTCGGCACGCAGACGAGAATTTGATCCAAATTTAGAAAGTGAAACACAATAGAAATGTTTTTTTAAGTCTCCAATTGAGATTTAAGCAATACCAAAGTTTTGGAACATTTATTTTTCCAAGATGAAAATAAATGCTCTTAGCAGGTTTCTGTATCGGTAATTTTTATTATCGTTATTCATCGTTACTTTTGCATTTTTTTTGTGACAAAAATATATGTCTTGATATTTTTTGGTGGAAAATTATACATGTTATTTTTAGTTGAATATATGTATATATTATAGTTTTTTTGGAAAAAAATAAACATGTTTTATCGGGATAAAATATATATGCTCAGTTGTTTTGTTTATTTAACTTGTATCTTAATTTTTAACATGTTCTATTGTATAATTTTACGTTCTTACCTCTTTGAGATATTTAACATGACCTATAATTTTACGTTCTTGCATCTTTGAGGGATTTAACATATCCTATAATTTTACGTTCTTGCCTCTTTGAGAGATTTAACATATCCTATAATTTTACGTTCTTGCCTCTTTGAGAGATTTAACATATCCTATAATTTTACGTTCTTGCCTCTTTGAGAGATTTAACATATCCTATAATTTTACGTTCTTGCCTCTTTGAGAGATTTAACATATCCTATAATTTTACGTTCTTGCCTCTTTGAGAGATTTAACATATCCTATAATTTTACGTTCTTGCCTCTTTGAGAGATTTAACATATCCTATAATTTTACGTTCTTGCCTCTTTGAGAGATTTAACATATCCTATAATTTTACGTTCTTGCCTCTTTGAGATATTTAACATATCCTATAATTTTACGTTCTTGCCTCTTTGAGAGATTTAACATATCCTATAATTTTACGTTCTTGCCTCTTTGAGAGATTTAACATATCCTATAATTTTACGTTCTTGCCTCTTTGAGAGATTTAACATATCCTATAATTTTACGTTCTTGCCTCTTTGAGAGATTTAACATATCCTATAATTTTACGTTCTTGCCTCTTTGAGGGATTTAACATATCCTATAATTTTACGTTCTTGCCTCTTTGAGAGATTTAACATATCCTATAATTTTACGTTCTTGCCTCTTTGAGAGATTTAACATATCCTATAATTTTACGTTCTTGCCTCTTTGAGAGATTTAACATATCCTATAATTTTACGTTCTTGCCTCTTTGAGGGATGTTTCGTCTCATTGTCTATTGGTATTTTCATATTTATATATTGAAAGGTATAAATTCTAAATTATTACTTTGATCAGAATGTGTTGACATATTATTTTTTGTTTTATAATTCTTACTGTGATATTTAAAGGGCACTTAAGTGACATTTATTTTGTCAAAGAATAAATAAACTATATATTAGTGTAATTACAGAATAAGGAATGATTAATTAGGAAACGTATATTGAAATAAAATACACTGCTAAGGACGAAGAAAACAGAATCGAGATGGTTAGGTCACGTAGAAAGAACAGAAAATTGAAAGTTCAAAAAAAGTCATTTGTATTCATTTATTTATTTATATAAGTAAACGGTACAATGTACCTTATAACAAAAATAATAAAAAATAGTAAAAGAGCAAGTAGTGAGTAGTGAGTACTCAACACATTAAGATTGACAGAATATATAAAAAAATACAATTATAACAAAATCAATAAAAAAGAAACGTATTAAATAGTAACTAATCACATGTTACCAACACAATGCGGGGCCGTTCAAATATACAAAAGACAAATCATTGAAAAACAAATTAAAAACAAAATAAAAATTGAAAACGAAGTATAAAAGACAGAATCAGACAGGTGCCACTTAATAAATTCTCTTCGGCACGAGGAAAACGTCACAAAAACAGTACAATAATAGTATAGAAGAAACGAGAAGATTGGGAAAACCTAGAAAAACGTTGCACGGTCAAATGGATTTAATTCTGAAAGGGAGAAGAGTGAAAAGCCTTTTTAATAGGGACGTAAGAATGACGATGTGTATGGACGTGTCAGAAGCGAAACATGTGTGCCAGCATACAAATCAGTGGAGATCTATTCCCTCTGCCTACCCTAATAGGTACATTGCGTGATGACGATGATGATCAAATGGTGTTAGAAGAGGACTCACTGTTTTCTTTTACGTGGGAGGATGTGGAGTGTTGGAAGTTACCAGGGACCTAACAATAAAATAGTAAAATGAGACACACTGACTGTTAATTGTAAAAGGAGACACAAGCAAGGTGCAAATACGGAAGTTCCATCAATTTAACAGAATATAACTGTGACATGTTGGATTGCATGGCCACTACACTTATTGTTGGCACTACCATTTACAATACACTTAGTGTTGGCACTACCCTTGGCAATACACTTAGTGTTTTTTATACTCTTGTTCTTACAATAAATTCTTATAAGTTAAACAAAAGTTAGTCAATGAACAATGGGTTCACTATTTTTCTGTTAGCAATTTGTATGCATACAATACAAGCAGGTGCGTAGATATGTAAATAAATATATAAATTACATTAAAAATGTGGGATAGAACCATGGGCCAAATTCATAATCTTTACAATAAAGGTATCGCTGAAATATCTTTTGGACTAGCTCAATTATCAGGGAATTTTGGATTCCTCTCTGATTTCATTCGATGGAGCCGCATTATAATATATTGTGAACCAGTGAATTATAAAGAGATAACAGGGGTAGCCAACTTGTTCGATGCCGCGATCGACTTTTTGCATAAAAAAATAGTCGCGATCTATGTGCATATAGATTCGCGAGATTTAACACATAACACGCTTGTTAAAAAAGGATAACTCATAACCAAAAGTTTATTTACAAGTATGATTGGAATTAATTTCGATAAAATATATTAAGGAAAAGATAACTTATACATATATGTTAAATAACATACATTAATTTGGATTGGACATATCTACATATTAAAAAAGGATAACTAATTTACTGCGTTTACAAGTGCATGCGCGTAATGAGATTTGACAAGTTGACAAGTGCATGCGCGTAATGAGATTTGACAAGTTGACAAGTGCACGCGCGTAATAACAACACCGCACGCCATATTGTAAGTTACGAAGACGGTCGCGATCGACCAAAAATTGCTTCGCGATCGATCTGTTGACCATCCCTACTATTGTATAAACGATCGAGTATGTCAAATGTCGATAAAAAATTGCTACGTAATCGACCTGTTGATCCCTGCTATAAACGATCGAGTGTGTTAAATGTCGTTTAAAAATTCAGTAAACGTGATACGACACTCGAAGGTGGTATTGATTACCACTAATGACGATAAAATAAAGGCATTCATCGAGAATACATAGCGTTCTACGACATGACAAATTGCTGAGATTTTGAATATGTAGAAAACTATCTAATATTTTCCTCTGTTGGCTATTTGTTAAAACGCTGGTCTTCCACCTGAATGGGTAATTAATGAATTCGATTTCCGAGGGTACCCAAAATAATATTTAAATAGCTTACTAGTCTGGTAAAAACACTTGAACTCGCTAGACCTATATGTGTGCAATTGTTGTTGCCTGTCCACGTACGGTGGAATTTACAATATGCGGATTTACAAGACGGTCGCGATATACCAAAAATTACTTCGCAATCGAACTGTTGGCTATACCTGTCATATAATATTGCAGAGGTTTAGTTTAATACGTATATGCAGTAATAGAGTATATGAAGTAATTTTAATAAAGAAAAGTGGGACATTACTGCAAGTGGGACATTACATCAAGATGAACCCAAGAGTCACTTATACACTATTTGTAGTCCAGAGTGTATCGATGTCATCTCTTAATTTATACTCAGTTAAGTTTGTGCCGCTATTCAATTTCAGTGTCAAGAAATAATAATGCCAGATGATTTATATTATAAGATATGGTGCTGAAGATGCAAATGAATCAATCAAAGGCAGCAGTGGCGAGAAGAATGATGCGGGTGACGAGATAGAAGCCACTGGCCGTCTTTCGATTGGCTGATGACCGGTTACCACAAATCGAGGAATGGATCACACACACGAGCGGAGTGAGATGAGATCACGCCTCGTGCCATAGATCTTCTTGACCTGGCTGACATTCCGTTGAGAGATTATGTGTCTGGTGCATCTGTTGTTGGTTGATTTGCTAAAGAAAGTTGACTGACTTGTTTAGAATAACTGGTTTTTTTTTTCAATTTCCATCGTTGTATATTTTACAACAAAAGATTTTTGAAAAAAAAAAACCAGTAAGATAAGGCTTAGAAATATTTTCAAACATCTTTAGTGGACAGAAGACAACAGAGTCGGGTTGAGGTATTTTGGCGCCAGGGGCACCCCTGCAAAAACGCACCCCGCTCACCCTGAATTTTCTTAATACTTTCGGGAACGAATAAAATTGCTGGAATATTTTTCTCATGTATGATAATGGGCGATTTTTGCGTTCTAAATAAATGCTCCCCTTCTCCTTCATCAAACTCATCGAAAATTGAGGATGTACAGTCACTTTATCCCAAAATTAAAAATCAACGGATTAAGATAAAATGTCAAATATTTCTAAGTTTACTTAAATTACGCTTTAAATATAAAATTCCATCAAATTCAATTAAAAAATTCTCATCCAAAAATGAAAATTAAAAAGCACGCGGTAATAATGAACATCTCGTTATATATATCCAAAGATAACTAAATAAATCTTTTAAAAATGCAAAACATGGTGTTTTTACTAATCTTCAAATATAATACGCCATTTTATAAAAAAATCGTAATAATAGATCTTCGAACAGCATACCTTGCATTGTATTTATACATACTTTTTACATATTCACCCAATTTGATAATCCTTTACAAATATCAAATGTGATACGTGGCATAGTTAACTGGACCAGTGGCGTATTCGAAAGCTATTTTCAACGCTTTTCGGGTTCAATTATTTTTTTAAATTATTTAATGCTATTTTCAATATTTCGGAGGCGTATTTTGACGCCCTTTAGACACGGTGCCTGAGGCAAGTGCCCCGGTCGCCCCACTCTTGTCTCAGCTCTAGGAGACAACATTGCCTTTTTCAAATTTGGATTTTTACTAATAAAAACTGTTTTAAGTGTTATATTTCACAATATCTGGTAAGTTAATAATCAGTTCTAAGTAATTTTAAGAAAAATAATGGAAATTGATCGAGTTATTTTTAATAATGGAAATTGATCGAGTTACGTGACGGGTATCGTCATATTTTTTTTGTGACAGAAAAAAGGTTAAGCTAAAGTTTTGTAATTTTGTTGATAATTTTATTAAGTATTTATGTATTGACTTGTCTTATGTGCATTTGTTTGTGAAAGACACTGTTGTCGTAAATTAAATAAATAAATAATATTTTTACTCATGTGCATTTGTTTGTGAAAGACACTGTTGTCGTAAATTAAATAAATAAATAATATTTTTACTCAACACTCAAGTCAAGACTTCTAAATGAATAAATTATTTTCCATTGTTATTTTATATCTCACAATCATGCCACGAAATAACGGCTGCCCAATATCATTTGAACAATAAAAATATTTTAACTATGACATCAATTAAATAATTAGTATTAAATTACGAGTATGACAGCACCTAATGTTGGATACGGATGTAAGTTCAATCGTTTTTATATGATATTGTTTGATTATATGATTGGAGCATAATGTATTTCCGCATTAAATCGCAAACTTAGTTTTAATTGTATTTTATAAAATTATTAATAGTTTAAATCCACCGTAAATATATAAATAAAATAAGATGAAAGAAAATCGAGAAGTTTCTGAACACTTGTGGCTATCGAAAGGAATTCGTTCTAGTGCGACATTTTAATAAATCATTGGGGATAATTCAAGGAAAGGGGCAACGAACTAGTATTCAGAGGAGATGGATGAATTGAATTTGTCAGGCATTCGTAACGAAAAGGAATTGTGCGAATGACATATTTCGAATGTAAAAGTTCTCAATTTTCGACGAGCTTTGTTATAAATATACTGAAATTATTGTACAGTATTGTATTACACTTTCGTTGTATACAGTACAACCTGGCGGGCTTATTAGCTTCCAACCAACCAGAAAGATGTTAAATAGGCCTTAAGTGAAAACCAGACTGGCATCCTTTAAAAAAAAACAGGGTTCTAACGGGAATCGAAGCCGCAACCTCCAGGTTGGAATAAAAGCGTCTTACCAACTAGGTCACGGAGGTCGTTGAAAAATTATGACTATTTAAGAACGACGACCTCCGTGGTTTTGTTAGTAAGACGCTGGACTAGGTCCAATTTTTTAATGGAAAAGTCTGTTTAAAAAGTTCGTCTGGTAATAATACCCGCATGTGCTGGAGTATTGTTGCATTTTCATCTGGTAATAATACCCGCATGTGCTGGAGTATTGTTGCATTTTCATCTGGTAATAATACTCGCATGTGCTGGAGTATTGTTGCATTTTCATCTGGTAATAATACTCGCATGTGCTGGAGTATTGTTGCATTTTCATCTGGTAATAATACCCGCATGTGCTGGAGTATTGTTGCATTTTCATCTGGTAATAATACTCGCATGTGCTGGAGTATTGTTGCATTTTCATCTGGTAATAATACCCGCATGTGCTGGAGTATTGTTGCATTTTCATCTGGTAATAATACTCGCATGTGCTGGAGTATTGTTGCATTTTCATCTGGTAATAATACTCGCATGTGCTGGAGTATTGTTGCATTTTCATCTGGTAATAATACCCGCATGTGCTGGAGTATTGTTGCATTTTCATCTGGTAATAATACTCGCATGTGCTGGAGTATTGTTGCATTTTCATCTGGTAATAATACCCGCATGTGCTGGAGTATTGTTGCATTTTCATCTGGTAATAATACTCGCATGTGCTGGAGTATTGTTGCATTTTCATCTGGTAATAATACTCGCATGTGCTGGAGTATTGTTGCATTTTCATCTGGTAATAATACCCGCATGTGCTGGAGTATTGTTGCATTTTCATCTGGTAATAATACTCGCATGTGCTGGAGTATTGTTGCATTTTCATCTGGTAATAATACCCGCATGTGCTGGAGTATTGTTGCATTTTCATCTGGTAATAATACTCGCATGTGCTGGAGTATTGTTGCATTTTCATCTGGTAATAATACTCGCATGTGCTGGAGTATTGTTGCATTTTCATCTGGTAATAATACCCGCATGTGCTGGAGTATTGTTGCATTTTCATCTGGTAATAATACTCGCATGTGCTGGAGTATTGTTGCATTTTCACGTATTTCCAACACATGCAATGACGAACTGTGAACTGCTAGGACTACTCCAAAGGTTACAAAGCTCAAAGGCTAGATTAATGGAGCTGAAGACAAAGCTATATCATGACCGCGCTCTTTAATATGTCCAGCACCAGATTGGACGTGTTGAGAGGTATCGTGAGAATAAATGAAAACAATTTTTTTTTATTGAGAATTACTATGGATAACATCTTAAGTATAATACATTATATTTAATGGTTGGGCTTGCGATATGTGTCTTGTTTAATTGGAAAAAATAACAAGGTGTTTGAAAAAAAAGAAACAGGGTATCTGAAAATGATGAAGTAATCTTTGGATTTATTGTTTAGGGATCCTGTAGGGAAGCAAAAGTAATAATTCACACTCAGAGAAAAATATTTTACAAACGGCATATTTTCCCACAAGAGAACGTTTCCCCATCTTAATCCTTGAACGAATTATTTTCCTCTAATTCCAGTATTATTTTTAAGGCATTGCTTATTTTAGTACTTGAATTTAATTTTTTTATACAATATTTCATGGGTTAAAAAACTATTTTACTTATCCAAGATGAGTTAGTTGGTTGGAGGAAATTTACGTACAAAAATAAGTCCGCCTATGACCATATACATAAGTCTGTAAATATGAAACCGGATTTTTTTTATAGAAAATACTCATTTATTGTATGAAAATGGTAAAAAAATATTTTATTCAAAGTATTGCCCATCGCTAGCTACACATTTTCCCATCTCTCTGGCAATTTGTGGATGCCGAAACAAAAAAACTATTGCTTTTTTGAGGCAAACAAATCATCGAGCCATTTTCGTAAGAAGTGAAGCGCTGTTCAGCAAGTATAATAAGCTATTTTTAACCTAATGCCTTTTTTAGAAAAAAATATGACAAAACGGATAATTTACTGTACCTTTTTCAGTGACACTGACGCAATGTAGAAATTCAATCTGTAATAAATATAAAAAAAAAAACAATTAATTATACAATAAACATCAGAAATAAATTACACAGTGTAATACGACAATTTTATAACTAAATCGCAAGTACAATGCCAGATGAATTACAGTGTGAAAATAAACAGTATGAGAGATGCGAGTAAAAAGATTGAAGAATGAATGTTGCAAAATGTAAAGTCATGATGATAGCAAAACGTGAAATAAAAGTAAATGCGATATATGGATTAAAAATAAAAGATTGAAGCCAGTTGAGGAATTTTACTATTTGGATAGTACTCGTATTTTCTCAAATGATGGAAGAGTTACGAGATACATATTTGAACCGAATATTATCTTATCTTCCATTGTTTCATTTGTTTTTAAACTTGTATAAAACTTATAACAAACCAAACCATCAAAATTATTTAAAAAAAGTGACCACGCGTCAACGTGAAATTTGACCAGATCCATTCTATGAATAGACGAAGACAAACTCTTACTTACTTGCGTCACAAACGAACAAAAACTGTGAGAATTTCAGTACGCAATCAAAGCACGTGACTTTGACATTTGATCGAAATTGATCAATATCAGTGAAATAACAAAATCGGCCTGGGAGTGGGGTAAAATTATCTCTTTGAGAGTATTGTTATACGTACAATACTAGCGGTTGAACCCGGTTTCACCTGGGCGTGTGTTGAGATAGGTGAATGTCGGCCTTTAACCAAGCGGGACCCAAATATAATAGACTTTCCTGATAATATCCCTCTACAGACGTTCGCAGACTTTTTTGAACTGTAACATTAGAGGTTACAACGATTGGCGTACAGCCTGTAGTCCTCTTTATTCAAAGGATAGTTGACAATCATACTAGAACACGATAATAGCCTATCGTACATCTAAACCTTCATCAAAGAATAATCTATCGTAATAATGAAAAAAATGGGATCAAAATCCATTTACCAGTTGGCGATATTAGCGCGTATATACTCGTACATAGAGACATACGGACATAGTATGTTAATAATTCCATGAACCCTCCACCGGGCGTAATTAATTTTTCAGATGAACTGCGATTCATTTTCAATTCTACTGTCGTTGTGATTTTTGCAAGGGCGTGATATTTCCAGCAGCTTACCCCTACACGACCCTTTACACAAATAAGCTGTGATTCGTTCACTCAGTGCTTTCTTGTCTGACTCTGTGCACGTACTCGTATAATCTGTGGGATTATTCATACCCGATTGCCTGCAGCTAGGACTACAGAAGTTGTATTCTCTTTCACAAAATGAAATTCAAACTTCTACTTGCCATTACATTAAGAAGAAGAGAAGCTTCAAGTGTCTGCAGCTAGGACTACATAAATTGTATTATCTTTCACAAAATGAAATTCAAACTTCTACTTGCCATTACATTAAGAAGAAGAGATGCTTCAAGTGCCAGCAGTTAAACTACAGAAATTGTATTATCTTTCACAAAATGAAATTCAAACTTCTACTTGCCATTACATTAAGAAGAAGATATGCTTCAAGTGTAGACATCAAAAGAAAGTTCGTTGTGATAATGTTATTTTCTGTTTGGAGCATGCAAACATGGAGCATGAAATTTGTTATTGTGCAACGTTTGGCTCAGAAACTACCAACATGGCTACGATAGTCATATTACTTCTTGTTCTTTTAAATGAAGTTATGTTACGTTCCTTATAATAATTAAATGAACTAAGAAATGTGTTTTCGTATTTGACTAACCGCATGTTTATGAAATTTGCAAATTGTTGTGTACTTAATCTGACAGGTAGGCTGCACCTGATAACGTTACAATATACAATATATAGCGTCTGGCGAAGCGTCAAGTATGGTAAAGAAAAGCGTGAGAAATGGCGTAAAAATAATAGTGGTAAGAAAATGACCAAATCCCATTTTATATTGTGAATTATTATTAGCATATCAACTAAATTGAAAAAAAAAAATCCGGCGTTATTTTTTAAACAACAACCTGCATATTGAACATCGCTGTTACCGTATATTTTTTAAATAAAAATGATAATTTTTTTTATATACCTTTATTATCGAAATTCAGACTATATTGGTAGTTATAAATCTAAAAAAAAATCTTTAATATTTTTACATTTTTAGATCTCTTTTCTATAAATGTGTGTTATTAAAAGCCAAGTTTTTTTTTAAATTTGTCTATTGAGGTTTATAACTAAAATTTCGTGACTAAGTAAATCTAGTTTGACTTTTCAATGGATCACGTACAATTGTTGATTTCTATTAATGTGAGTCAATTTATTTATTTACTCGTATGGTACCTCTCAATATATCCAAATCGGTGATGCTGAAATGTTGACACGAGCGTGGCTGGGAGACAATAATATCTTTAGCTCAAATAGTCGAGCCTTCGAATTAAGAACCACGAAATTAAGTAATTACTTGCAATACGCTATAGTATGTGTTAGAAATATTATCACACGTAGATAGGTAACAGCACTGGTACACGTCTTGCGCGTGAGAATACTGTTACCTGACGAACTCTTATTTGGGTACTATCGGGAATCGAACCAGACTCACCGGGTAGAAAGCGGCCTAAACGTGACATGGTTAAGCTTAACGTTAAATAGAAGTTTAACGGGAGATGATTAATCTTAACGTTAAATAGAAGCTCACGGTAGATGATTAAGCTTAACGTTAAATAGAAGCTTGATGTGAGATGATTAAGTAAATGTTAAATAGAAGTTTAATGTGAGATGATTAAGTAAACGTTAAATAGAAGCTTGACGTGAGATGCTTAACGTTAAATAGAAAGTAATCAAAATTATTACGATCTGAGAAGAGTTCAGAGGTCCTCTGATTTCCTTTGCCCCAATTCATCCAACTACAAAACCAAGATTATTATTTATTTATTTTACATGAAAAGAAATATACTCGTACATTATTTGTGAAAAAACAACAGGTTATTTAATCTGGACACAATTTTAATAGATCAGGGTTCGTTGCCTTTCGTTTGTCGAAATTATGATTTCAAAGAAGGTTGTACACTACAGGAATGAAGGTATGAAGTTAATTAAGAAGGTATTACTACTTAAGGTATGAAGTTGAGAAGCGTGTAATATATTCTCGCAACTAATATAAATTCGATTAAAAATCTTTTTGAGCTATAACTTATCCATTGCCGTTCCAATTATTAATTTAATAAGAAAAAAAAAACGGAGTTCATTTCGAGTATATTTAAATATATTCCATTAAAAAAACCACGCATTTTAGCCGCAGACGTTCATTTTCGGCCATTGAACCATTTTGTCTTATATTGGAGATTCAACGACCAAATAATGCGTAAACACACGCTTAAGTCTGTACACGAAACCAAAGAAACATTTTAATTTAATATTTTTAATGGATTTTTGCTATAAAATTGGATGCCAAATGTAAATACACTTTTTTTACTACATAAGAATATTTGTCCAAAACCTACAACGCTGTTGCAAGTGAGCTCTGAATTGTTTTCCCTCATTCTTCTAGCTATTTTTATTTATTTATTTGGCACTTCATTACACAAATGTACAATACGCGGATTTATTACTCTATGGCAGGTATCGTCAATCCGTGGCTGCCGGGTTTTTGTGCGATCCTTGAGCTGTTTTCAATAAATTATGAAACAAGTAACAATAAAACATATTTGTTTAATAAAAGTGAAACACTAAATTTCAGACACCAAGAAGATTTATATCAAAATATAAAAGTCTTATTTAAATGTGACCCAAAATTAAAGAAGTATAATGTTATATATTGTCAAAAATTAACACTTGCCACCCTGCGATGGACAGCGAGTGGCCAGGACTTATTTTTTTTTTTTTTTTTTTTTTTTTTTTTTTTTTTTTTTTTTTTTTTTTATCCACTTTGCACGGATTTCTCCTGTTACACAAAGAGGGTTTGCTTCTAGCGTTAGCTTATTCGTTAGGAATAATATCAGCCAGGATTCTTCTCATACTGCTAGACGGTACCGAGAATATATCAACCGTGTCATTCAGTTGGTTCAATATCTCTATACCACGGGTGACTGAGTGTTTAGCCATGATATTCGTCCTGTAAGTTGGTATGTAGAACAGAGGGTGATTCCTTGCACGGATATATTTATTGGGTACATATAAACTTAGTGCTTCTAGAATCGCGGGACAGTTAAAGGAACCTTGGAAAACCTTTATTAGGAATATCGCAATGGATTCTTGCCTTCTTGTTTCAAGGCTTCTATAGTTACACACCGTGAGAAGTTCGGCATGGTGAGCATATTTTGGGTAATCGCCCTTTGTTCTGTACCATAGATATCTGAGGAATTTTTTTTGTATTTGTTCTATATTGTTTTTGTATTTGAGCTGGTGAGGAGCCCAAACCGTAGATGCATATTCTAATTTGGTTCTAATTAGATAATTATATAAGTTTCGGAGGATATCGGTGCTGTTAAATTCTCTTGATATTCTCATTACAAAACCGAGTAGTTTGTAACAGTCCGATATCAAACGTGAGACATGGTTAACGAACGTGAGTCCGACATCGAAGGTTACGCCCAAATCCTTGAATTCCGAAACTCTGTTTAGTGCCACTCCCTGTATAGTATACTGATGGTGGATTGGTGAAAACGATCGACTATAAGATACACAGACACATTTATTAATGTTGAACAGAAGATGATTTTGCTCACTCCAGGAGACTAGGGAGTCTAGGTCCTTTTGTAACTGTGCACAGTCCTGAGGTGAATTGATCTTTTTGAATATTTTCAAGTCGTCAGCGAACAATAAACATGTCGAGTGACTTATGGAATTTTGAATGTCGTCTATTAATATGAGGAATAGTAGGGGACCTAAATTGGATCCTTGTGGTATACCAGATCTTGCGATAAATTCCACAGAAGACTTGTTACGGATTGTTACGTATTGAGATCTTTCTTTTAGGTATGATGCAAATAATCCAATTAGATTATCGCTGAAGCCAAGTTTGTGCATTTTCTTAAGTAATATATCGTGATCAACTTTGTCGAAAGCTTTCTGAAAGTCTGTATATATTACGTCCGTTTGTGAAAGTTCATCTAAGTTTGACGCAATCTGTTGTGTGAGAGAGAGAAGATTAGTAACAGTCGATCGTTTTGGCAAAAAGCCATGCTGGTTTCCAATAAGTCTTGTTGACACTTGGTGGGTCAATTGGTTGCACAGTACAGTTTCGAAAATTTTTGGAAGCAAAGAGAGAACAGCTACAGGTCTGTAATTATGAGAGTCTAACGGGTCTCCCGATTTGAAGATAGGGCAGACCCTGGTTGTCTTCCAGCTTACGGGAAATGTATTGGTATTTATGCTCAAGTTAAATATGTAGCAGATGGGATCACACACGTATTTCGCACAGACTTTGAAAATGTCGGCTGATAACCCATCTGGTCCGATTGCTTTGTCGGTTTGCAAGGAGTTTATGCTTTTCAGCACGTCTTCCTTAGAAATGGAATGGAGCGATATGCTTCTGCTGTCTGACGAACTGTTTAAAATATTTTTTGTGTCATATTTGGCCGCTGAATCTACGTAAACTGATTGAAAATATTGTGCAAAGTTTTCTGCAATCTTTTGGGAGTCTTCGGTTATACTGTCTCCCAGTTTCATAGATTTGAAGCTAGTTTTATTCGTTTTTCTATTTTTTACATGATTCCAAAGATTCGAAGGGTTTCCTCGGATGTCGGTCTCTATCTTGGCTAAATACTCATGGCGCGATTGTTTTATTTGAGTTTTTAATTTGGCTCTCAGCCTCGAGTATTCTAAGTAATCAGCCTGGTTTCTGCTTTGAAGATAATTGTTGTGAAGTTTGTTTTTATTTTTGAGATCTCGGATTATATCGACATTGAACCAAACTGGATAGTTGGGCAAATTTGGTAGATTATGTTTCTGTGGAACGCAGATATCTAGCGTTCCGTAAATGACACTATGGAAGTACTCTACGGCTTCGTCAATATTATCTATGCTATACAGGGTGTTCCAGTCGAAGTGTAGTAAAATATTCTTTAAGAGTAAAAAATTTGCCTTTTGGTAGTTATATGTAGGGCGGGAGTTGCGTGGGGAGGGGGGAGGAGCCCTGGGTGGCGAAGGGCGATACTTGCGACCCCTCCCACGGCCCACGCATCTCACCTGGATCTCCACGGAGAGTGTCGGATGATGTCTATCTTCCTTTACAAAGCATTCCAACGATCTGTCCACCTTGCAGTTGGTATTGCTTAAGACTAGGTCCAGCATATTGCCGTATTCGTTATTTATGTGATTGTATTGGACAAGATCGTTGGACTGAAGAAAACAGTCATAATCCAACAATACTTCCGTGGATTCGTTATTCAAATTAAAATCTCCTATAATTAAAACATTTTTGTTGTGTAACTTAAGATTGTCCGAATTCAGAGAGTCATAAAATTTCTGTCTGTATTTGATCATTCGACGTTTTAACACATTATAAAATGATTTAAATAGCTAATTACACAAAATAACCTAGCAGATTTTGCATAATTTTAATTTAAAATATACATTTTTCACTGGACGCTTAGCGTCCAGCACCGCGGTTGGGGGAATTTTTTAGCACAGTAAGTGTTAAAAAGAATTTCCAATAAAGGAATGTATTTATTTTTTACGGGTAATGGGTATTCAAAAGAATACTTATATTTATTTATATAACAAAACACTCAAATAATTTGAATTGTATTTAAATTGAATAAAAAAAAAACAATGTAAGAATTTGTTGGCTCTCGTCGTTCTGTGGATAAGTAGATTGGCTCACGAACCAAGGGTCCCGGGTTCGAATCTCGGTAGTGTTATAATTATTCAACTGTGATTCCGGGATGGTGAGATCGAGTATGTCTAAAATACCCTTTAGTGGGTCGAGCGCGCTTATAAGTCGAGGATATTACTTGACACAGTGCTCTTAGAATAAATGTGAAAAGATCACGAAAACGATACGAAACAGCGCTATATAAACTGGGATAAATATACTTTAACTAGTTTTCAGGCATTTTACTTATAGGCATAGAAGTACTTTACCTAATTTTCAATAATAGGCATATATTAATGTGAATACATCAAAATAGGCCCATTAATAAAAAAACACGTGCGGCCCACGAGCCTTTACCCAATAACGGTTTTGGCACACGGTCCAAAAAGGTTGGCCACCCCTGCTCTACAGTATCTCTTCAAACTTACAAGACAGGAGTTATACATGTTGTGCCAATTGCTGATTGGAAGGTCACAAAATCAAACACAAACAGAAAAATATTTTTAAAAAAATGTCAGTACAAAAAATACAAATTAAAAGTAATGAAAAGAAAATATTGCTTTTTTTATATTATCACCAATGTTTTGGAGAGGGGAGATATAGGAAAAGAAACATTTGTATGCAGAATAGGGAAAGCCACGTCATGCCACTGAAGAGAGATATCATGATTTTTACGTAGCTTTTTATACTTAAAATAGTATTTTAATACCTACTTGGATGTATGGGAGTGAATTATGGGTGTAGAAAAAGACCAAAATGAGACTGCTGTATATACTGTAATACACGGAATGACAATGTATGCCAGATTATGGAATGAAGAGATTCAGAATTAATGTGAGGGTCATCTATTGAGCAAGGTTAATGTGAGTCATCTATGACTTAAGGGTCATCTATTAAGTAAGATTAATGTGAGGGTCATCTATTAAGTAAGATTAATGTGAGGGTCATCTATTGAGTAAGATTAATATGAGGGTCATCTATGACTTAAGGGTCATCTATTAAGTAAGATAAATGTGAGGGTCATCTATTGAGTAAGATTAATATGAGGGTCATCTATGACTTAAGGGTCATCTATTGAGTAACAAAAAGAAATAGCTGAGATAGCGTGATCATGTAGGACGAACGAATAAAGAAATATTAACAAATGAAATTGTGAGTGGAAGGCAAGGCGGAAGGAAGAAGGCCAAGTTAAGTATGGTTGGATCAAGTGAATATTTTGAAAGAAGGAAATTTAAGAAGATAAATCGTATATGATGTATGGATGTGGAAGAGGCGAAATGTGTTTGTCGAGCTAGGAAATCCTGGCGCTGTCCTCTCTGCTTATCCCAGCATGGAAACATTGTTATGGAGATGTGAATGTATTCAAGTGGTTTTTTTAAGCATGCCCATGTAATTGATTCTAGAGCAGAGCGCAAGTCCTTGATCGGTGAGACGCTGAAGGTTTATGGTATGTAGGGATAGCGGAACAGTTAAATAATACATATAATCAAAAACACATCAAAATTTTATTCTAGAACAGATTGTAAGTCCTTGATCGGAGAGACGCTGAATATTTTCGGATATGTAGGGATAGCGGAACAGTTAAGCAATTACATAGTATCAAAAATATATGCACATGTCCACGATTTCTTACCAACGAATTTAGTTTTTGTTACGATATAATTTGATCATATTTACTGAGGTTGAATCTGTATTTCAAACAGACATTATGTAGTCGTTTGTTAAGTTGCTCTTCAGCAACAGCCAGATCTTCAAGAAACATTTTTCAACATATGGATAAATTTGCAAGCACACCCACTAATAACCGACCAATGGGAACGCAACATGTGAATGACGAAAAACTAGTCATAAAAGTCTAATGAAATACAAATATTTTTATAGTTCAAACTGTTTGATTTCTTTATTGTCACTCTGGGTGTGTTGTTATCTGTTTATCAAACTATATACTAGAGATATCTTCGTCTTTAGGTAGATTTCGATAGCAATACTACTGATTGCAGAAGGTCTTATGTTGTAATTTCCAAAAACTTTCAATGCACTTTCTTCGATCATGACCAGGAGACTCCGAAACTGCCGTCCATCAAAAAGTTTATCTATACATTTATTTACTACCGGCATATAACGAAATGTTTCTAATAAAATACTGCGATTTGTTCGCGAGAAATGATTTAATACCTACAGGATACCATAAAACAGAAAATATCCTTTACTTTCACATACAACCTGATTTTTGCGGCCAGTACCGGAAGAACTTTATTTTTAAAAGTACCATGTTTAGGAATAAAAAAAAATAAAAATTTATTGAATATGAGTAGCTTTGTCCACATTTTTTGACGAAAATCTTGATTGGCTAAACGGTTGAAGTTAAAGTGTCAAGTAGCAGTTTATTGGTCGATTTGTCATTAGATTGGTAAATCTAATGGCCGCAGCCACCACCTTCCTATTTTGACACAAACCACAAATAAACTTTTACAGATTTTCCGATATGTATTGTAATATTAACACATTTGGCTTTGCATGTCGTGTAGTATATGTGTTAAATAGCTTAATAACTCCGTTTGTGAATACGGCAACGATAACCACCTTAATTCCCGATGGCGTAAATAATTAAACAAAGGTTAAGTACAAAAAAAAGTTTGTCGATCAACAATGGGTTCGCTATTTTGTCTCTTAATAAGTTGTATATGTACACACAAGGAGTACAGATCTCTTCTAAAGCTTAAGGAGCAAAATCCTTAACACTTAATAATATTTGCATCACGATCTATAGAGGGAATCTTGAGGATACACCCGTAGATCCATATCTCAAAAGCCTCGATCCTATGTGATGTTGCCTGGTTCAGTACCCACGCATCCATTCCACATGAGAACGTATATTTGATAAATATTTCTAGTGAAAATAAATTACATTATAAAAAATATGACATAATCGGCAAATCGTAAATTTTTCAAACCTTTTTATGGTCGTGTAAAAGCGGCTTAAGGAGGTATTCTACTTTAGAGGCGTGAATTTCGGGAATTTTTCAGACTAAATAAAAAAAAACTAAAAATATTTTTCGTATACATTTTTTCACAGTTTGTTTATTGATGATTTGAGAAAGCAGAAAAAGTTTTGAAAAAAAAATTGAAAATTAAAGATGTTATCAGCTGTTATATCTTGTAAAAAAAAAAGAGTGTGAACTGGTCGACATGATTGGAACCCTTTCGTAAATCCGAAACAAAAATCATACACAGTCTCTTGATAAGAAATAATGTCATTATAGTCGATATCAAAAAGAAAAAAAAATCGTAAAATGGCGGCTGCCTGAAAGTAATAACACTTTTTTTACCCTTCTTTTCAATTTTTTTTTTTAATAGTAAAAATAATAGTTTTGAATTTTCCAAGGTAGGGACGATATAAAAACATTTATCAAAGTTTCACACCAAATTTGAGAGCAATCGGTTGGATAGAACTAGAGATTTTATGTCGACCAGATCGAAAAAAGTAGCGTTTCGAGAAAAACGAGTTTCAAGTTTTGAGATTGTCATTCCGGTGCGGCGTAATTGCTGCCTCATTTATAGCTATAACTTCGTAAATATTGAGAATTTTGAAATTTCTTTTTGAGAACATATTTTTAAAGGTCTAAACTTTAAGAATATGCAAAAAAACAAAAAAAAAACGATTTTTTCTAATTTCTAGAGTAGAATACCCCCCTTAAGTGTTGTTATTGTAAATGGAATAAGTTTCCTCTTTCAAGAATATTTTCTCGGACACAATTTAAATAGAAAACTTCGTAATTAAACGAAAAAACGTCTCGTTCCTCGTTTAATTTATGGTTTGGTCGTATTCAAAATTGTACGCAATTATCGTAAATCATTACAGTTGGAAGTTACGTAACGCAAAATACGGTTACTTAAAATACGAAGGGCTATAAAAATGGAAGGAAATTACCCTTCGAATTAGATTTTAATCACAAATATCGAAAAACTGTTCATGTTGGAAAAGAAAATCAATAAGTTGAAATCGATTAAAAGATGTGGCTTTTTAGTAGCATTTGGAACTCACTGTAATAAATATTGAACATTTTTTTTTAAATAACGTATATTTTTTTAATCAAACAAACGTACGAGAGTAGTTTAAAAAGTTTGGTAAATTTCCACGAAATGGCGCCACAGTTCATAAAAAAACATCACTGCTGGAAAGTACCATTCCTTAAGCGACTTCTGCCAAAATTTCGATCAGATGCGACGCGTAGTTAACGTTTGACAGGCATCTGAACCGTTCACTTGGACATTTGCTGCAACAATGCAAAAAAAAAAAAAAGAATTTCTTAAAACAGTTTTCTTTGAAGAAGTTAACAGCCGCGCATATCAAAAACTATTTAGATGAAGTTCACGGAGACTCTGCGGTTCTCGCGTTGAAGACTATTTTTTGGATAAATGAGTTTAAACAAGGGCGTAGATGCACCGAAGATGAATCGTGCTCCGGACACCCAATCGCGGTATCGTAATGGAAGACCGACTAGTGCACGTGCGCGAGATTGCTGCGGTTGTAGACATTTCAAGTGAACCGGTTCACAATATACATGGAAAATTGAATATGAAAAAAGCTGTCTGCGTGATGATGGGTGACGCGATTGTTGACTGTCGACAAAAAACGCACTCGAAATGACATTTCAACGAAGTATTTAGCGATGTTTAATCGCAATCCCAAAGACCTTTTTGCGTCGATTCGTAACTGGACAAAACTTGGAACCACCACTGCACACCAGAGTAAAAACAGCAGTCAAAACAATGGGCAACAACTGGTTAAAGTACGCCGAAGAAGGCGAATACCATTTTGTCGGCTGGGAAGGTGATGGCCACTGTTTTTTTAGAATTCCCAAGGAATCATCATGATTGACTTCTTGGAAAAAAAGCAAGATATTAAATAACTGGAGCCTATTATGAAGCATTATTGGACCGTTTGAAAGACGAATTGAAGGGAAAACGGCCAAAATTAGCGCGCGAAGGACAACGCACCGTCCCACAAATCGACAGTCGCAATGTAAAAATTGCATGAATTGGGCTTTGAATTAGTTCCTCATCCCCCTTATACTCGTATTATATATTCCCCAGACTTGGCACCGTACTACTTCTTGTTAACATATGTTTTTCGACGAGATGAAACAATTGGAATATCGCTGAACCAAGTGTCTCCAAGCTCTCAAAGTATACTATGTTGAAAAATAAAATAATTTTTCTCCAAAAAAGTTATTTCACTTGGTTTTTTTAATAAAATTTTCAAACTACCTTTTATTTAAAATAATGTTTTTTAATAGTCAATCCACCAAAACTAGGATGATGTGCTATCAAGTTACTGTGCAATTATATGAGTCAATATAATAAAACGTTTTTGTTAAATGACAATTTAGCTTAAGTTTCAGCTGATTAAGTTTCAAAAATTTAACAATCGATCTATAGGTGAAAAGTTCCACGAAGAAAGAAGAAACGCAACATTCATTGGACGCGGCAAAGATACAGCTTTTAGTGAATCAAATCTGTCTCGCATTGGGCAACCGAAAAATACATGATCTATTGTTTCATCATCCAGACCACACTCGCAGCCGGGATTCTCCACAATACCCATTCTGTAAACTACCTACCACGCAGTGGCCCGTTCGCAAACGACACATGACAGACACTTTTACGTTGTTCATTCTTATATTAAACCATGGTTCCAAAGGGATAATTTGTTGGATTGATTTATATCTAGTGCACTTATTTATACCCGTTTTATCCTAATTCACCGCCCATCTGTTCAAAGTATCATACTTAATTTTATTTAAAATATCAGTTACTGGCAGTGAAAAATCAAGACAGGGGACAATTGGTAGAACATGTTTCCTTTGACAAGGAATCAGCACATTCATTACTAGTGATACCAATATGTGAAGGGATTCTAGCCATAGAAACATTTAAGTTTTTTGACATCAAATGGAATAACTTCGATTTTATTGAGCAAATAATTTCTTTGTCTGAGTTACTCAAACAATCCCCTGAAATTGAATGAAAAGCACTTAGGGAATCGGAGAAGATAATTTTTCGTTGTAAAATTTAAATACTCGCAAATTCTAAACGAATCCCATTTTGAAGAAATAAAAACTCAGTATAACGAACATTTTTCGGCCGAAAACATCGCTGAGGGGATCAAAACAAACGGGCATGAATGACACAAGTAATATTTAACGAACGGCTAATGAATTTGGACGCTCATGAATCTGGCTAATGATTCTGGGAATTGTACGAGCAGTAATATAATAATAGACAATTTATATAGCGGTATTTAGAGAGCACTCTCTTCAAGGGGGAAAATAGCTTAAATTAAACCTGTGAAGTGTTCATAGAAAATTTTACACAAAAATATTTAGACGTAAAGCAATAAAACCGAGATACAAATAAAAAGGGAGAAAATTCTAGAATGGAGAAACAGAAAATAATAATTACAATTAAAAAGACAACGAAACATTTCAGAGTAAGAAGGGTGTGTCCCTCGCTGAGTGTAGCAAAAGTTAATTCGATTGGAATCCCAAATATGCCGAACTCAAATAATTGCTAATTGATCGCAGAACGACTTTTATTGATAAATGAATTGATTGAATAATTTATATTCTTTCTACGAAATACTCGAGCATCTGCTGCAATCTGCATTCAGACACTTGCGAGATGATGGACATTGCCAGATGGCGAAGACAACGGAGAAAACAATGGCGTGTACATACGAAAAGGGTGAATAACTCAAGAATACCGCACATTATCATTCATGGAATCCAAATGGCAACCTTACCCATGAAGATTCGTCGTAGGTGGACCTCGTAGTCGAGGACCCCCTCGCCATTTAGTCAATTCAGTTGGAAAGCAAAGCTGTGCCATGGAGTTTTCGTTTCTTTCTTCTATTTTTTCCTATGAACTGTTGCACACCAGCAAATTCACCAGTCACACCAGTGTACTAGAGCCGATGGCATACCTGAAGTCAGACGATCGGAGTACACTGGCATGTTTTTATCCCTTTTTTTAATGAATATATCATCGAAATCATAGGTACCTTATACCCCTGAATACTGGGCGGAAAAAATGCCTGTGTCATTCGAGGGGAGTAGCACAGTGCGGGGTTCGAACCGACGACCTTTCTACATGAAAGTCAAGCGCGTAACCGTGCGGCCATGCACCTCAACCCATAAAGATTACCTAAGAGATGGAAAGATAATTGGCGATACATGTCCTAGGCGAGACCTACGAGTATTTGATAAAATCAACAGATTCAAGGTCTAAGAAAGAAGAAAAACAAGCAAACGATTAAAACAAAAAGCAGAACTGATTGCGTCTACGTAAAAGAACAAACGAAACTTTCATTCTTAAAATAACCGCTTCATTTATCGTCGAGACTTTTCAGTTAAAGTTTCTCTCTCAGTTCGTTAGTTTTTCGTGAGAATCCGAGGGATGACCGCAACTTGTTAATTAGTTGAAAGTTACATTGGAAAAGTTGCCATCATTACGATCGAAAGTTCGCTTAGAGCACTAATAAACGGGGGATTTCGTAATTAGTTTATTTACTAAAACATCATCAACTCTTCTAACTCTTCAGTAATATTACTAAAACATCATCAACTCTTCGCCAGGATGAGTCTTTGCTGCCTGCGGGATTTTCTCCTAACATCATCCCTCACCCAGTTGGTTATACCCTGATATCCAACTATCTCAATGTTGGTATCCCCATACTCCTATGTCCCATCAGATTGCTGGTTAGTGCCTTAGCAAGTGCAGTTTATAATCTTAGACTACGTTGCTAGGGGTGGTAGTTTCGATATACGGAGTGAAGAGCTCTTACTTATGGTATATAGTACACCTGTTGCAGAGCGCCATTGTCATAAATTTAGGTTAAGAGCTATTTAAAATAAAATAAAAAAGGACCCGGTTGTAAATATATGAATAGAATACGTGATACGATACCAGAATGGACCGTTCATTGAGTACCGTGTCCATAATATCAATTATGCTAAGTATCTCCAATAGAAGGTAAACATATATCATCATATCATCACATTACTCGCATCAATCAATCAGGTCCTGCCTGAGCATTCAGTCCCGATGTTCGAATAAACTAGCATGCGAGCCGTGTATCAATTTTCCATAAGAGGTAAACAGATATCATTTCTTCTTCTTCTTCACGTGTCCTGCCGGGTCCCCCCGACGTTGACGACCATCTGAGAGAAAGCTTCCCTGTCCTGGGCGGCGCGAAACAGCTCCCCCACAGTTCTGACGCCGGTCCATTGTCGGATGTTTCGAAGCCAGGAGAGCTGTCTTCTGCCGACCCCTCTGCGGCCCTCGATCTTCCCCTTCATGACGAGCTGAAGTACGGTGTATTTGTCACCTCTCATTACATGGCCAAAATATGATGTTTTACGGAGCTTAACAGTGGTGAATAGTTCTCTATTTGCATTGGCTCTACGTAGTACATCAGTGTTTGTTATCATATCGGTCCAAGATATTCTTAACATTCTACGGTGGATCCACATTTCAAACGCTTCAAGGCGGTTTATTATGTTAACTTTAAGAGTCCACGCCTCTACGCCGTAAAGTAAGACAGACCATACGTAACATTTGACCATTCTTTGTCTCAGCTTTAAGTTTATATTATCGTCACAAAGAAGGTTTTTCATTTTATTAAAAGCCGTTCGTGCCGCTTCTATTCTGCATTTTATCTCAATGTCAGGATCCAGTTTCTCAGCAATCATGCTTCCCAGGTACCTGAACTGTTTCACCCTCTCGACAACAACACCCCTTAGCGTAAGGTGGACATTTGGATGACACTCTCGGCTAAAAACCATCATTTTAGTTTTGCTCACATTAATGTTCATACCAAAACGTTCACCAACGGAGTCAACTTTATCAAGCAGTTCTTGAAGGCCTTTTAAACTGTCCGCAATTAGAACGGTGTCATCCGCATATCTGATATTATTGATGACCACCCCATTGACCTTCACACCGAGATTTGTCTCAGTCAGCGCTTCCTTAAAGACCAAGTCAGAGTATAGATTGAATAAAGTTGGTGAGAGAACACACCCCTGACGGACTCCTCGCTGAATGGGAATACCTTGTGAGGTGTTTCCGTTTTCCAATTTAATGATAGCGTTTTGGTCCCAGTACAGATTCTTGATTATTCTCACATCCTTTTCATCTATACCACATCTCAACAGCATCTCAATTAAATATGTGTGTTTAACCCTGTCAAATGCTTTTTCATAATCAATAAAACAAGCATAGATGTCTTTTCTTTGGTCGTAACATTTTTGTAATAATATGTTTATTGTTGTCAGCGCTTCACGGGTACCAAAACCATTCCTGAACCCAAACTGAGTGTCATCCAAATCTCGCTCGCATTTCAGTCTTATTCTGGCATGTATTATTTTAAGAAACAATTTCAGAATATGACTCATAAGACTTATGAGGCGATAATCATTACATTTTTTTGGGTGTTGTTTTTTGGGCAATGTAATAAATACAGATTTTAACCAATCTTGGGGGATGGTCCCTGTGTCATATATTTTATTAAACAGTCCAAGTAAATAATCAATATTATTCTCATTTATCAACTCGATAACCTCCATAGGGATTTCATCGGGTCCACAGGCTTTTCGAGGTTTAGATGTTGATATAGCATGTAGTATTTCTGATTTCAATATAGCAGGACCTTGACTATGTTCTGATATTTCAACGTCAGTTCGAGAGTCTTGGAAGAGTGTTCTTATATAATTTTCCCATGTTTTTAAGATTTCCGAATCTTCCAAGATCAGGTTATTAGATTCGTCTGTGAGACAGGTAGGTTTAGGCTTCCTGCTGAGGCCAGTCATTTCTTTTAGTTTTTTATGCATATTAAATGAATCGTGCATCTGATCATATCGCTCCAACTCCTCACACTGTCTCCTTATCCACTCTTCCTTTGCTTTTTTAATCTCTCGTTTTATAGTCCTCTGGAGGTTTTTGTACTCACTGCTATTACGATCCTTGATACCAGCCACTCTACGTTGTTCCATTAAATTTAAAATATGATCTGTCATCCACTGTTTTTTACGAATATTTTTTGCAGATTTTAGATGTTCTTTACAGACATCGTGTATTGTGTTTTTAAAATTATTCCACTGTTGTTCAACTGACGTGGCATTATTGTCTATCTGTTGTAGTTTTTCATTTAATTCAGTGGACACTGTGTTTCTAAGGTCTGCAACTTTCAACTTTTCAGTGTCAACTCTCCTATGCATAAATCTTACAAATCTGTCAAATCCTATGCATTACTCTCCTATGCAGATATCATTTGCACCAATCAATTAGGTCCTACCCCGAGTATTCAGCAGATGCTCGAATAACAGAGATCATCCAATCATTCGCATAAATCAATCAGGTCCTGCCCCGAGCATTCAGTTCCGATGTTCGAATAAACTAGCATACGAGTCCTGTATATCCCCACAATCCCATTCAATGCTATTATCTTTAAAAAACCATTTCTGCATGTTAACTTTGCATCTAGACACCCGGAATAGGTGTTCTGCTCTACAAGTGGTCAAGACAGATGGTCTACAGGTGCCATCTTTTCCGAGAGCCTCTAGAGAAAACGCGCTTTATCCGGATGAATAGTCTACACTTGTTTTGTTCTTGAATGGATTGTTAATGTCAGACATCGTCGATTTCATGATGTATCCAAATTAAATATCTACAATCTTCGGGGTCAGTGTCCTGCATATGGTATATGGTAAGTGTCAAAGCCAGAACAATCTAGTATTTTTAAAACTTTGGTTATGCTAACATAGTTTTGCCATAAAGAGTGTACACAGCTCTTCAGCACATCTCTCATATATCGCTAAATAAATAGTTGGAATTGTTCAAATAAGAATTATTATATACTTATTTATTTGTATGCAATGACATTGACGAGTTCAATTCTTATTGAAAAATATCACAGAATGTGCACGTTAGATTTGGTAACTTCAACCTAGATCAATTATATAGTAGGGCACTCCTGTTATATGCCCACAGGAAGACCGATTTCAGGTGTACACCAGTGAATAATAGACTTGCACAAAACAAAACCATCTCATCATTTCTGTCGTTCCTCATTAGTGAGGGTTTTGACGCATGGAAAATCACCTCAATATTCTTTAAACGAGCGCCACATTTGTCGCCACAGCTGTATTACACGTTCATTGTATTACAACTTGTTTAAAAAAAGCCAAAGAGGTCATCAACTGTAAACAGGCCGTGGACAGAAAATCCATGATTATCTGATTTAAAAATATTCAACCTGTTTCAATCAACGATAATACAAATAAAAAAAATATATTTCAAAATAGAATATGAGGTCAGTCATGATTATTGTATCATTGATAATAGTATATAAGTGTTCTTGAAAATGAGAGCAACTCGAAACCGGTTGAGTAATAAAATAAATCATTAGCGAAAAAGCGTCGAAATAGTTATATCAAGTGACTTTTTATTTTTGTAAAAATTAAATTTTGTAAACATTATTAAAATATATTAAATATAATTTAGTGTAATTTTGAATCAAGTCAATATTACTAATTATATTCAAAAGATCAGATCCATTGCAGGCAAACCACTTAGAGATAAGAGTAAGAAAATCCCGTAATCGAGAAATATATGAAGATAGGGTAGAAACCGCAGAATACATGTGAGGTCATGTGGAAAGGATGGATTGTTCAAGAATACCCTAAATGATAATGTATGGAATATCCGCTGTTAGTCATTCTCAGGAAGATCTCCAAAAAAATAATACGATAACTGGGAGTCTACATCTCAAGAGAAGATATCTCGATGATAACAGACTATATGTATATGATACGAGTATAACTCACTAACATAATAATAGCACAACACACTTTAAAATTCCCTCTTTGCACCAAGGAGTGCTTAAACTGCCGTTAGGTGGTTCCTAGCTACTGGAATTCCCAATTCCTCATTGGCTACGGGAATTTCAAAAGCAAACTTTTTGCATTTAATCTAGTCCCTTCGCTCTGTTGCAACTTATGCGGGCACCCAGATTAATCTGAAGACCACCTTTTGTGGAACTGTGAGGAAAGCACAATTTCAAAAAAATTGGGAGAAGCTTTTTGTAGTTATAAGTTGGACTACTTTTCGCCCGATTGGTTAATTTGATCTTGTGGGGACCAGGGATAGTTTTACAGCTTTCTCATTTTTTTGTTAAAAATTTGGTGACTCGCTAAATATTTAAAAGCCTTCTGCAGTATAAATAGTATCTTTTCATTTCCCCGTTTATCATCTCTATACGTAGTATTCTGACGTTCTGCCGGTGCCACTATTATACTTTTCCCAGACCGGTGTGGTTGCCAGCAGGCGAGGGGCTCTTACAGGGGACAGTTCCTTCATCAAAATATGACAATCTAATTTACTTAAGAGTGTGATCGCCCTGCAAGGGAGCCTAATTCGTTCCTAGAGACAGTTTGGCTTGAAGAGGGACAAAATAAAGAGACAGAAGATTATTGAAAATAAACAAAACCCTATAGCCCGTTTCGGCCAGTTTCCATTTTTATAGATTAGGGTGCAAAAGGTAGAATCGAACGATTTCATGTCTGGATCAAGTATAGAGAGCAAAGATATACAATTAACAAGGTAATTCTAATGTCCAGATTAAGGATTAACACCAAGAAAATAGTTTGTCTTTGTCTTTGGTGTGACTTAGAGCCATAGTGGGTTTTGGTGTTATGGCTCCAGTCAATAAAACATTCACTCAGAGATTCTAGAGTCACTTGGCGTCTAGAATTTATTACACAATAAGCTTGAAGATCAATCGAGAGCGACCATTCACTCGAATGAAAGATTCGCCGGCATGGTCAACGCATGGTTGGAAGGAATGAAATCGGTAATATGTTGAGATAGCAAACGACGACTATTTGAAATTCATGGTATTCATTGGGTTGATCGTTTTGTTCGGTCATAATTTATCTGCATTGTTGGTTTTGTTTTGGTGTTACATGATAGGCACATATCTTGTTTTGTTTTTATTATTAAAAAAACTAAAGAATAACTAACTTACTCATCAATTGTACATATAACACTATAAGTTTAGAAATACGAGTATAAGATTGGACAGGTGTTATGTGATGAACGCTAATCTTATTTTTAGTCCATAAAGTTATTCCGAGGATCACCCCTCTCATCACCAAGATGCATGTTAGTCAATGAAGATTTCTTCAACTTAATATGTTATCGTTGTCTTAATTTATTCTTGGATAGCCATTGCAAATAAGTGAAGCGCTAGAAAAGTAGTTACAGTTAATTTATCTAAAACGAAATATATGTAATCTGACCACATTTACCCCTTGCTCGACTCTCACTCTCTCTTACTCAATTGTAAATAGATGAAGATATATCTTTCATCAAAATTAGTATATTAAGGCTCCATAAAGTCCAAATATTTGAGGTACATTTGCAGTAGGGACGGATGAGATCACAATGACGTTCCGTCTTGTAAATATATCTCCACCTCATCTAAATAAATTATCGAAGAAAGTGCGTTTTTTCCATCATCAGCATAACTCCCGACTTCCAACATAACACAGGTCAGCTACTTGAGATTATTAAAACTAAATATTTCTGGAAATACTAGTTACTGTGTAAGATAACTGAGGCATAAGAAGTCGATTTTATTTTCATTAACTAAAATATATGTTATCTAACCATAGATATCATATGCTCCTAAGCCCTAAATTACAAATAGACGAAGTTATATATTCCAACAAAAATTGGTCAACATATTACATTTGTTTCAATAGTAATACATCGATCAATAAGTCCCGAGACTAACCAACAGATGGCGCCTCTAATAACGAATCCATACCATTCTCAGTTAGTATCAAACCTTTAGAAGTTACGTGTCAAACTTTCATGACATTCCGACATTGTGTCATTGAGTTACAGTGGTTTTAGTGACGCTACTTTTGCTATTTTCAAAACAATGGAAAAAAACGAATTTCGTGTGTTCTTAAAACATTGCTTTTTAATGGGAAAAAATACCGTTCAAACTCAGCGATGGCTTGAAAAGTGTTATCCGGGCTCTGCTCCGTCGAAAACAACCATTTGTCGGTGGTATGCTGATTTCAAACGCGGTCGTACAGACACAAATGATGCTGAACGCTCTGGTCATCCAAATGAGGCTGTTACACCAGAAAACATTTAAAAAACCCTCAAAATCGTGATGAAAAATCGCAAAGTAAAGTTGCGTGAGATAGTTGACATCCTGAATAAATCATTTGGTAGTTGTTTACACTATTTTGCATGAACATTTGGCCATGAAAAAGCTTTTTTCGAAACAGGTGCCACGCTTGCTCACAATGGAACAGAAACAACAACGCATCAATGATTCAGAGCGTTGTTTGACACTGTTTACGCGAAATAAACATGAGTTTTTACGTCGGTATTGACAATGGATGAAACTTGGATCCCCCACTATACTCCGGAATCAAATCGGCAGTCAGCTGAGTGGAGAGCAGCCGGTGAAAGTCGTCCGAAGCGACCGAAAACTCAACAGTCGGCCGGGAAGGTTATATGGCCTCCGTATTTTGGGATGCGCATGGTATAATATTCATCGATCACCTTGAAAAGGGAAAAACCATCAATAGCGAATATTACATAGCGTTATTGGAGCGTTTGAAGGCAGAAATTGCAAAAAAAACGGCCCATATGAAGAAGAAAAAAGTTATTTTTCATCAGGATAATGCACCGTGTCACAAGTCGATGGTAACGATGGCATGAGTTGAACTTCGAATTGCTTCCGCACCCACCGTATTCCCCAGATTTGGCCCCCAACGACTATTAGCTGTTCGCAGACCTCAAAAAGATGCTCCAGGGAAAGAGATTTGGCTCCAATGAAGAAGTAATTGCCGAAACTAACGCCTATTTTGAAACCAAAGATAAATCGTTCTACACGGCTGGCATAGAAAAGTAAGGAAAGCGTTGAAATGAATGTATCGCTCTTGAAGGAGACTATGTTGATGAATAAAGAAGAATTTTGGCAAACAAATGTTGTTTTAGTAGTTATTCCCGGGACTTATTGATCGATGTGTTATGTCGTATGAAGTACCAGTTATCTTGTTTTTATGTTGGATCTATCACAATGTGAATACAAATTATAGTTCAAAGTTTAAGAAAAACTAAAACAAATTCCTTCAATATCTTTGCCCAAGGGAGGAACAATGTCGTTATGAGGTTTTGTAATATAAATTTAACCTTAATAAAAGGTATATAATTTTCATCCCCATCATCTACCCCCTTAAACGTATGGAAATAATAACAATAAAGAAAAAAACAATAGAAGCTTGAAATGAGACCAATTATACCCTGTCTCAATGTTACATGACACTATTTGATGATTTTTTGTTCCAATTTTTTCTACATAGCTATACAAAATCCACGAAAAGAGGAATACAAGGCAAGTACAGCTATTTTGTGCCACAAACGTCGAGATGACTCGTTATAATATAAAAAAGACAATGATATACAGCAAGCCGAGTTCACACAGGTTGCACATACACTCAGATGCTGGAGAAGCGCTTATTGGTGACGGCAGATAAACATGCAGTCGCATCGCTGTTTTTCTCAACATAAGCGAATAATAAACATCGCGACGCAACCGCGGTGGCGACGTCCAGTGCGTTGCCATGTTAGAATGTCACGAGTTAGAAAGACAACACATTGAATGCATGTTTTATTCGAAGTGTTGGGTATAAGATAGTAGAGTCAAAATATAAGTGTTGCGTATAAGATAGTAGAGTCAAAATAAATATGTTGAGTAGGCCACCAGGAAGAAGACCAAGGCAGTATTCCCTTCATGCCATCACGAAAATTGTTTTCAATAACTTTTTAAAACACTGTTAACATGCACAAACTTCGGAAGTCAGGAATGTACTAATAGAAATATTTTATGCCTGCGACACAAAGCGTCACTTTGTCCAGTCATAAAAAATAAAATAAGGGTTTCTTGAAAAATCTGGCAATTGAATCTTATCAATAGGTTTGTTTGACACACTAAAACGGTATTTTTTATGTGAAGTATTGATTTTCATTTTTAGGACTTTGTCCCTCTAGATTGGTCAATCCGAAAACTGTGCGTCATCTGTGTTTTATCCAAGAATTAAAAAAAACCGTTCAATTTGAAAGACCCTTTAGAAGAGGCTAAGGAGGTGTGTCGAGATAGGAAAGTCTGACGCTCTGTCCTCTCTGACTACATCGATAGGTATATGGCGTGATGGTATATATGTATGTTAACATTAAAAAAGCGTTAAAGTCTCAACATTATAAACAACCGAGTGAATTTCAACAATAGTCCTCTGCTAAATGTGTTTCCCGTTCTAAAGTCATCGTCTTAACGTCTACCTACTCCCCCCCTCACCTTATTAGCCACTACTCTCCTCCCCCTCTCCTATATCTATTACAATTAGAAAAATACATATTTTAGATATATGTTAATGTAGTTCATTTTCCCCTGACGAGGAACACGGAGGTCTTTAAAACGGCCAGTAAACTCAAAACAGTGGTGAATAAAAAATAAAAACTAAGTGTTTTATATATTTTATTAAAAACTTATAAACATGACACACCACAAAGTGAATTAACGTCTTTTCTAAGATTCAAGAAATCTGTTTATGCAATTGATTCGGCTATTTTCATTATTTTTCCACGTCCAAGTTTCACTCTCATACAAGACTATCTTTATCGATTTCGGAATATATTTATACATATACAAACTACTTTGCTATCAAAGAACCTATATTTATTTATTCGAGTTAATCTGAGGTGTATTTGTGGGTTTATTATTTTTATTTTTTTCTGTCATTCATAAATTTCATGTTTTTTCTTCTTAATCTTCATGTAAGTACAAGATAATGGGCTGAAAAACAACCGATGTCCTCGCGGCCGGGCTCGCTCTAAATTTGTGGGGTGTATATCGGCTGGGGGGATGTTATGAGATGATCCCAGACCTTTTGATAGCTTGTCTTTTAAATGTATTTTCTGTTATTTATCTTGAGATACTCGTATATGTGCGATTTTGGAATTTATTTATATTGTATATGCACATACTATGTTGCTATCAATAAACCTATTTATTACGAGTACATATTTTTTAACCTTAGTAGAATTTGATACCATTCGGTTCGAGTATACATATGTTATATATTTTAGTGACTTGTTGACTTCTTCGTTTCTAGCCTTTTTTCCAAGTTCAATGACATTTTTTTGTCTCGTTTTAACCAGACGAGAAAAACTTCCTGTTTTTACAAAAGTTTCGTTCAACTCCACCCAACCAGTTAAAATATAATATTTCAATAAACCGATTCGAAACGCACCGGTCACCTTTTATTCCACGAAACAAAATAATCAACAGGATCTCAATAGTCCACTTTCCTTCAGAACTATGTTTACGATTCCAATATTGATATTTCACAAAGATACGGTGGAAACTTAAATAAGCAGATTACATGGAAATAATCAGGCGAAACGGTCATTGAGGTTCGTTTTATGACCCTCCAGAGAAGCGCAATAAAACATGTGTGAAAACAAGTTAACCTAGCAGGGTCAAAGCGATTCTCTTGTGATTTTTTAGTTATTTTTTTGACCTAGACCCCAATAGCTTGTCTCCAAGAAATGATTCGTCCCCTGACAATTTTAGAAAACAGAGTAAATACTATACGAGTATGTCACCATTAGGTCACGAATGCTAATCTAAGGGCGTTTTACAGACAATATTCTCTCAAGAGTTATCAATAATAAATTCTTTAATTCCTTCGGTACCCTTTAACATATCCGAACGAATGATTCTGTCCTAATATTTAAGCCTTATATCTTAAAAATATTACAAGAAAATTAAACAAGTTGAGTTGAAGGATAGGAAGGTGCTAGCTGTTCCCATTAGATTAGGTACTTACCAAGTGATGACGGACTAAAAAGAAGCCTTTCAAGAACTTTCGATGTGTGATATAAAAACCTTCGGCTTTAGGTGGAGTGTAGTGTTTGCGTGTAGGTTCACATCCAACCACAAATTTAGATAAAACGTGCCAAAAAGGGTCATCGTCAAGGACTTTTTGTAAAGCATCACACTCAACGCATTTCGAAATGTTAACTGAAATGACATAATCTTTTATTTATTTATTATTTATTTAACACTTTCATTGCAATACAATCTGGCGGGCTTATTGCCAGGCGGCAATCTCTTCCAACCAACCAGACAAAAGTAAATGAAGCAAGTTACGTGGTCGCATAAATCATTCAAATGACTATCCATCCCCACGAAATCCATAAACATATACGTGAGAACATGCCCACGAACCCCACAAAGACGGACAATCACCCGAACACTATTTTTCATATAAAGTGAGATATCATCAATCAAAAGGAAAGGAAAGGATGGTGGAGAGGAAAGGAAAAGAAAAATCAGGAATGAAACACGTTATTTTACTGACTAGAAATTAAGAGTTTTTTCAGTCGCTTCTTAAAGCATGCCAAGGACGGAGCGAGTCTTATATTGGTTTGTAACTGATTCCAGAGTCTCACTGCATGGACAGTAAAGGACGACGTGAAAAAAGAAGAGCGGTGAACTGGAAAGGCCAATAAACAATCTCTGTTTGAGCGTAGCGCTAATCCATGATTGGAAAGACGCTGAAAATTTTCGGCGAGATAAGAGGGTGCGGCGGGACAGTTAAGGATATTATACAATAGAGACAGTATGTGAATTTGGCGTCTATTTCTAACATTCAACCAGTTCAATGCCTTCTGGTATGAAGTTATATGATCGTACTTTCGTAGGTTGAAAATAAATCTTAGGCACACATTTTGAAGACGCTGTAATTTGTCCAGCTGTTCCTCTGTAACATCCAAGTAACATACGTCCGCATAGTCCAGAATCGGAAAGAGCAGAGATTGTACGAGTAAAATTTTGGTTTTAGTTGGTAGAAATCTTTGCAACACTTTAAGGGAATGAAGGCTGAAGAAGATCCTTCGGCTTACCTCATTTATTTGATCTCGCCATGAGAGAGTGTTATCTATTAGCACTCCTAGGTTTTTAACAGTTTTATGTAATGGTATAATAGAGCCATCAAGTAATATTGGAGGAAGTAAGTCAGTGTTGAATTTACCAAGAAGCTGAGGGCTGCCAATGAGGATCGCTTGAGACTTCTTAGGATTGATGAGTAAGCCATGCTCCGCAGTCCACTCCGAGATCGATTGAAGGTCCGTATTTAAATTGTTCAAAGCCGCGTGAAAGAAATTTGGATCAAAATGAATATATATCTGCAGGTCATCTGCATACAGATGATAAGAACATTTAAGAGACGATGTTATTGGGTTGATGAATATAGAAAAAAGGAGTGGGGAGAGAATTCCACCTTGGGGGACGCCTGCAGAGAGATCAGCCCATTCAGATATACGCTCTTGGTATCTTTTATATATGGAAACTTGGGTTTTATTATTATATTATACGTATATCGTAAAAAAATTAATTGGTTGTATGTAAAAAATCGCCGATATGTGCACGTAATGTCGTTATTATAATTACCCTTAAATATCTCGCTACCCTACCCCTACGTATTTGCCTTCAGCATATCCAAATGCATGATGTTGATATGATTTTTGTCCTAATAATTTAGCCCTCGGGGATTATATTTTATAATAATATACATCCAGCACGCTTGGAATGATGTTAGTAACGAAAATTTAGACAACATACCAGGTCTGTAAATATGAAACCGGAATTTGCTCATAGATGGCTCTAGTTGTCAATGTAGTGACTGTCAAACCGCGTCATTTGCGCCTTTTTCTTGTGTTTACATTTTTCAAAGATTTTTAACTCACAACAATGCAAGTTTACAACTACATATGTTTTCATAGCGTTTAACATGTCTGTTTTTGTGCCTGAAAACTACGATTTGCGGATAGCATTGATTTTCTGTTACCAATTGAAGAAAACTGCTGCAGAATCGCATCGAATGCTTGTCGAAGGTTACGGTGAGCATGCTCTTGGTAAGTCACAGTGCTTTGAGTGGTTTAAAAATTTCAAAAGTGGCGATTTTGACGTGAGAAACGAAGAACGTGGAAGACCACCGAGAAAGTTGGAAGACGCCGAATGGCAAGCATTGTTGGATGAGGATGACGCAACAACAACTCGCGGATCAATTAAATGTGACACGAGAAGTCGTCTCCCTACGTTTGAAAGCCATGGGAAAGATCCAGAAGGTAGGAAAATGGATTCCACATAAACTGAATGAAAGACAGCAGAAAACCGAAAAACCACTTGCGAAATGCTGCTCGCCAGGTACAAAAGAAAATCATTTATCCATCGAATTGTAACTGGCGATGAAAAATGGATATATTTCGAGAATCCTAAGCATAAAAGATCATGGGTAACTCCAAGCAAACCAGCGACATCGACTGCAAGGCCAAATCGGTATGGACGGAAGACAATGCTCTGTGTTTGGTGGGATCAGAAGGGTGTTATTTATTATGAGCTGCTAAAACCTGGCGAAACCGTTAATACTGAACGCTACCGACAACAAATGATGGATTTGAACCAAGTATTGCGTGAAAAACGACCAGAATATCAAAAGAGGCCACACAAAATTTTGTTCATGATAATGCACCATCGCACACAGCAAAACCGGTCAAGGAAACGATTGAGGCGTTGGCAAATACTTTCGCATGCGGCTTGTTCACCAGACTTGGCTCCATCCGATTACTACTTATTTGCATCGATGGGACACTCACTTGCTGAGCAGCGCTTCACTTCTTATGACAATGTACGAAAATGGCTCGATGATTGGTTTGCCTCAAAAGAGCAACAGTTTTTTTGGCGTGGCATCCACAAATTGCCAGAGAGATGGGGAAAATGTGTAGCTAGCGATGGGCAATACTTAGAATAAAATATTTTTTACCATTTCATACATTTAATGTGTATTTTCTATAAAAAAATCGGTTTCATATTTACAGACCTATGTATATAATGAAATTGTAAGACAGGTGAACAAAACATCTAGATGCAAGCAATATCTTGAAGATTGTTTGTATATGGAAAAATAAGTACATGACAACATGAAGAAAATTTATGATCAATAAAATATATTATTTATAGTTAAGGCATTAACATTGTGGAGGTTTAAATACATTGTAATTTGTTTAATCAAACACTGTTCCACTTTTTTGTAACTGTATAACCCTACCGGTTTCAAGGCTTTCCCCTCATCATCAGGGGAGCATAAGTTGTTTGTACTACCCTGATGATGAGGTGAAAGCCTTGACACCGGTAGAGTTATACCGTTACAAAAAAGTTGAATAGTGTTTGTCAAAACAAATTACAATCAATAAAATATGTATTAGATCAGTAATAACACATACTATTAAAACAAGAGCTGATACCACATGAACAAGAGCTGATACCACACGAACAAAGGTACTCCTTAGAATATCAGAAGTGAAGGTCTTGAGATGCGTAATATAATCATAAACACTTCAAGACAGAATAGAAGTACAAAAATCAGGATATACCGAAGATATAGTAAGGTAAGGAAGACAGAAAATACGTTATTGGGGGGATTACATCCAAGAATGGTTGAGACTCGGATCCTCGTATAGTTTCTCATGGCTATCCCGCAGGAAGCTGACCACCGTGAAGAACCCAAAAAAGATGTAGGTATAGCTAGATGGCAGTCTACATCCCAGGAATAATACAGAAAAAAACATATCAGTAATCTACTGCAAGAAGAAGCAGTTAAAGGTCGGTAGTTCTTTTTATGAAATTGAATTACATATAAGATGTATGTAACTTGCAATGTTATATCGGCAAAATATAAAC
The DNA here is from genome assembly GCA_949825065.1 of Odontocerum albicorne. Lineage (NCBI taxonomy): Eukaryota > Metazoa > Arthropoda > Insecta > Trichoptera > Odontoceridae > Odontocerum > Odontocerum albicorne. The sequence goes on from OX463850.1 coordinate 30,174,287, forward strand.
ATTAAAATATAATTATAAAAAAAAACTAGACTATTCGAATACCCGTGCCGTGCACGGTTTAAGAGATTTTTTTGACGTTTCTGTATATAAAACTATTATGTCATAAAACTGTGCTTGAAAACAAACAAACGATAAATGTATGTATTCCCAAAAACGAAATGCCAATACATCATTTACAAAGTATTGTGGAATCGGATTTTTTTTCAGACATTCAAACATTTATTTAGACATTCTAAGTGTTTTACTCCGACTCCAACTTCAATTGAGTGGGTCAGAACCAGACATGACTATCCTACATTTATCTTGTTTTGAGATAATTGACTTCAAAGTTGCAGATCTAATCAAAAATGGTTTGTTTTCTGTTGTTTCCAAAATGTAACGGTAGGTGAACTATAAACTCATAATCATGTTTGGTTCTGATAGAAATGAGTATAAAGATGTAGCGTATGTGCCTAACTCAAATTTTATATTTTTGTGGGTTAGTCATGTCTGGTTCTGACCCACTCAATTATAGGGCATATATTGCTAACCATAGGTTATGATTAATTACGTGGTGTTACTACTTAAAAGTTGTTTTTTCTTAAATAATGTCTACGAGGATTCCTTATCAGAATACACGCTATTTGTCAATAGATGGTACATATGTTAGTTCATAATTTCATAATGTTATTTATGTAGCTGATAAGTTTTAAAAAGTGTAGAAAGTCTTAAGACGAAGTCGATTTTACAAAAGCATCTCCCGACTCCACAAAATATCAAGCGACTCCACGGCTCCGATTCACAGCCAGGTTTACAATCACTGCTATAACATACGTGTGTGCGCAACACACTACAACATATAACACAATATTACAGCAAATATTCAAAGGGTTATCTACTTACCATTTTTACTAACACATTTTATAATAATTTCCCAAATCGACCCCATTAAACACAAAAATATCGCCTTGATACATCAACTGACAACAATGTTAAATCTATAGAAGCTTCACTTGAAACTATTATTGATCCAACACTACATCAAGACGTGAGTAAAAAAAATATCAAAATTTTATAATTGAATTATTATAGAGCGCGCTTTATTTCATTTACAAAGTTGAAAAAGCGTGACATCTGTTATTAAAATGAGAATCATTAAAATTAATATCGACAATACGTAAATTGGGTGAAATCTGTTTTCAGAGTAAACAATTTTTTTAACGACTTTCTATGAACGTTCCGGATAGATCTTGGCAATTACGAGTATACTCGAATATATAATATACAAGGTTAAAGGGTAAAAAAGTTCCAAGTAATATAATATGTGAAGCTGGCAAGAAAAAGTAAAAATGTATTTCTATTCCTCGAAGTATCGAAGACTCAGTCGACCGAACTTCCAGGAAAGCCGGTAGGGAGCGGAGTATTAGGTTTACTGGGAAAAGCCAGCGCCAAAGCGGGAGTATTCCGGGTATTGCGAGCGCAGAGGAAAATCTGCTTTCCATTCCAGCGTGCCAATTACTGGGATGTTTCAGCTGGATGGAATTGCGAATTACGACCAGCGCCAATTAAACTAGCCAGACTTTGCAGGGGCGGAACCAATATACATATTCAAGTGAACTTTTCAAATGCCAAACGTGATTAACACTTCAACATAATGAAATTCTTAAGGTATAATAACAAACTCCGCAGTTTTTAATTCGGTTGGAATGAGGACATCCGAAAATAATGAGGATTGTAAGACGATGTAGTGCTAAAGGCGTGAACATGTTCGATCGTGTATGGACAGATCCCTCGAAATCTATCCCGAGGCGTGAGATTATTGCACGACAATGCGCCAATGCACACATCTGTTGCTGCAAAGGTTGTCATTCAACACTGGTTTCCAAGAATTGAAACATCCACCCTTTAGTCCCGACTTGGTCCCTAGTCATTATTTTAAATTTTTAAAATAGAAATCCGATTTGCATGGAAAACACTGGACTCGTGAAGTGATACACCATTTTGAGAACAAAGCTTTAGTGGTGATAAAATAAATATTCATCGTCCTGAAAAATGTATTGCACTACACGGTGACTATATTGTATTGCACTACACGGTGACTATATTGATAAAATAAAAAGTTCTATTCAATCATCTTTTTATAATCTTAAGGCTGAAAACTTTTTGGATTTTACTACATATACCGTAAAAAATTAAATTGGTTGTTAGTAAGAAATCGTCGACATGTGCACGTATTGTCGCTATTATAATTGTCCCGCTGCCCCTACCTACATATTTCGTCGAAAATGTTCAGCGTCTCTTCGATAAGCAGATTTAGTTCATCGTTCGGGGCATTTTTTTAATTCATCGCTTTTCCGTCTTCACATCGTCCTTTACTTTCCATGCCGTTACACCCTGAAACCAGCAACTACTCGTAATTGACGTAAAACTTTGCTGCAATCACATTAGCTTGCTTCAAAAAACGATTTAAAAATAATTTCTCCCCATTCCCCCATTACGCATTCCAATTTTATTTCCGTAACCCTCCCTTCTCCAAGTATATACATACATATATGTGTGCATACATATATGCCATGACGCCGTTTCGCTGTCGGAGTAGGAATAAAGTGCAGATCACCAGATCGCACATATTTCGGCTCTTCTACATTCCTAAACCTCATAACATACAGCTCTTACGATTTATCTGATATTACATTCCTATATTTCAATATATCATTAACTTGATCCAACCATACTTTCCTTGGTATTCTTATCATACACATTCTTCTCACATTTGATCTATAAATTTATTTTCTTAGTTTTGCTTTCTTCATTCGTTCCGCATGCCCAAACCATCTCAGTGCTATTTATCATACTCAACACAGCCTTAAGTTAACATTAATATCTTATCACTTCATTCCGTCTTCTGTTAAACCTCCAAATCATACGTAATATTGAAAAATAACGAATTGTAGATTTTCTTTTAATTTTTTATTCTCTACTTTTAAACGTGTATTCTTGTTGAACTGCTTTAAAAACCGACTGAAAAACCATTATATATCTTTTCCATGGCATATCATGTGTTTTTCTATATCCCATAATATTTTTCTTTCTCTATTCCTCCCCCCTCCAATCTTTGGTTATATTAAAAAAAATGTTTTATACATTTTCTTTTAATTTCTTTGATTTATAATTTAAGCTGTGACTTTTTACAGTTTTTTTATTCTAGTTATGTGTAACCTAACTTAGTAAGCGCTTAACCAGCAATTGTGTGTAACTCCTGTCACGTTGGCAGGAAACCATTGCCATATGACAATAAATCGATTATCCCTTTGAGCAATGAAGTGCCAAATAGATAGTAAATTTGGGCAACCCCAGCCTTGAACCGATGCTGAAATTACGCAAGACACCGAGAAACTAGACGCGCGATTTGGAAAGTCTTACATAAAAAGCTAGTTAACAGCGGAGAGCCTGTACCTCTACGATAGATCGATTACGACATGAATCAGTTTCCATGGCAAAAAATCTCGACACACAACACTAATGGCTGCTCGAAACGATATAAAAGTCGCACACTAATTTCTAAATAATGTTTATCTGCACCATCATTGCTGCCGTGTTTCAAAAAGTTAATAAAACATATTAGATCTCTCTTCAGTGACAATGCGTGTTTTTACTAGTTTTAATCATCTCCCCTTCCTTCTCCTAGTCATCGATGATTTTGTTACAAATTCATTTTTATATGTTCGGTTTTTATTTTATTTATCGTTATGGTATTGCACGTTTTTTTTCTCAAACATTAAAAATGTATTTCGTCCACCTTCAACTCAAAACTTTATGATAAAATTGTATGGTTGGTTGGAATAAATTACTATTTGGCCATAAATCCGCCAAATTGTACAATATATAATGAAAAGATAGTAAAAACATATATGTAAGGCACGCGCGAAAATTAATTTATCCGTTTCATCCACGGTCGGTAAACAACTAATATAATATTTTTTTTGGAATCAACCAGTCAAAAAATAAATTGCATAGAAGATAGGACCATACCTAGTGGGCACTACTTAGACAAATATCAATAAATACGAGAAAAAGTCAAAAAGTAATATTCGACCAAATTAAAACGATATCTTGGCTTCGACTTAACGACTTTAGATGCAAGGAAAATTCGAAAGGTAATATTCGGCAAACTTTAAAACGTTATATCCACACAAGGATCTTGCTTCGACTTAACGACTCTCAATACAAAGAAAGGTAGTATTCGGCCAGTTTTAAAACGATAAATCCACTTATAGATCTGGTTTCGAATTACATTGCTCAGAATACCAACTCATCCTAATTTTCCTTTATCCCCTTTTCACGTCAATGAACGATTTCCTTTCCTCTATGCGTACCATCATTACTTAGACATTAGTATTTTTTTACTTGAATTTCATAAAATGTTTCTTTTTTTTTTTGCAAAATCCGTGATGGTATCAAACAATTTGAAGTATCCCAGATAAGATGGTTGGCTGGAATAAATTGTCGTATAGCAATAAGCCCGCCTGATGTACCATGTATATAAAATAATAAAAAAGTGTTATATTTACGAAAAGGTTTATACAGAGCATACTGATTCGCACACGGGATGATTTTATAGAATTAATTTGAAGACTAGATCAAGCGCTAGTGTAGTTCCCAAATATAATTTGTTCGTCTCTATTAGAATATTTCGAGTACATTCTAATTTATTAGATTTTTGGCTATTTGGGAATTCCTAAAGCTGTGTACAATATTCCATTATATTTATTGTCTAATTTTTTATTGGTTGTAGTCAAATAACAGTGTATTTTTCGTCACTTTAACTTGTTTATTTTGTTATTGCAACAGTTAAACTATTATTGCGTAATATTTAATGAATTAATTATCTTAATTTTTGGTTAATGTTTGTTTTCTTGAAATGCGTGAAGCGTGATGCTTTAGAAATCTTAAAAGTCGACCCTTTTTGGCACGTCTTATCAACATTTGTGGTTGATATGAACCTACACGCAAACACTACACTCCACCTAACGCCGAAGGTCTTTATATCACACATCGAAAGTTCTTGAAAGGCTTCTTTTTAGTCCGTCATAACTTGGTAAGTACCTAATTTAATGTGAACAGCTAGCACCTTCCTATCCTTCAACTCAACTTGTTTCATTTTCTTGTAATATTTTTTACTAGCGTATGTTATACTAATATTCTTATGTCTATATTTATTGATAAAATAAACTACACTTTAGTGTTTTACACAGAAACAATTTAAAAATATCGGTATAAACTCAAATTATAAATTCTCTCTTATAATGTTTGGTATAATTCGGTATAGCTTGTATCATCATAAAAGGAATATAAAATTGATCAAAAATGATCTTATTGATTAAACTTGTGCAGCATTTTTCGGGCAGATTTATATTATATTATTATTTTTAAATCCTGTGATAGTAAAATTTAAATAAAATTTGTCTTATAATATAATTTAAATATAAAATAGCAATATTCAGATGAAATAAAGAGAAAGCAAACTGGAGTCTAATACTAATTGAACCTTAGACGCACGCACGATAAACAAAATACGAGCATGTATTATTTATGAGAGCATGTATTATTATACGAGCATGTATTATTTAAATAGAGGAGTATTGATATGTTTAAACTGGGAATAAGTATTTTATTGCAAACTTGATAAATACTTAACCTTTATTTCGCAAGATGGATGTATTGAGAGGGACCTCGGATATTGGCATATGCAACATTTCGGAAAATGATTTTCAATCAAGCATATTAAACTCAAGTTAGTTTTTACGAAGAAATGTTTATTTCTTTTATTTCGTATGTATTTATAATGTGAACTAACAACTTGATTGGGTTTTACCCTTTGCGTTTGTAAGTTAAATACAATAAATAATTGTGTTGCCTGTATCAAAATTGATAAGGTTGAGAAGACGACAAGTTGCTAGCTTCAATAATAACATTAACCGCTTCACGTTGGCGACAATTCCGTATCAAGATACAACTCAATTTCAATAACTCCGTATCAAAGATACACTTCGATTTCAAACAGAACTCTCAGTCCAGTTTCAGCACAAACGTCTTTTAAAAAAATGCTTGTTGGTTGAAATAAAATTCAACAGGCAATAAGCCCGCACATAATGTATTACATACAATGGGCAGGGTGTGCTGCAATCTAACAATATCACAAGGGATTGACTACAATGAAATCAAACAATGATGTTGAAAACTGTAATCCAGGACCATCATTATTGGTGTATACAAATCACTTGTTTGGAAATATAGTATTTATGTAACGATGTTTTTTTACTGGTGAAGCTAAACCTCGTTGTTCTTGCAGATATTTGAAAACCAAGAAGAACTAGGGAAATACATCCCCTATCTCTATCACCAGCGTCATACGACTCATGTGATTATCTTAGATCGACCATGGTCATAAAGCAGGCGACCATAAAAACGTGTGGGAGTCTAAGTCTTTAGGAATCAGATCGTTCGGTCGACCCAAGAGTGTTAGACACTGCACTGATGCATCTGCAGATATATTGAAGACAAAAGGCGCAAAATCGTCGGGAGTGGGTGCCACCATCATAAAGGGTCAAGTTCTTCAGAAGCTGTATGTTCATCGGAAGATATTCTGAAGACTTTTAGAGAGAAGGAAGAAAAACCGATTCTTCATACGAAGTTATAAAGATGTCCTTACAGTGAAGATTAAATTAGCATATTGTCATTACTTGTCAATCCATATATTTTCTCAATGCACGTATTGCTACATAATTTATTCGGTTTATTTCAGTATTTTACCATGTCCACGTTTCCCTCTCATATATCCAAGTTCCTACGAAAATACTGCTATGGACTACAATCTTAGCAGATTTTGATAATATCTGTTTCGATATTTTTAATGTCTCTTTTTACGTCTAAGTTTAACTGTATTTTAAGTTTAAGAGTTGGTACTTAAGCACTATTTGGACTTCGACACTCATCGTTTCAAGTAACATAACATATATATGTTATATTGCATTGATATACGACCTCCGTGAACTAGTCCGTAAAACGCTGGACTTGGTCTGGTAAGAATTCTCGCACACGTCGAGTACGTGTGCGAGTGGTATCTCCTCAAATGCTGTAGTATTACCAACACATGTGATGACGAAAGGCGAGTTCCATGTCTATTCCAGTGGTTCTAAGCCCCGAAAGCTTCAATTATGAGGTCGAAGACAATTTTGTCTCCCAGGCACGGTCTTCAATATGTTTGCAAATCCAAGTGTGGATGTATATATCATAAGAAAGAATGAGTGGCATTGGTAAATGAAAAAAACACACATGGAATTATCTCAAATGAATTTTGATAATGTGCACTTGGAATTAACTTAAATTACACACGTGAAGTTAACTTAAATCAGTTTTGACAATGAACACGTGCAATTAACTTAATCAGTTTTGATAATGAAGAAGTGAAATTAACTAAAATTGAACTCGTGGAATTAATTTAAACCAGTTTTGATAATGAAGAAGTGAAATTAATTTAAATTGTACTCGTGGAAATAATTTAAACCAGTTTTGATCATGAACACGTGTAATAAACTTAAAATGAACACGTGGTAGAATACATTTAAATTAATTTTGAAAGTGAAAATCTCGTCCGACATTTCACATCTCTATTTTCCCATTTCCATTCCCCGTCACCAACAACGACGTGTCCGTGCGTGAAGCGATACACGACCAACGACAACTTTCGATTATGCTAAGCCGACTGCCACTTCTATGCTCTCGCAACACGTTGTGTGCGTTCAAATAATTTGTATTCATATTTGCTGAGAAGACGCTAACTGAAACCGTGTCCCAGTCACGTATTTGTAATATTTTGATGCACAGCGTCGACTGAACCAAATACGCGGAATAAGTAAATGTCGAATTGCAGGTTTCTAAAAATAAAAATCACGTACTTGAGTTCACCACAATAATATATAACGCCACGCCGTTTCCCTGTTGGGGCATGCAAAGAAGACTAAGAACTAAATATTTCTATCATCACGTCTCGTTAATATCAAGTAAAATGAATTTATTGGCAAAATAAACTATCATATAATTATGTTCCGTTGACATAGCAAAGTACCAACTATAAAACGAAAGATAACGAATACTTTGTTAATCCACTAATTACATTAATTCACGCGAAATGTATTTCTACCTCTTATCTAGAGGCTTTTTCAGGGGATATGACCCCGGTTTATAACAAGAGCATGTTTCAATCAAATTGGTATCATGTTTCACCGGAAGTGCGTGTTGCCTATAAACTATTTTTGCTTATGACTTTATGTATCTTGAATTATTTTCTATAACACATAGTTAAAACCCATAGTTTGACGTTCCACATAAATAAAACCGAAACATTTGATAAATTAACAAAACATAACGTCTAAACGTTTTCCAAAAAAATTTAAATTTAGGAAATACATAAATGACGCATGAAAATATCAATGTATAGTAACAGCACGGAAGTAAAAAAAATACAATTGCATAACTCAATCAACAATACATGAGACGAGTAGGAAAAAAATATCATTAAAAAACAACGAGCATACGAAATGAAATAGTAAATTATCAAAACACTTAAGATGAAATGGAAAAAACCAGTCCCCTCACTCAAGACCCATGATAGAGGAAATGCCGGAAAAAGACCCTCCTGAAATAAAGGTATATGACCAAGTTCCGGAGAAGGACCCTCCTGAAATACAGGTGTATGTCCGAGTGCCGGAAAAGGACCCCTCTGAAATATACGAGTAGGTATATGACCAAGTGTTGATAACGAGCCTCCTAAAATAAAAGTATATGACCAAGTACCGGAGAATGTCCCTCCTGTGATATAGGTGCATGTTCAAGTGCTGGAGAAGGACCCTCCTGAAATAAAGGTAACCAACCAAGTACTGATAACGATCCTCCTAAAATATAGGTGTATGACCAAGTTCCGGAGAAGGCCCCCCCTGAAATATAGGTGTATGACCAAGTACCGGAAAAGGACCCTTTTGAAATATAGGTATATGACCAAGTACCGGAGGACCCGCCTGAAATACAGGTGTATGTACGAGTGCCGGAAAAGGACCCCTCTGAAATATACGAGTAGGTATATGACCAAGTGCTGATAACGAGCCTCCTAAAATAAAAGTATATGACCAAGTACCGGAGAATGTCCCTCCTGTAATATAGGTGTATGTTCAAGTGCCGGAGAAGGACCCCTCTGAAATATAGGTAACCAACCAAATGCTGATAACGATCCTTCTAAAATATAGGTGTATGACCAAGTACCGGAGAAGGCCCCCCCTGAAATATAGGTGTATGACCAAGTACCGGAAAAGGACCCTTTTGAAATATAGGTATATGACCAAGTACCGGAGAAGGACGCTTCTGAAATATAGGTGTATGACCAAGCCATAGGTATTATTATATACCCAAACATTAACAAATGCTCTAGGTTTTACTGTATATGACGGCACTGTAATACAAGACACGCCGCTTAAGCTAAGACGGTAAAATGACTGAAAGCGAAACAAGTACAAGTATGTCAATAATCAGAGGTCAGAGATATGCCCACTTGTATGCCAGTGTACTTTTACCGGTGATCGTGGTAACGGTTGGCAATCACGATCCCTAATTATATCACTTCTGGACTTGGTTTTGGCACTTATTAAAAACCAGTTTGAACCCGAAAAGAAAATTTCAAATATCAATGGGAATCAAATGAATAACCCCAGGAACACAAGCCATCAACAAGGGCGCGAAGGTCGTCATTAATGAATGATGAGGAAGCGTAAGATGGAAGCGAAACAAAGGGACAATTTATAAAGTCCTGTTTAAAGAGCACATATTTCAAGACCGCCATTGCACATCGGGAATTGAACCCACTAGAAAATAAACCACTCTGAAATGTTTTGGGCATGTAGAACGAATGAATCAAGAAATACTTACAAAACAAATAGTGGCAATATGAGTGGTAGAGCGCGACCAAAGAAAGTATGGGTGGATCGAGTGAATTATATTTTGAAAGGATACGTAAAAAGTGAAAAAAAAATCGTAGGAATTGTATGAGAAGGTGTATTCGTTTAGACGAGGTGAAAGATGTGTGTCGAGATATAACAGTCTGGTGCTTTGTCCTCTTTGGCTATCCCAAAAAGGAAACTGCGTGATTGTATGTAAATAAATAAATATAGGTTTATTGATAGTAGCATGTATGTACATATATAAATATATTCCGAAATCGCACATACATATGTGTACTACCTTGATCAAAAAGTTTTAGGACCGGCTACCGTGTGGCGCTGTCAGTCACCCGATTGGAATTCTTTTTTTTTTGTTAGGTTACCACATCTATCATTGACACTTCCCTCTAAATTTCAGCGTCATAGCTTGATATTTGTAAAAGTTACGCTGTACTGAGTACATCTACCTTTGTGCGTGTTTTAGATTTTTTACACGTTTGAAAATGGCATCAACTGTGCATCAACGAGTTTGCATTAAATTTTGTATGAAAAACGGATTTAATGGTCCGCAAAACTTGGAAATGTTAGAGAAGTGTTTTTCGGTGGCACGAACGCTTCGCTTCAGAAGTGGTCGTGAGTCGGTCGAGGATGACGAACGCAGTGGCAGTCGAAAACCGATGAAAACATCGATAAAATCAAAGAAATGTTGGCCGAAAACCGCAAATTGACCATTAGAGAGCTGGCAGAGGACTTGAACATCACTTATGGATCCGTTCAAGACATTTTGGTTAGTGATTTGGGCCTCAGATGTGTCGCTGAAAAACTGGTGCCGAAAGACCTCAATTTCATGCAAAAAAAGGACCGCGTTGAAATCGCGAAATACATGATTTCCATGAGTTTTTGACCAAAAATAACACGATTACTATCCAGCAGCCTTCGAATTCACCTGATCTGGCTCTCTGCGACTTTTTCCTGTTCAACCGACTTAAAAAATCGCTTCGCGGAACGCGTTACAGCACCCGAGAGGATGTCATGAAAAAATCGAAGACTGCTCTGATGGACATACCGAAAATCGAGTACCGGCGGTGTTTCAAGGATTGGATCAAGCGCTGGCGTAAGTGCGTTGCAGTCGATGAGGAGTACTTTGAAAGTGACCATATCGATTTTGATGAATACACTTGTATTTTCGATTTTATGAATAAAGTCCTAAAACTTTTTGATCAAGGTAGTAGCTGCATGAACATTGAAAACAAAACCAAAAATACATATCATTTTAATGAATCTATATGAATTTTTCCAATTAGAAAAACTATTCAATAATAGTGCTTCCAAATGGATTATTTTTTTCAAATAAGCGAAGGGTTGGTGGGCAGAGAAAGCGTCATAATGAGAGTCTGCGCAAGTCGCTGACTTTGTGCGGGGCCTTAGGACTGGGCGCAGGTGGCTCAGGACAGCGGAGGATGGAGAACCATCTGTTATCAGGCTGATTGCGTCTCAACGGCTAGATGTGTGAGAAACAGTCAGCGTGCTACGAACATGCGCCATCATTCCCAGGCGACTCAGCAGAATCCACATGTCTGCGACATCAGCGGGAGGGAGTGCACATCTAGGATCAGGCTGTTTTCTCACAGATTACATGATTGACGTGGAAAAGCAGCTCAAGATTGACGTTGGAGTGGCAAGGGATCTTCGACTACGAAGCCCAGCAACGACGATGATTTTTTTTAACAATTAGAAACATTCTGTTAATTACGAGTGTATGTCACGTGATGACAGAATTTTCTGTAATTTCATATTCATGGGAGACAGTAAATGATGGCCCCGTCCTTGAAGAAGCTGAACAGTTTTTAGTGAATAGGTTTAAGAGTATTTTAACTCAACGGGACACAATATTATCAATGTCTTAATTTTTACTAAAACAATTCATACTAATTAGAGTACTTTGTACCCGTCGTATGATTAATAATATTTATGAACGAATACACTAAGTTGTTATCTGCTTAATTGTGTACTAAATATTGATATCGTTATCGTGAATACATTTTGAAAATATTGTTAATGTGAGTTTATAGACTATGGAGCACTTAAAACATATATATTCTGAACCGGAATAGCATCAAACTCTGCTAAGACGATAGCCCTCAATAGTATTTCAGCACCAGTGGATGTGCATGAAACATGAATGTGGAAAAGACTGAAAGGATCTATGCTATACAAATGTGTTCACTGAGAATACATCGGGTGACAATATTTGACAGAATACGGACTGAAGCGATTGGGTATAAATGTAAAAGTAAGGCAAGAGCACTCTGAGATGATTTGGGTATGTAGAACGAATGAATGAAGAAAAACTAACAAAATAAATATATAGTGCAAATGTGCGTACAAGGCGTGAGAGAGAGAAAGATCAAGGAAAGTATGGCTGGATCAAGTGAATTATATTTGAAAGAAGGAAACGTAGAAAGTCTTTTTTTATTATATTTAATTTCTAGTCAATTAACGCTTTTGATATAAAATAAGGGGTTGAAACAGAAAAAAAATCTGAGGATAATTAAAAAGGCATTTGCCTAAGGTTAGTGGAAAGTAAGTAAAATAAATTTGATATAAGACCAAAAACAGAAGACAATCTTTCCGGACTTAAGTCCCGCCATCACGGGAGAAGGAAAATGACTCGCAGTGCAATATTTTTTTTCTTATAAAGTGACTTAAGCCCTGTAGTTCAAACAGTCCAGCAAGTTGCCAGTACTTTCACAGAAAATTTCAAATGTAACAAAACTATCCTTTGACGCCACTAGATCGGAGAAGCCAATCGATCCGAAGATAAACCGATTTAAGGCTTAGTTGTTTTTAGATAACGTGCAGCAAGTTTTGATGAGGCTGGAGTGTGGGGAGACCATAAATAGACGGGAAGTGACCGATCGGCTTTGAGAAAAATCCTGCTCTAACACTCTATAGGAGTTGTAAGGTTATCTGAGGCAGGTAGGTTTGTAGCTCGAATAAAAAATGGCCGCATTTTTTTTCAATACGTAATAAAAACGGTTATTCGTTCGAAAGCGAACGCAAGTCAGACATACTAATCTAAGATCATATATAAGGCGAAAATTAAAATAAATTATTCCGCTTGAGTAAAAATTATTCACCGAATATACGTGTATATTTAATTTGATTCTAATCGAATTCAAGACCATAACAATGGGAAATAAACAACAAAATTCGCGGCTTCGAGGAACAAGCGGATATCCGAAACCCATACACGGATCTGAGGGTTCTGAACTGGCGCCAAGACCTATCATAAACCATTCATATGACTTGAACCGAAAATGGGCAGAGATTTCGCTTTTACACTGGGCCTCCTTTCCGAAAGCCATTTCCCTCTGAAGAATGGAAAGAGCCGAATTGTGAAACGAAAATTATGAATTGATTAATTTCAAATATTAACATTTATAGCGGTTTGTAACCAAATTTATTTTAGTATCCAAAAATGATATTTCATTAATTAACTCGAATACTGGATTTTGTCAGAAAATACGATTATTATATATTTTTTTTTACATCTTTCTTTTACTGGTTAATCGCATAATATAAAAAGTTTAAAAGTAAAAGGAAAATGACTGAAATAAGTCGAATAAATGCTGTAGACATGCGTGCACTGAGAAGAATACATGGGGTGACAGTGTATGTCAGAATACGGAATGAAGTGATTAGTGATGAATGTAACCTTATGTGTTGAGTAAAATGAAGAAGACTCCTTTGAGAAGGTGTGTGCATGTAGAACCAATGAATGAAGAAAGACTAACAAACCAAATATATAGTACAAATGTGAGTAAAAGGCGTGAGAGAGGAAGACAAAGGAAAATATGGTTGGATCAAGTGAATTATATTTTGAAAGAAGGAAACGAAGCAAGTCTTTTTTTCTGTTTTATTTCACCTTTTGGATATAAAATATAGGGCTGATTCAGAAAAAGTCGAGTAACATAAAAAAAGGCATTTATTTACCTTTGGTTAGTTGAAAGTAAGTCAAATTAATTTGTTAAAAGAGCGAAAACAGTAAAAAAACAATCTCCGTGGCCCAGTTGGTATGGTTTGTGTCTTCCAAAGTGGGTTTATGGGTTGGATTGCTATTTGTACTAAATTTTATTAAAAAAGGCTAGTCTGGTTTTCACTTAAGGTATCCTTTAGATATTTAGTTTCCCGAGTGGTTGTCACATGGCAATACATCTGCCAGGTTGTACTGCATACATTAAAAGTGTAATAAAATAATTAGTAACGAGATAAACATGAATAAATACACTTCGTTTTATTTGCGTGACAAAATAAAAATAAAAAAAGGAAAAACTGATTAGACTTCAAAGTTTTGAAGATTAACAATATATCAAAGTGATAATTCTTAGAATGCAAAGTTTTGAACGACGAAGAACGCCAGGGTTTAATAAGAACTTTGTAAGTTGTCAGACAAATAAAATAGTTTTTGCTACTGTCTCTCTTATTTTAAGTGCTTTTAATGAAGGTACATAATCTGAAAGATTGTAGATACAGTAGACTCTCGATTATCCGGGATTGCTTTAACCGAATTCGGATTAAGCGAGGCAGTAAAAAAATTAAAAACTGTGCGTGATTGGACAAATACACATAACTGAATATGAAAAGCAAAGTGTTAGTACTAATGCACCTGCAGCTACTGATGATAAATATCATCAAGAAGCTATCCGCATACAAGAGAAAAGTATACAGCACAGTGCTGCTTGAACCAACGTTAGAAGCTTTCTCAGTTACTTGGAACAACAAGAATGTTGCGGAAATCTGCTTAGCACAATTTGTCGAAAGGTAACATAAACTTTTTGCTGTCATATTTTAAATAAAAGGGTAAGTATGTATGGTAAGATATTTAGCTTTTGTTTTTATATTTTTGCGATTCTTTTTGTCGAAGATTATCGGGGTTATTTTTCCCCTATTGCACGGATAATTGAGAGTATTGTATTTTTATTGAGGTATATGGCCACGTGGTAATACACTGGACTTCCGTGCGGAAGGTCGTTGGTTCGAACCTCGCGCTATGCTACTCGGATGACACAGGCATTTTCCCGCCAAGCATTCGGCGGTATAAGGATACATATGACTACGGACATGTATATTCGGCGGTATAAGGATACATATGACTACGGACATGTATATTCGGCGGTATAAGGATACATATGACTACGGACATGTATATTCGGCGGTATAAGGATACATATGACTACGGACATGTATATTCAGCGGTATAAGGATACATATGACTACGGACATGTATATTCGGCGGTATAAGGATACATATGACTACGGACATGTATATTCGGCGGTATAAGGATACATATGACTACGGACATGTATATTCGGCAGTATAAGGATACATATGACTACGGACATGTATATTCGGCGGTATACGGATACATATGACTACGGACAAGTATATTCTTTCAAAAAAATATTTTTAATGCATTGTTGAATAGCCAGGCAATCTCCATTGATCTTCCTCGAATAACAACCAGACGAACACCAAAGAATTCATGGGTGGTGCAAAAAGATAACCTGATGCAGAAGCACGACCTGGAGGACGTAGTCCGGGATAGAAGAGCATACAACCTGAGGACGAAGGATGAGGAGGGCTGACCCCAACAGTCTTCGCAGACAGTGAGTTGGGATGGAGCCAGGGAGAAGAAGATTCTTGAATAGCTTAGCTTGCATGTCAGTACTCCACAATCATTATAGGTATCCACTACACTTAAACGGATAATTTCGTAAAATAGTCGATTTATACGTTATTTTATAATGTATCGATTATATTGCTGTAAACTATTGAGCAAACTTCAACCGACTGGGTCAGTTTACAGTATCACATACATTTATTTGACCGTTTTAAAACCGGTCTTTAAGTATTGTTCTTTTTAATAAATTATGATAAAATAAATGCCCATTCCCATTCTTCCAGCTCTTATAGAGGATTTATGTTTTTTTCGTAAATAACTAAATTGATTAGATTTTTATCTTTTTGAATGTTGCATTCGTTTCCAAATCGAGTAGAATCTTATTGCTTTTCGGCACGATCCAAACATCGCAGACAATTTTTCAAATATGTAATACAGTATCGATTATATTGATGCAAATTATTGAGCAAATTTTAGCCAGGTTGATCAGTTTACAGCATTACATACATTTATTAAACAGTTTTTAAACCGGGATTGTTACATACGTACCATCACGCTATGCCCTTTTTCGGATAAGGAGAGAGGACGGATCTACACAACTTTCTATCAATACACATACAGTTTTCGTCTTTAAGAATATGCATAAATCTTGTAAAATATGCTCTCCTGTTTCCCATACTTCTAGCCTTTCCCTCAGTCAAAATTTCTCCATCTATCTCCTTCAACTCTGTCCTTGGTCTACCTTTTTCCCGCTCTCCATTAATTTAGACATCTATATTTATTTGGGAAATCTTTCGCAACTCGTACTTTCGATGTGGCCAAACCGTCTCAAGATTATTTTCTTAATTATTTTTTATAACATCCATATCTAAAAAGCAGGTGTCGTTTATCTGACCATTTCTTACACAATCTAATATTGAAATATCGTCAATTATTCGCAAAACACGCATTTATTCTTTTCACTCTTCGTGAATATAAATACTTCATTTCAAAACATCAAAATGTCAACTATCTAACACACCACTGCGCGCCGTAATTTTTGAAGATTTTGTTATTGTTTTACTGACTAATATTCATTTAATTTTTTATTTATAATGGCCACAGCATTTGCCAAATATCATATTTCAATAACAAAAATTATAGAAGAAAAAAAATAAAACAAAATACAAATGAAACGTGCTAACAAAATTCAAAATATATCACATAACAAAACATATCACATAACAAAACATATCACATAACAAAAATGAAAATCAACAAAATTGAATAACAGTAAAACTTGAAAACTCATTAAAAACGGAAATCATTTATGTACAAAACTGAAGAAAACAAACAGTGATATGTGGCACAGGACAAACTAGTGTTAGTGGATTGTGAAAATGAACTACAGCG
The DNA here is from genome assembly GCA_949825065.1 of Odontocerum albicorne. Lineage (NCBI taxonomy): Eukaryota > Metazoa > Arthropoda > Insecta > Trichoptera > Odontoceridae > Odontocerum > Odontocerum albicorne. The sequence continues at coordinate 30,191,331 of OX463850.1, forward strand.
TATAAGTGAGTTGTACGTGAAATGTGAACGAAAAGACTGGAAAATGAATGTGTCAAAATCAAGTTATGATAACTGAAAAGGGTGAAAGTAAAAAGTAAATGCGATATACAGGTGAAAAATGAAAGGTTAGAATGCGTTTAAAAATCCGGTACTTTGGAAGTACGTTCTCAGACGACGGAAAGGTGGAAAGAGATATTGAACGGCGAGTTGTAATGGGAAACTGCATAAATCGGGCATTAAAAACACATACTCAAACTTAATATTGATATATAACACTATGTATACCGTTCAACTCGTTTCCTGCTGCAATTTCTTAAAATTTAAATATCAGATTACTCTACTGGTAGGCATTGGTACAAATGTTAACGAAACAGCGACAACATGTAGAACGCTAGATTTCAAACTGGCGGATTTCGGGTTCGATTCCCAATGGATCTTAAAGAGTTCCAGCATATTTTTCCAAATAATATCTTATAATATACGAGGTAGGGGTCAATAAGCTCGCGGAATAAAAGGGATTTTTTTTTAATTTTCCTTTTCTATATTTTCACCATTAACTCGAATGCATTATTCAGATTTTCAATAAGCTTATTTACACCCACTAAAAAAAGCTTATAAACACCCACTAAAGGAAAACCAACCGCCGAAGACGGATCATTCTCCACGACGACAATGCAAGCTCTCACACATCGGCTCAAACAAGTGACTTTATGAGCACTCAAAACATCGAATTGATGGGTCATCCGCCGTACATCTCTGATTTGGAACCCAATGACTTCTTTTTATTCCCGAATATCAAAAATAAATTGCGAGGTCAACGTTTTTCGACGCCTGAAGAAGCGGTTGATGCGTTCAAAACGCATGTTTTGAAGTTACCTCATTCGTAGTGGAAAAAGTGCTTCGAAAATTGGTTCAAACGCATGCAAAAGTGTATTGATCTCCATGGAGAGTATTTTGAAAAACAATAAAGCCATTTTCGATGATAAATATTTGTTTTTATTTGTCTGTCTCAAAACTTAAGTAGCAACCCTCGTATTACTTACCGCCGGGTACTGTACACGCCATTTGTACTAGATGGTACATAGTTCATAATTTCATTATGTAATCATTAAGTTTTAAAAATCTAAAAAATTCAAGTCGGAGTCGAATTTAGAAGAGCAACTCCAGACTTCGACTCTGATTTCGAGTTCAATATATGAGTGAGGGTAAAGTTTTAACAATGGTGAATATAAAACAGAAATGTAAATATCAGTAAAATGGTGTAATACGCGGGCCATTTCTTTAGCAAGAGAGGTCTGCTTATCCAATTTGCACGCCTTCCCCGCCGATTGTATCGAATCGGCGGAGTAATCTGAAATCACTTTCGCGCCAGACATGCCGTGATTGATTGTGCTAAAGCACTCCCAATACAGCAGCGAATGCTCAACTGTATTGCGTTTTTACTTCCTTAAATAAAAATACGACTAAAATAGACGACCTATGTGGCCTAGGTGCAGGGCTCTATTCGTCTACTCGAGGGTTTCGGATTTAATTTTCCAACGGTACCCAAAAAAAATGTCAAGATTTCGTCAGCCAATTTTATTTTTGACTCTCAACGTGCAGTTGTATTACTAGCGAATAACTTGCCTATATGGGGTGACAATATACGGAATGAAGTGATTAGGAATTAGTGTTACAAACTAAAAATAGAAAACAAAGAAATGAAAAGAAAACATACGAAACATTATATTTTTAATATCAGCAAAGACAAGAGGGGGAGGAATAGAGAAAGAAAAATAGAATGGGGAATAAGTAAACACATGATATGTCATTGAAAAGAGATATAATTATTTTTGAGTCGCTTTTTATAGCAATTCAACGAAAAGTAGAGAATAAAAAATAAAAACACAATACATTAATTTTTTACATCACCAATGCCTTGGAGAAGGTATGACAGAAAACGGAATGAAGTGATAAGGGATGAATGTTCACCTAAGGCTGATGCTGTGTTGAGATGGGTTTGGGCACGTGAAACGAATTAATGAAGAAAGACTGACAAAACGAATATACATGAAAAATGTGAGTGGAAGGCGTGGTAAGACGAAGGAGAATATGGTTAGATCAAGTGAATTATATTTTGAAAGAAGGAAATGTAAAAAGTTAGAGAAATCGTAGTTGTATAAGAAGTTGTATGGTTGTGGAAGAGGCGAAATATGTGTGTCGAGACAGAAAAGTCTGATGCTCTGTCCTATCTGCCTTCATCATCAAGGAAACAAAGTTATGGTACGCATATATGTATGTAGGTTATATTTAAACGCTAAATTACACAAAATGCTAGTAGATGGCGGCTTTCTTCTTAAAAGACAATATCTGCACGGATTCTTTACTTTTGAAAAAGCAAAAATACGTCGCAAACTTGTGAAAAAATACACGGTGTGCTGTATTCACATAGCCGATACTGAAGATTATTCAACGTACAGAAAGTGGTTCTGGAGATTTACAGGGATGTCAACGATGCATCTCGCGCCAGACAATCTGTCGCCACAGACGTGAATAAAAGCAAGACCTTGATTGATGGTGACACTATTCGACGATACGTGAGATTGCTCAGAAGCTAAATATTACGGCCACTATTACTTCACGACATTTACGTAAGCATGGGATAGTCAACATTTCGATATTTGGGTACTGAGCGAAAAAAAATAACCAATTTTCTGCCTACAATTGGCCAAATTGAAGCAAGCAATCGACAGGAGGCCAGATTTGGCTAATAGAAAAGGGGTTATGTCCCAGGGTAACACCAGACCACACGTTTTTATGGTCAACAGTATTTTGTGCATCTACCATATAGTCCGGACCTTGCACCTTTTGACAGAACTCTCTTAATGTTGTAAATTTACCAAATATGAACTCCTGTTGCAACCACTTGGATTAGTTTCAGTTCAAATCCCAGGAATTTTACAAGAAAGGAATCCTTCAGCTACCAGAAAGATGGAAGGTCATCGATCCAAATTATAGGTGCACATGCATCATATAGTTTATTAAAATTATTTCTGAATTTGCAAGTAAACGGTTTTAAAAATGAAAAAAAAAAACAGGACGAATATACGAGTATGTTACAAACTTTTACATATGAGCATATACATTTTAATTTTATTAAAAATCACGTATCATATTTATTTATTTATTTATTTTATAAAGGTTAAATATACAGGTTAACCCCCCTTACATACAAAGAGTTAAGATACATTATACACAGCAACACCAAAAAAAACTGTAAACAAGAAATATTTTTTTAGTCGAAACAGATAACTTCCATTACTAAGAAAGCACAAAATACTATATTTAAAAACATTTTCAAAGATGTTGAAGATCTCAATATCCGAGGCCCCATTCAAGAGGTTTAGCCCGTGATACAAATAAAGAGCACTTAGGAGGTACATTTTACTTATTGCCAGTTTAAATAGGTCAATATTTCTGTACCTCGAATAGTTGTCAGGAACATAAAGGCATATCTTTCCAACATTAGGTGTAGGTCCCGTGAGCAACTTAAATATATAAGGGACCCTCACATTCCTCCTCACGCTAAGGGTATAATGTCCTAATATATCAAGAGAGGCTCATATTACAAACCCTAATACCCTACAAGCAGACTCACACAGTTCCTCAATATGAGGATCAAATGAGAGCCTAATGTTAAAATTAATACCCAAATACTTGATGCGTTCTACTGTCTGAATCATAAGACCGTTATCGTCAGTGAATAAATGTCTCCTGGAAAAACCTCGAGTACTCAACAAATGTCGTTGATAAAGATTAAGAAGAGCGTAGGCCCTAAACTTGACCCTTGTTGAACCCCTGAATATGCTATGAAGCTATGACACTTATATCCATAAGAAAAAAATGTCTCCTATCGGTTAAGTAATCCAAAAAGTAAGCTAATCAAGATATCCAGGATTCCAAAACTATAAATTTTATCAAGAAGTAATTTGTGGTTTATCCGATCAAAGCCTTTGAGAAATTATGATAGGATCACGTGTTTTCCATCGTCTAAAGTTCTCGAAACATAGTTATTAAATATCATTAGATTTGATTCAGTAAACCTTTTTTTCTTAAAGCCATGTTGCTCTTCAATAGTTTGAGGATCGATAAAGGTTCTTAGTATTTGCTCTAACATTGCCTCTAAGAGCTTAGCTATAGAAGATTAGATGACAATAGGTCTATATTTACTTATTTCGATTTTGGAGCCGGGCTTATGAATATTTATCTATCAATTTTGTCTTCTTCTACTCGCAAAGAAATTTGGTATTATTTAAAATTTATTTTAATTGAAATAAGTTATGTAGATTTTTATTTAATGTGTTTCAAAATGCAAATCACGAGAAGTGATAACCTTTTGTATACGTAGTATGTCTTATTTTTCACTTCAATTTTGTTTCGATTATATTGATGTTTCAATGTTTATGTATTTTTTTATAATTTCGTATTGACGCGCAATTGAAAATTAAAAAAAAAAGAAGACACAGACCGACTGTACATTGTACAGATGAATATATAAATAAATATGTAATTACCTTTTTCCGATACGAGTGTAAACGTACTTGGGGTATTCCATGTCAAATAACCAGCGCATAAACGTTTGATAACTTTACTTTTTTCGGTTTTTTCCCGTTACAGATTTTTTTGTTTTGATATCGAAATTTCCCCAAAACCGCTCGCCGCCATAACTTTAAATACAATTTGCAAGATACGCGTTTCAGCTACAAAGCTGGGCATAATCTTATTTATTTCTAAAGATTTACACAGATTAGTACAGCTCTATAAAAGGCACAACAGAAAAACTAATTACAAAAATATTTTAACTTAAATTATAGTGGTTATTATCAAATTAAAGTCATTTTCATAAGATCCAAAATTTATGCTCAGTTTTATAGCTGAAAAATGTATCCTCCGAATTAAATTTGAAGTTTTAGGGGCAAAGGGTATTGTGCAATACATAACACATCCCAACATTCCATTTCCCTGTTGGTGTAAGTAAAAAGGATAGAGAACCAATCTTCTTACGCCTCTTCACACCCACACAGCTTTTTCAGTCTCTATTACTATTTTATTTCCTTCTTTCAAAATTGTATTCACCTAACCTAACCAAACTCTATTCGACAGTCCTCTACCACGCCTCCTTCTAATGCATGCACTATACTTTTTGTCATTCTTTTGTCTCCCATCTGTTCAACATATCCATACCACCTAAATGTGCTATTTTTCACTCAACTGATTTTAGCTCCAGTTTTTAGCTCACATTCATAATACATAATTACACACACAACATAGTCATACATCAACACACAACATATTCTTTTGACGACCTCCGTGTCCTAGTTGACAAGACGCCTGTCTTCTGATCCGAAGTTTGCGGATTCGATTCCCACTGGAGTAGTCCAGATAAGTTTTCACTTAAGGCCTCATAAACATCTTTCTAGTTCATTGGAAAAATTGCCACATGGCAATAAACCCACGAGGTTGCACTGTATACAAAGATAATGTCATACATAATTCGCTTGGGCGCTGCTAGACGTGATTTGTTATTTATAGGAGGTTTGAGTGACGAGTTAAAGCACCCTTGAGGAGAGTTTGCTTTCTAAACGGCGCTATATTTATAGGAGGTTTGAGTCACGAGTTAAAGCACCCTTGAGGAGAGTTTGCTTTCTAAACGGCGCTATATTTATAGGAGGTTTGAGTCACGAGTTAAAGCACCCTTGAGGAGAGTTTGCTTTCTAAACGGCGCTATATTTATAGGAGGTTTGAGTCACGAGTTAAAGCACCCTTGAGGAGAGTTTGCTTTCTAAACGGCGCTATATTTATAGGAGGTTTGAGTCACGAGTTAAAGCACCCTTGAGGAGAGTTTGCTTTCTAAACGGCGCTATATTTATAGGAGGTTTGAGTCACGAGTTAAAGCACCCTTGAGGAGAGTTTGCTTTCTAAACGGCGCTATATTTATAGGAGGTTTGAGTCACGAGTTAAAGCACCCTTGAGGAGAGTTTGCTTTCTAAACGGCGCTATATTTATAGGAGGTTTGAGTCACGAGTTAAAGCACCCTTGAGGAGAGTTTGCTTTCTAAACGGCGCTATATTTATAGGAGGTTTGAGTCACGAGTTAAAGCACCCTTGAGGAGAGTTTGCTTTCTAAACGGTGCTATATTTATAGGAGGTTTGAGTCACGAGTTAAAGCACCCTTGAGGAGAGTTTGTTTTTTAAACGGCGCTATATTTATAGGAGGTTTGAGTCACGAGTTAAAGCACCCTTGAGGAGAGTTTGCTTTCTAAACGGCGCTATATTTATAGGAGGTTTGAGTCACGAGTTAAAGCACCCTTGAGGAGAGTTTGTTTTCTAAACGGCGCTATATTTATAGGAGGTTTGAGTCACGAGTTAAAGCACCCTTGAGGAGAGTTTGCTTTCTAAACGGCGCTATATTTATAGGAGGTTTGAGTCGCGAGTTAAAGCACCCTTGAGGAGAGTTTGCTTTCTAAACGGCGCTATATTTATAGGAGGTTTGAGTCACGAGTTAAAGCACCCTTGAGGAGAGTTTGCTTTCTAAACGGCGCTATATTTATAGGAGGTTTGAGTCACGAGTTAAAGCACCCTTGAGGAGAGTTTGTTTTTTAAACGGCGCTATATTTATAGGAGGTTTGAGTCACGAGTTAAAGCACCCTTGAGGAGAGTTTGTTTTCTAAACGGCGCTATATTTATAGGAGGTTTGAGTCACGAGTTAAAGCACCCTTGAGGAGAGTTTGCTTTCTAAACGGCGCTATATTTATAGGAGGTTTGAGTCACGAGTTAAAGCACCCTTGAGGAGAGTTTGCTTTCTAAACGGCGCTATATGAAAATTATCCTTTGCCAAATCGAATTCTTCTGAGTGCACGCTATTTCACTGCATGTATTAAAAATTTAGGTAATTAAAAAAAAATACAGAAAAAATCAGCGCCCGAAATACTAAATATCTCAATAATGAGCCAAATCCATGAAATCAGATGTCAAAATGTATTGTTTTAGTCGAATTTCCACGGAATTTCTCAAGTATGTTATAACATACATATTTACAATAATTATACTCGCATATCTAACATTTTTTCCAGTGTAACCTCCTAAGAACTTGACGTTAATTTTTACTGCTTATTTCAATAATTCGAGGAAATCTAATTACACACCATTATCCAGCTCATACGTTACTCGGTCAAGGCTCTAGCTTAGAGCTGCAATGCCTCTAATACACAACCTTTGCGCGCATTATCGTTGAGGAAGAACGAACGTGTGTGAATGAAAGATTTTTTTTACTAAAACCGCATTAAAATTCAGTATTTTCATCGGTGTTTTGCATAATTGCTAATGATTTTTTCATATATTCTGATTTTTTTAAATATCATATGCAGTGCTGTGTCAAACTTAATGTATGGAAGTAAAGTGTTGAACTACAAATATATTGTGCTGTATACAGCAAAAGTGTAATACAAATATAACGTATAATAGTCATTATTTATTTATTCGTGTTGTATTCTCAAACATATCCCAGGTTATGATGCGGACGTGTTGAATCGAGTCTTTGAGTTAAGAACAACTGGAGTAGGTAAATATTTCACAGTTCGCCATTGTATTGGAATACGTGTTGGGACGTGTACAGGCAACAACACTTGCACACGTCTAGTACATGCGTGTATTGTTATCAGTAAATTCCTTAACCAGACTGGAACCTGTTCTTTTATTGATTTTTAACACCATCGGGAATTGAGCCGAAACTACCGGGCGGAAGACCAGCCTCTTCCCAATAAGGCCGCGGAGTCGACAGTTATTATAAGAAGTAATTTTAAGATTTTGACATGAGAGAAAGTTCCACTAAGAAAACGGTTTAGAGGTGTTATTCGACTCCATAGTGTTACACGATAGCTTAGAAGTATTGTTTCTCGACATTAGCCTTGCGATTCCCTGAAAAAAGAAAAAAAAGATTTCACGTCCCCCCCCCCCCCCTGCATAATTTTGATATCTTGTTGATGCATGTGTACGTCAGTGCATAAATGTTGTACTTGCACAAGGACGATAAGCGTTACCAGGTAAAGATATCTACTGTTTTACGTTACTAACAGGGAAGCCAAATAGTTTAAACCGGTTATTAGCGTAGTTATCTTTTATTATGGTATAACTCTTACTCCAGGCAACTAGAAATTGCTGAAATGCGCATGCTAAGATGGTCAGCTGGTGTGTCCCTAAGAGACAAAATAAAAAGTTCACGCATTCGTGGAAGCCTATGTGTTACAGACATCAACAGTAAGATGGAGGAGAGGCGATTGATATGGTGTGGGCACGTTGGACGCAGAGCACCCTATCACATTGTGAACCAGGCAATCTCCATTGATCTTCCTCGAATAACAACCAGAGGAAGACCAAAGAATTCGTGGGTGGTGCAAAAAGATAACCTGATGCAGAGGCACGATCTGGGGGACGTAGTCCGGGACAGAAGAGCATACAACCTGAGGACGAGGAGAGCTGACCCCAACAGTCTTCGCAGACAATGAGTTGGGATGGAGCCAGGGAGAAGAAGAAGCTTAGTTATCTTTTATTCCCAAGTTTGATTATGATAAGAAAACTTACGCTACCTACACGAACACTATGTTAGCTATATAATAGAATACATAGATAATCATTGGAGTAAATAACGTGTTATAATGACTCGGGCCGTATTTTTTTATTGTAAATACGAGTAAATTTGTCAGTCTTTCTCAGAAAATGTGTTATTTTCTTTTTTTACAAGTAAGTTATTTTTACTTTCACAACCCCCTATTTAACCTGCCCCTGTAGGGTCGAGACACACAGGTTGAAGAACGATGGGCTAGGTGGATTCACTTTACAATTATAATGAGGTCTAAGACCCCGCATCAAGTTGACGGCCTCCTCGGAAAGGTCACGTTCAATCATAGCCAGGGCTTAACCCTTTGAACCCGGCTGGCCGGTGAACCAGCCAAAATAACACAGGTGCCTATGTCAAGTCACAATTCTGGTCCAGTTGAGATACAACTCATGAACCAATAAAATATACAAATACACACATCACTGAGCAAATCCGAGGAGGTGCCTTAAACAAAATGTCTGAACAGAAAAATACTATCGACAGACGGATGACATGCCAGGGACAAAGACTTACCCGAGCGTTCCAAAAGTGTTAACTGATGCAGATTAATTATTGGATTTTTTTTCTGTGCCTCGGGTCTGATAATAATGAATGCTTTGATTGTCATCATACCAAAGTTGAATTTTGGCGTTAAATTGGTTGTAAAATATATGAGTATTATAATAATGGACGATTATTTTTACAATCTATCAGAAAGTAGCACTTAACATTTAATTTTGGGAGAACAAAATTTATGATTAAACACAAATAAAGGGTCTTTCAAATTGAGCGTTTTTTTAACTAAATTTTTTAAAATTCCGTAATAAAACGCACAATTTGCTTTGATTTCAAAAAACTTTTTATTGGTCATTGAAGTATAATGTATGACATATTCTTGCAGCTCCACAGATATCCACTCTTTTGTTAACATTTTGGCACAATTACGGTTCTAACTCATCAATAACGCGAATAATTTCGTCCTTCAGCTCAGGCATTGATTGGGGGTTATTCTTATAGACCTGGCTTTTCACGTAACCCCAGAGAAATAGTCCAACGGTGTCAGATCACATGATCTTGGTGGCAATTAACATCGCCGTTTCCGGATTAACATCGCCGTTACAATACATAAAATAATCCAACAATTTGAACGCGTTGTTGTACTGTATACGACTCCATTTTTATAAATGTCATACATTACACTTCTCAAATGTCACAAGACCCAGGCAAGTTCGCGACGCCATCTGTGTTTTATTCAAGAATTAAAAAAACTGCACAATTTGAAACACCCTATAGGTACTACACACATACTCTACATCTAAAATCGAATGTGTTCCTATCACATACCGGAAGACCTACAAGGCTTCTTTGTACTATATTTCGCCTTGCTTTGGTACGTTTTCTGAGGTTTTTTTTATTAAATGTGTTTTTCTTAACATATGCATACACGGGGAAGTACCTAATCGAATGGTCGAAGCCACCACCTTCTTATTCTTTCACTCAACTTGTTAAATTGTTTTTGTTTTTAGATTGTGCACATACATACACACATATTGTCACGCCGTGTCCTTTGCTGGGTAGGCAGAAAAAATTGATTTCCAAACCTTTCTATCCAATCCTACAACTTTGTGTCTTCTCCACATTCATACATCACATCATGCACAATCTTCTATTACTTATACTCCTCACTTAACCTTCTTTCAAACCTGCTCCATTTTCCTCGGTCTACCTCTTCCACGCACACCTTGCACTTCTGACTTGTATATTCGCTATATAAATTGTCGTTTTATTATCATTATACGGAATGAGACCACTTCGTCATAAGCCTTGCCTAATGCAGTGGTTCTGTAACATATATAGAAAAAAGTGTTTTTTTAGCATTGTTATGTACTTGTAATCGTTTTTAGCATTGTTATGTACTTGTAATCGTTTTTTAGCATTGTTATGTACTTGTAATCGTTTTTTAGCATTGTTACGTACTTGTAATCGTTTTTTCTTTCCATTAAAACTATTTGAATTACAATTGTACTAGGTTAGTCAAAAAGTTTTGAAAGCGGAAATGAAAATACATTTTTTTGGGGGGGAAATCACTTTTATTGCTCAGTATAGTCTCCCATAAGATCAATACACTTGGTCCAACGATCTTCCAACTTTGTTGTCCCATCACGGAAGTGACTTTCTGGAAGGCCTGCAAAATACTCCTCTACGACGGCTATAACCTCTTCGTTTGATGAAAAATGCTTTCCACGAAGGAATTTTTTGAGGTGTGAGAACAGCCAGAAGTCAGAGGGAGCTAAATCTGGCGAATAGGGTGGATGCTGCAACAATTCGTACCCCAATTCACTGATTTTCGCGATGGTTTTTTGAGCTGTGTGAGCAGGTGCATTGTCTTGATGAAAAATTATTTTTTTCTTCTGCAAACCGGGTCTTTTTTCACAAATTTTTTCATCCAACTGGTCCAAAAGGTCACAATAATAATCAAAGTTGATTGTCTTACCAGTTTGGAGATAATCTATCAATAAAATTCCTTTTGCATCCCAAAAAACTGACGCTAACACCTTCTTGGCCGATTTCTGGACACGAACTCGCTTCGGAGCCAAAGTGCCTGGTTCACACCACTCCTTAGCCTCTTGTTTTGATTCAGGATCATGATGGTAGACCCAAGTCTCATCCATAGTGATGAATCGACGCAGAAAATCCTTTTTATCCTTTCGAAATTGCTCCAAATGTTGCTCAGAAAGTCGCATTCGAACGTGTTTTTGTTGCATTGTTAGCAAATGCGGCACCCATTGTGCACACAGTTTTTTGAAACCCAAAACTTCAGCCAAAATATGCCATGTTGTTCCATGTGAGATGCCTATGGTGTCAGCTATCACATCCACAGTCGATCGATGATCTTCCAAAACCATATCCTGTATTTTCGCTATGATTTCTGGTGTTGATGCACTTTTTGGATGTCTTGAGCGTGGATCGTCTTCAACGCTTGTACGGCCACGCTTAAACTCCAAAACCCATCGGTGAACGGTTGGAAATGAAGGAGAAGACTCCTTTAATACTTTCACCATCTTTGCATGGATCTCAGTAGCCGATAAACCTTCCAAAACAAAGAATTTAATCACTGCACGATATTCGGATTTTTCCATTGTTAAAAAATACACTGACACGTCAACTTCAAATGGCTTGTAAACAAAGAATGAATTGACAGATCGAAATGAAATTTTGAGTACGTTCTTATAAAAGATGAAATATTAAATTGGCGTAGAAATTTTGGTTTTTCTACTGCTCCATAGATGTCGCTTTCAAAACTTATTGACTAACCTAGTATTATTGTGAATATTGTGGATTATTAATAAATAAAATTAAATAATATAAAATATTATCCTTGCAAAGTTACTGGTTAATTATAAGCGCTCACAAACCTGGATAAAGGGATTTTCTATAATTTGTTATTCATGCTCGAGTCGCAGTCGGAGAGAAACACTGCATATTCATGCTCGAGTCGCAGTCGGAGAGAAACACTGCATATTCAACGCTTATTCTAATATACTGTTTCTTCAATCCGTGTCTGAAGGCTTTTGTAGGGTAAATTTACAGTTTTTGACTCGGGAAGAACAGGAATATTCATCCATGATTTTTTTTATCATTACACATAGGCATTTCAAAATTTAGAGAACCAAAGGTTTAATAAGTTGAGTGCAAGGATAGGAAAGTGGTAGCTGCGGCAATTACATTGGGTAGTTTCCTTATTCTGCGTATTTATTTTTAGTCTAATTTTCAAGGATACATAATATAATATTTTAAATAAAGTTTTATTTATAACTTACTTTGATATATGGGAGTGAAACGTGGAACTTGAAAAAAAAATGAGAGGAGTCGAATAAATGCTGTAGAAATGCGTGCATAGATTACAGGAGTAACAATTTATGACAGAATGCGGAATTAAGTGATAAGGGATGTATTTGAACTTAAGGCTGATGTGTTACATAAGATGAAGAAGAGTAAGTTGAGATGGTTTGGTCATGTGGAACGAGGAATGAAGAAAGACTAATGAAACAGATAAATAGTTCATATATGAGTGACCGATGTGTAAGAGGACCACTGAAAGTATAGTTGGATCAAGTGAAGGATATTTTGAAAGAAGGAAACTTAGAAAGTAAGAAAAATCGTCGAAGTTGTATGGATGTAGAAGAGGCTAAGGATGTGTGTCGCGATTGAAAAGTATGGCATTCTGCACTCTCTGTCTATCCCGAGAGGGAAATGGCGTGATGGTATGTATATGAACAAAGAAAGTAGGTTGGATCAAGTGAATGACATTCTGAAAGAAGGAAACCTAGCAAGTAAGAGAAATTGTAGAAGTTATATGAGAAGGTGTATGGATATAGAAGAGGCTTAGCATGTGTGTAGCGATAGGAAAGTATGGCACTCTGCCCTCTCCATCGATCCCATCCCGACAGGGAAATGGCGTGATGGTATGTATATGACCAAGGAAAATAGGTTGGATCAAGTGAATGACATTCTGAAAGAAGGAAACGTAGCAAGTAAGAGAAATTGCAGAAGTTGTATGGATGTAGAAGAGGCTCAGGATGTGTGTCGCGATAGGAAAAGTATGGCGCTCTGTCCTCTCTGCCTACCTCGGAAATAGCGTGATGGTATATATGTTAGGTTATATTTATTCTTAAAAAATGGAACTAGGATTGTAGGTTCTAAAAGGGGGAAAAATGTTTTGTAAAGTAGATAAAATATTTATATTGAACTATTAAATAAATAAAAAAATAGGCATGAGGTATTCTACCATAGGAATGAATTCATTAATGTATAAGGGCGTGAAACAAGGAATATTCTAGTAATGTTTTGTAAAGTAAATAAAATATTTATATTGAACTATTAAATAAATAAAAAAATAGGCATGAGGTATTCTACCATACGAATGAATTCATTAATGTACGAGTATAAGGGTGTGAAACAAGGAATATTCTAGTTAAATTTTGTACAATCTGATTTGTGAAAGATGTATTATAGTTATCTAGAAACTTCAATTCCTAAACTTTATGACTTGTCACTTAAGTTTAAGAACTAATCAAAATTAAAGAAGACACTTGGCTTTCAGAAAAATGCCGATGGATCTACCGAGTAGATAAAGAAAAAAAATCTAAAATAAAAAAAATCGACCCTGTGGAAAAAAACATTACGAAGCATTGTACCACAAACACAATTCCGCATATAACATACATAATTAATGACTAAAGCCATCCATGTCTAATAAAATAATGTTGATGGCTCTAGTTTAAATGTAATAAATTATGTACACATTATTTAATTATAAAATCATGTGATTAAATCCCAAAGAGTATAATGTAACTTCAATAAATAGGTAATTAAGATTCTACGTTTCCTTAGCCGTGTTGTGGAATTTCTCAACCATGTGTTAATATTTGCATCAAATAAACAATGTGTTACTATAAAACTAAATATTACCTTCAACAGAGCTACCACTATCACGTCCTATCAACATTGTTGCGCGTGTTTCAACAATCCCAATTTTTCATCCGTGTCTGAGAGATGTTCCTTTGGAGAGAAGTAGAACATAGATGTCGATTTCTTCATGTAATTAATTGACTGTTTCAAATCGATCCAAAACGGCGAGGTTTTATGAAAGATATTTTATCATTGCTGGTTCTGTGCCGTGGAATTGTCAATCTCTTAGTGCTAGAGAGCTACGAGTATCGCGTCCTATCAACATTATTTTGCGTGTTTCAACAATCCCATTTTCTTATGTGTAAAAATTTTTCTTCGGAGAAAAGTATACCTTAGAGGTTGATTCTTTCTTCATCTAATAAATTGACTTCCATATCGATCTAAAACGGCGGGGTTTTATAAAAGATCTTTTGCCGTTGCTGGTTCTGTGGCGTGGAATTGTCTATCTCTTAGTGCTAGATATGAAGGTTGGTCAATAAATTCATGAAATGAAGGGGTTAAGGGAGGGGGGCTGTAGTGCACATGCACATGTTCCGATAATATGACTCATTATTAGTATATTCAACAAGTTTTAGTCCAATTTTGACAATATTGTTTAAGATATCGTCGGGAGAGTTTTTTAAGAATAGAAATGACTGAAGTCATAGGTATCCTTATACCCCCGAATACTATGCGGAAAAAATGCCTGTGTCAATCAAGGGGAGTAGCGCAGCGCGGGATTCAAACTGGCGACCTTCGTCACGGAAGTCCAGTGCGTTATCGCGTAGTCATGTACCTCTATATCAAACGTTAATAACATCCCAGTATGGAAAAAAAATATTGAGTATCAGGGGACTGTTGCCTTGGAAAAACGATGGTTTACAAGTGGCATAGTCTTATTAAGCAAGGGAGACAATTGATTGAAGACGAGCTCCGACCAGGACGGCCTGTTGAGCACAAGCTTTTCTACAAAAAAGTAGAAAAGCTTGTGCTGGAAGATGCCCGCCTAAACAAACAACAGCTTCTAGAGATGGTGAAGTATTATCTACAACTATTTTGAATATCCTCCATCAGCATCTAGGGAAGTCAAAAGTCAGTGCAAAGTGGGTACCCAGAATGCTCACTTCACTTCAAAAACAACGATAGCTTATTGAAAGATCGGAAAAATGTATTCGAGTTAATGATGAATATTTTGGTAAGGGAAAAATAAAAAAAATGTTATTTTCTTCTTCATTCTGCGAATTTATTGACCTCCTCTCGTATAAGGATGGCGTATGCAACTTTATGGCGCACTTGGAGACAATAATTTTTGGGAGGTTTTATCAAAATTTATGATGATAGTTATATGAACACAACAATATATGTACGAGTATACCTAAATCTTAATGATGTTACTATCACATATGGAAAAATCTACAAAGGTTTTTTTTGTAGCTCGTCTTCCCATGGTTAAGTTTTTTTACGGTTTTCTTACCAAATATTTTATTCTAGATATATGCAGACGCGGGGACGTATATAATCTAATGACCGCAGCCACTCTCTTCCTATCCTTACATTCAACTTATTAACATTTATTGTGTGATATTTTTAATCTATCAATAATAGTGGGTGCGAATCCCGAGTTAGAGCACTTTTGAAGAGTCTACCCTCTAAACGGCGCTACATAAATTAATTGTATATTAATATTATTATCGACTATTCCTACGCATACCGTATATCTTTCTCTTTTTCGGTAAGTATTGTATATAAAAAATAATTTATACAATAGGTCGATTTCTTTTGGAACAGACCTCGTATTTACAAATTTCCGATGAATGCGAAAATAAATAAATTCATGGCCATACAAATAAATAGCATAATTGTTTAATTTAAAATTCTCATAAAAAAAACGCAGAAGGACAATACACTGGCCATCGCATTATGCTAATATTTCACAAGTCATTTTATGCATTTAGCAGTAGAAGTTGTTACTTGCGAAAGAAAAACAGTCAGTCCTCGTCATTCGTACATTCGATTTTAATGCAGATTGAAATAAGAATCAGCGCTAATGATGAAGAAAGGGGAATTGAGATAGTTCAGCCACGTAGAAAAATGATGGGGTGCCCGATTGCTTAGCCTGCATGCTAACCGTTAGACCATGGCAGAATAACATAATTCATACATACATACCATCACGCAGTTTCCCTGCAGGGAGGACAGAGACATTCCTAAATCAACACATATATTTCCTCTCTTCCACATCCTTCCATACAGCTCCAACGATTTCTCTCAATTTATCTTCTTTCAAAATATTATTAAATTCTTCCAATAATTGTTTTCTTGGCCTTCCTATATCACATTTACCACTAACATTTGTATTTTATATATGTTTTGTTAGTCTATCTTCTTTCATTTGTTCCACAAACCATCTCAGCGTGATCTTATTCATCTTACTTAACACGTCAGTCTTAAATCCACACACATCCCTAATCACTTAATTATGTATTCTGTCATACATTGTCACTTCATGTTTTCTTTTATTTAATGGACGCATTTCAACAGCATTTATTTAACTCATCTCAGTCTTTTTCCACGCCCACTCCCATACATCAAAGTTGGCACCAAAATACTAATGTGGACTATCATCTAAGCAGATGTTAATACTGTCGGTTCAAGTATAAAGTTTAAGTGTTCCATTGGCTTTGTTTCATATCGCTATACGCCGTTCGATATCCTTCTTAACTCTTTCATCGTCTGTGAAAATACTACCCAAATAGCAGAATTCCTCTACATATTCCAAACTCTCATTGCTCACACATTTTCTATCACCATACGTTGGAGTTTGCAGCACTCATTCTCAAATCGTTCTCGCATCTTTCATACAATTTACTTATCAAACTCTCTACTATTCTAAAAAATATTAAAAAATAATCACAGAAAGTGTCTTTTTTTAAACCGTCTAACCTTAAATTGTTTTATTTGATTTATATCGTCTAAATACGAAGTTAATTCATCACGCGGTGTTTCAAAATGGAAGAACGTATAAAAATCTTGCAAACCTTTTACAAAAAATCGCATTCTGTTGTAAATACGATTCGCAAACTTCGTGTTATTTTTCATCGTAATCATGTCCTAAGTGACACTACAATTTGCAATCTATTTAGTAAATTCGAGGTGTCCGGTTCGTTTCATGCAAAGGCACCAGTGCGTGATTGTTGTCAATAAATGAAAAAATATAAGAATAAATACACATTTTTCCATGTGTTTTTTTTATTGTTCTATCGTACACATTACCAGGGACCAATTATGTACGAAACTCGAGGACTACCTGTAAAGTGTTCGTGGGAAAATTAATCTAGAAAATTATACAAATAAAGTTACTATTGTAGTTATGAGAATTCCTATTACGTCAAACAGTTAATCATTGTACTAGTTATTTCAATATATAGGAGGAGAAAAAGAGAAATTTATATTAAAATAGAAAAACTCCTTGTACGATAATTTAAGACTGGATTTGTAATTATCAATGTGGAATGAAATTAACTTTTTCAGCCAGGGTGGAATAGACTTCACCTGGAGTGCAGGATTCAAAGTGGCTTTATAAGTTCAGACTTTTTAAGAATCCGATTCAATCTAAAGGACAATTTTATATAGCGCCGTTAAGAGAGTACTACTCACTAAATCAAGTTTTGTAGCTATAGCAGCGCCCGAGTGAATCATGTATAACACTTTGCTTGTATACGAGTATTACTGCCATTTTGGGTCACCTTTAAATAAGATTTTTTATATTTCAATATAAGTTTTCTTCTTAGTGTCGGGAATCTAGTGTTCCGAATTCGTTTCACATCACGATGGTAGTGCACCATGCACCATCTTACTGCAAATAAAAGCTTTTCTCATCCCTAAATCTTCACGAATGTGTTGCATGACAAATTCCTGCAGCAAGTTTAAAGTGAAAGGCACGATGTAAACGAGTATACAATTTTTGGAACACTATATATACATACGATAGTAATATGTGTTATGTACATCAATTTAAAAGGTTTCGAGATTGTCGAACGCATCTTTTAATTTCGTGTAAGTTTCTTGTCTTAATTTGCGCGATTTCGATTCATACGATTTTTTTAGGAACCTCTATAGCATAAATCGAGGGATTGGGTGTATGTACACATTGCCAATTCGAATATGTTAAGGGGTACCGTACGAATAAATTATTAATGTACATATTTAAAAATTGCATGCAATGTTTGGATCGTGTCCAGAAGCAATAAGGTTCTACTCGATTTGGAAACGAACGCAACATTCAAATAGATAAAAATCTAATCAATTTAGTTAAATACGAAAAAAACATAAGTTCTTCATAAATATGGGAATAAGCATTTATTTTATCATAATTTATTAAAAAGAACTATAGTTAAAACCGGTTTTAAAACGGTCAAATAAATTAATGTAATGCTGTAAACCGGCCAAGCTGGTTGAAGTTTGCTCAATAGTTTACAGAAATATAATCGATACAGTATACCATAACATAACACATAAATCAACTATTTTACGAAATAAATCGTTTAGATACCTACAACGAATTATACAATTCTGACATGCATGTTAAACGATGCAAGAATGCATTAAAACACTTTGAAATACCAAAATACTTAACGATTCATTCGAATGGTAGCCCCTTTAACATATCCGGGTTGGCGATATGGACTAGTTGAAGACCGTGACCGGGAGACAACATTGTTCAGCTCTATTAATCGAACCTTCGGGTTAAGGACCACAGGAGTAGGCACATTGGTCGTTTTTGTATGTATTGGGGCATTACTCGAAAATAAGTTCTCACAAGAGGTTATCAAATAAAAATACTTTCTTAACTCTCTGCAAACGGAGGGAGACTTGTTTGTAGTGTAGTGAGCGTTCTCATATTGGTCGGTATAGGGTTATTCATCAAAAGGAGATTTTTATAAAAGGTCGGAAAAGTATGGTTTGTAACGTGTTGTCGGAAAGTAGTTTTGTATTTCGGGGATATATGTCGTTGGGTCAAAGTGTTCGTTATTAAAGTCATTCCGAACATGCTGAATGTATATTTTATGAAAAGTAATAGTGTTTACCCAAATTTGGTGGGTTTTGGCGTCATTTTGAAGATGGAATACAATAAGTTAATTTTTCGGTGAAGAAAAAAAATCGACACATACATACCATCACGCCATTTCTCTGTTGGGGTAGGCAGAGGACAAAGCGCCAGAGTACCCTATCTTGACACACATCCTTTGCCTCCTGCACATCCATACAACTTCTACAATTTCTCTGACTTTCTGCGTTTTCTTCATTCAAAATATTAACCACTTGATCCAACTATGCTTTTCTTGGTCTTCCTCTTACACGCCTCACTAACATTTGTATTATATATTTGTTTTATTAGTATTTCTTGTTTAATTCATTCCATATGCCCAAACCATCTCAGCGTGCTCTTTTTTATCTACGAGTAATTCAACACATCGGTTTTACATAAAATATATATAGTGTATGCTATCTATGCACTAAGCGATAGCATGTATCAAATATGATTTTTTTAAACGTAATGATGATACGACAGTTGAATATAGTGGTTGTTCTAGAACATAGGTTCTCAACCTTATTTTGCCCACCGCCCACTTTGAAAATATTTTTTTTTCTAAAGCCCCCCAATTTTTTTTACTTGCGAATCTGAAACAGCTATTGCCACGATTATATTTAAACGTGTAATATTATATACTATAGTCGTAAGATAGGATATGGTATGGCCCTAGCCTATTTCTGAGTTTAAAGAAGACTGTTTCAATGAGAACAATTAAAACGCATACTTAATTATATTGAAAAGTATTTTTATTAACATTCAAAATACATTGAATTTATAACTTATCTAATGAGAAGGTTGAATTTGATGCATTTTAAAGAGTTTGTTAATATCAGGCTTGATTTTACTTAAAAACAACCGTAAGTCGCCGCGTTCAATGATTAAAATACATACAATAACAAATATTAAAATACATACAATAGTAAAAATGATTAAAATACATACAATAACAAAAAATAACCAATATTAAAGTTTACTTTAGTTAGTACGTGATTAGCGTGTTTTTTTTTGTCTTTTTTAGACTATATTTTTTTAATCTACCCACGCCCCTCCGTGCCATCTCAACGCCCCCTAATTTTCTCTGGGTCTTCTACTGCCCCCCTGAAAGTCTCAAACGCCCAAAAGAGGGCGTTATCGCCCACGTTGAGAACCTATGTTCTAGAATGACGATTACCACCACTGGTGACAATAAAATCATAATTTGATTAAGAATAACCGGCGTTCTACCACAAGAAAGATTGCCGACATACTGAAATATCGAAAACCATCGTCAACAAACATTTGATGCAATTTAGCGTTTGAACTTGACCTAAAAAAGAAAATAACTTTCTGCACAATCCAACATCATTTTAACTGTTACGTAATTAGATAATTTTAAAAAGTACACTACATATTAGTGATAAATAACAATTTTTCCATTCCGAGTTTTTTAATACATGGCGTTTTTTAATTTCCGGCATATAAGGATCCTCCGTAACGTTTAACTTTGTTACAATTTTGTTGAATGTGTAGGAATACCTACCCAGATAAATAAATAAATAAATAATTGTCAAAATGAATAAGTGAATTGTTAAACACAATTGAATTAAATTAATTATTGTTAATAATAAACATACAGGGGCAATGACCGATGAAGAATTCAGGGATTGTTACACGCTACGAACAACAACAATATTTACTATTTTATAGTATCTGCGACTCGCCTAGTCATCTCCAAATATAAATAATTAACCTACCGCCAGTCCATGCGCCAGAGCGAGATAGAATATGTATCGCGAACTGGTTCATTCATTGGTATAAATTGTCCGCACTCTGAGAAATAAACATACATTTTATTGTCATCCATTCAACTGTCAAGACTTATTTATTTACCTGCTGTCCACTTATCGATTTATATCCGCATTCCTGAGTCTATATTTATTGAATATAAATCAAGATCATCACGACAATTAAACATAAGCAACACGCTATAAATGCATACACTGTAAAATATATTTTGTATATAAATTGGCGAAAAGAACCATAGTAGGAGACTACGTAATCCACAGGATATGTATCCGTGGAAAACGGGGAACTACTGTACTTGTTTGCTCACTTATCCGTGGTTGACCTCTTACTTTTTTTTAATCTCGCGTCGAATCAGTGCCACCAATAATGAAGACAAGCCTACCAAAGACCCGAAGATTCATTTCAAGTCACCCACGTGATCAGTTCCGCTCCATCTCTCGCTGTGACCGCATCGTTCTCGGTATATCAATGTTTGTGTTCAAATAATCCTTATTTACAGTAATAATTCTTCTGAAACCCAATACTGGTAATGCTCGTGACTCAGAGACTGCAACGAGACCTCGCAAAGTACAGTAGAGCACCGATTATCCGTGGTAATTGGGGAACACTCGAATCCGGATAATTGAAAAACACGGGCAATCCAAATTAAGTTTTTATTGAGTTGAAACGCTAGATAAATTTTGCTACGCAAGATGTATACACGAACGACCTTTCTCAATGTTTGACAGATAAAACCGCTAAACGCCGGTACCATACTTCGACAATTAGATTGCAAAACACCTGATCTTTATATTTTCGTGTTGTTGTGGACGCGTGGTATAATATGCAAACCATAGATTTTATAACAGTCTAGGTCCATGCAATACGTAAAGAAAACAATCGCTGTTATAGTGCTAGAAAGTACGTAAATCACGAATATTCTATTCGTGAAGTACTCAAAAAACAGAAAGAAGTTCGTGCTATGATAGTTTTGCTGTTGCAACTCAAAATGTAAAAGTTGTAGAGAAAATAGAAACGAGAGTATTCAGTGCATTTAAAGAAAACGTTTGTATAGTATTTTTAAATAGACGGTAATTTAGAAAGTGTTCAATTTAGAAGCAATTCAAAAGGACAATTTAATACAGCGCCGTTTCGAGTGCAAACTCTACTAACGGGCGTTCGAACTCACTAATATTAAACAAATCACGTCTGGCAGCTCTAGAAGCGTTCGAGTAAATCATGTATAACACTTTCTTTGTATACAGCACAACTTTGTGGGATTATTGCCATGTAGCAATATCTTCCAACCAAACATAAAGATGTTTATGAGGCCTTAAGTGAAAACCGGACTGAATTTTAATAAAACTAGGTCCCAGTCATCTCTCTAACTAGATCACGGAGGTCGTATTATCCGCAAATTTCACCATCCGCGTGGGGGTTTGGAACCTCTCCCCGCGGATAACAAGGGACTACTCTATTGTGCACAGTAAATAATACTATTATAGAGAAAAATAAGCCTATGACTAAATCTAACGTTATTTTATTTTTTCGTAAAGCTTACATATTTAGGTTTAACCCAATTACATACAAAGCATGAAAGAAGTTATGTACAATAAGAAGAAATAATACTAATTGCATAAAAAGCTTTAACATACATTACGAGTATATATAGCAGCAAAAATATAAAGTTATTAGTTTGGTCAAAACAACTAACTTACTAAGGACAGCTTATAATGCTTTCTTTAAAAACATTATCGGAAATGTTGAAGATGTCAATATCCGCGACTTTATTTAGAAGGAACAGACATACAGTAGGAGAGCACATGGCAGGTAAGTTCTACTTATTGGCGTTTTAAGTAGGTCAATATTTCTGTACCTCGAATATAAAACTTTATCTTTTCCAACATAGTAGGAGCAATTTAAAAATATAAGAAAAGACTCTCACATCCCTCCTCACGCTTAGAAGGTAGTATCCCAACATACCAAGAAGGAATCTTGTAGGATAAAGCCACGGGTAGAAACAACGCTCCCGTAAATAGAGGAATCTCAAAAAAATATTTTGTACTTTCTCATATAGATTCCACAGTGACGACCTTCGTTGCCAAGTTGATAAGTCACTTGACTTCCATGCGGGGATTTCGGGTTCGATTTCTGACGGTACCAAAAAAAAAGTTTAAGTCCAGAAAAAAAAAGTTCGTCTGATAACAAAACTCTCACGTGCTAGACTTGACATACGTGCAAGTGTTGTTGCCTCTTCATATGCAAGGTAGTATTGTCAAGCCGTACAGTGACGAATCGCGAGTTCTGTGCTTAACTCCAGTGGTTTTAAACCCAAACACTCAAAAATAAAATGTTACCTCCCGACCACGCTCTTCAATATATCCGAATACGTTGAAGGGTACCATATGATTGAAAAAGAATATCAGATACGATTCGCATATCACGCATTTCTACCGAAAGAATTTTCCCTCACAAATTTCTTGGATGTGATAGTTTTTATATTTTTCATTCTTTATAATGATTATGATCTTAATTTATATATTTGATTTTATTTCAATGCTAAAATTACATTTCTGACACAATATTAAAACAAAATCAACATTAAAATGTAAACAGTGATAATTAATAGAAAAAAATAAGTACATGACGAAATCCCACTAACCGAGCAAACCTATACAATTGTATCAATTCATCCCCGCAAAAATGATTTCTTAGATTAGTACTGTAAATAGACCAAGTCATATGAAAGTCTATATAATGTCAATTTTGATTGTCCGATCTGTGCAATCTTATTATGCAAGAGTTGATTTTTTTTCAAAGGACAATTTTAGCTGTTTAGAGAGCAAACTCTACTCAAGGGAGCTCTAGCTCCAGGACTTGAACCTAAATCAAAACAAATCACGTCTGACAGCCATAGCAGCGCTCGGGCGAATCATGTATAACACTTTGTATACAGTACGACCATGTAGAATTATCGCAATTTGGCAATTTGTTGCAATCAAACAGAAATATGTTTATGAGGCTATAAGTGCAAACAAGACTCAATACCTTTTTTTTTCTCTTCAAAATCTGGATTCCAGCGGGAATTGAACCCGCAACCCCCGGGTTGGGAGACAGGTGTCTTACCAACAAGGTCACGTAGATCGTCAATAATTTGATTCGACCACTTCCCTATGGAACAAAACATTTTAGGGTGGGTCTATAAGGAACGTGTAACATGACAAGCTGAATTAGTTCCGGACTATTAAAATCTTAAATAATGTTGTGAATTCAAACATTTTTCTTTTATGTGACAAGGTTGTATATTGTATTGTATTACACTTTCATTGTGTACAACCTGGCGGGCTTATTACCATGTGGTAATCTCTTCCAACCAGCCAGAAAGATGTCGGAGGCCTTAAGTGAAATCCAGATTGGTATCCTTTTTTTTAATCTGGGTTTTAGTGGGATTTGAACCCGCAACTCCCGAGTTGGGAGACAGGCCTTACCAACTAGGCCACGTAGATCGTCAATAATTTGTTTCAACCAATTCGCTATGTAACAAAACATTTTTGGGTGGGCCTAAAAATAACGTGTAATATGAAAAACTGAATTAGTTCCAGACTATCAAAATCTTAAATAATGTTGTGAAATCAATGAATTTTCTACAATGTGACATTTTTTAATTTAATTTAATTTATATATGACAATAAATCTATTGACACACAATTTGAGGAACAACAACAGGTAATTGAATTTAAACACACAATTTTAATGGATCTGGGTTTGTTGCCTTTCATTTGTCGCGTCTCCAGTAAACTAGGCCTTTGCCTGTATCTCACCGAGGACAAGATTATTGTAAGATTAATTTCTTTCAAGAATAGATCATAGTTCACCTCAATTATTGGGATCTGCAGTTTAAATTGTCTCAATAGTTCTGAGAGTCTTCATTTAATTCATTCAAACATCCGAATCGTTAAGGTATACCGGCGTGAGGTGAGCCTCTACATCATAGTTTCCCAAACTTTTTCGCCCCGTAGACCACTTGGCGATTTTTTTGTTTTCCGTAGCCCCCTGCCTGCCTAATATTGAATTTTCCTTAACTTATTAACTTCAAATGTGTTTTTGACAGCTGACACAGTGCTGTTCACCTCGATTAAGTTTTTTGTAGAGTGGACAATTGTAAAAAAAGAAAAACATGTACAATATTATACAATTTTTATTCATATCTTTATTGAAAAGGCACAAAATGCAAGTAAATATTTGGATTTGGAACGAAAAAAATCAAAACTAGTATTCTTACATAAAATTAATACACAAATAATACTGTTAATGAGAGGGATGAACCTGATGCTCTGATAGCAGTGATTCAATATTTGGCTTCAAATTAGTGAGGTATAGTCTTAAATCTCCACGTTCAGTGACTTGCATTCGATTTCTTTATTATATGTATTTTCTATGTCTAATATAAGTATTATGTACACACAATCTGTATTAGGTGTAATAAGACATTTACGGAACGTCTAAATATTGATGATGATCTGCTTAAATGGGATCCGCTCACGTGGACCCCTATTTACATCTCGTACACCCCCAATTTATTTTCTTGCTGACAGACTCTCTGCAAGTCGAAATCGACCCTTGGGGTCCATATAGCCCACTTTGGGAATCTGCTCTACATTGAAGATAAAAAAGCAATCTTAGCATGTGAAGAATCAGGTTTCCATTTCACATGTACGAGTATGTGAGACGAATCTGATCTCACTAAACCGGCGGACAGTGGTTTGATAACACAGACGGATATTAGACTAACGACCCCGAATTGGGATAGCGGAAATTTAAAAAATACACGAAATTATCAACATTTTGCGGTAATACTGATATATTATCGTCATCATTAAACTTAGTGTCTAATGGTGCTATACTCGTACGTTTGAGTATTTTTTTATCTGCATGCAATATTACCACAGAAAGATAACCGAGACGAGCTGAATAAGCAAATACACGGAGTGACAATGTATGACAGAATACGAAATTATGTGATACGGGATAATTGTTAACATAAATAATTAAAGGAGCCGAATAAATACTGTAAAAATGCATGGGGTGACAATGTATGACAGAATACGGAATGATGTGATAAGGGATGAATGTGAACTTTAAGACTTAATGTGTTGAGTACGATGAAGAAGAGCACGGTGAGATGGTTTGGGAATGTGGAATGAATTAATGAAATCTAGCAAAACATATATATGTTATAGTGCAAATGTGAGTAGAAGGCATATGCGAGGAAGGCCAAGGGAAGTATGGTTGGATCAAGTGAATGATAATCTGCAAGAAGGAAACGTAGAAGTTGTATGGATGCGTGTCGGGATAGGAAAGTCTGGCGCTCTGCTATCTCTGCCTACCCCGACAGGGAGATGGCGTGATGGTATGTGTGTAATATTATCACTTGATAGACAATCGAGATTAAGGAAGAATCATTATCATGTGAATGAACGATACATGAGAATGAATTGGTTACAAGTGTATGCTATTTCCAATAATCCATTTCTCCTCACCATTCCTTCCCATTTCTTTTGATCGATGATATATTACTTTAATTATGTATATTTTTCAATAATCTAGTACAAATAAAAAAATATTTGATTATTTTTGCGACCATGTATAACTTTCTTTTTTTACTTTTGTCTAGTTAGTTGGAAGAAATTGCCACCTGACAATAAGCCCGCCAAATTGTTATACAATGAAGTGTTAAATAAATAAATATGCTATATCTATTCAGCAAAGCATACAAAACTTAACGGATCAAAAATTTTCAAAACCATCACACTGATTTGATCTGTTGCAATAGTTCATTTTGTATTGTATTACGTCTCCTTTTTATATAATACAGTCTAGCGGGGTTATTGCTATGTGGAAATCTCTTACAACCAACCAGAAATATTTTTAAGTGGTTTGAAGCGAAAACTAGACTAATAATCTTTTTTTTTAAATTAGGTGCAAATGGAAATCGAACCTGCAACTTCCATGTCGGAAGACAGGTCTTACCAATTACGGAGGTCGTCGGTTTTGTCGCATCATAACTCGTTATATAGAAATATATAAAATCCGATGGAATAAGTTCAATTGACTTTTTTATATAAAAGATTAGAAAAAAAAACACCAAATAAAATTGACATGTAAGCAGTGTAATTATACTCATTTGTTTTCGTGTCCGTATCATCAATTATCCCACGTGTTTCCAGTAAGAGGTAACAGAGATCGCCCAGATTCGCATCGATCAGGTCCTGCCCAAAGCATGTAGGCCCGGTGTTTGGACAAACAAGCGTTATTAATATCACTAACATGTAAGCAGTGTTATAATACAAAAAAAAACCTTAAACGAACCCAACAAAATACCAAAGCAAACCCATTTGTATAACTGACTCGCTTCATCCCGGCAAGAACAACTTGACTCTTCAAGTAGTCCAAGTCATATAAAAGTTCTAACAATGTGCATACTGATTACCCAATCTGTGTAGTCTTAATACGGAAGCGAAATTCGATAGTCGAAATCGAGGTGATGAAATTACGTAGCAAGCACGCCAACTATTAGACCACCGACATCAATAATTTTACCAAAGCCCTCGAATATCATTAGTGTTTTTTTCTCAAAAATCCTACTACTCGTACAAACATTATTCAAATTAAAAATCCTACTACTCGTACACACATAATTCAAATTAAAAATCCCACTACTCGTACATACATTTTTATTTATTTTTTATTTTATTAGGAAAACATACAGTGTTTATGTCGGCATTATTACAGATATCTATGGGTTTCGAAACACCATTTAACAGTTTTCGCATACATTTCGCATGCATACATAATTCAAATTAAAAATCCTACTAATCGTACATACATACATATTTCAAATTAAAAATCCTTCATAATTCAAATTAAAAAAAAAAAATTTATAAACATGAAGAAAATATTATGCGACAAAAAAGTAGGAACATACAAAAATAATTCTAAGCATTTATACAAAATATTAAGATTAATAATTTATTAAAATTTAAATCTTTCCGTATATATACCACGCACAATTTTGTTGTGGGTGGTCTATAGTAAAGTAACATGACACCAGCCTGATATATAAGCACTGCTCTCATAAGAAACCGGAATCATTCCGCCTGAAGAGAGCCTCAGGATAGGCGGTAGAAACACATGTAGTGGGGATTAATATAATTAGTGGAATACCAAAGTAATTTTTCATTAAATATTCTAATATGGAGTTTCACAAAGATAAAGTTGAAACCTTTGATAAAATAAAAACAGTTTATAAACAATTTCTATTTTCATTTAAATATAAACGATAATAAGATAATAATGGAAGGATAATTCGTGAATTGAACCCACTTTCACTGAAATATCAAACATACATACATACCATTTAGCCATTTCCCTGTCAAAGTAGGCAGACAGGACAGAGCGCCAGACTTTTATATCTCAACATATGTCTTAAGCCTCCTCTAGTAGATCAAGACCTTTTCATACAAATTTTATGATTTCTAAGTTTCCTTCTTTCAAAATGTCATTCACCTGATCCAACCATACTTTCCTTAGTCTTCCTTTCACACGTCTTCCACTCACATTTGCACTATATATTTGTTTTGTTAGTATTTCTTCATTAATTTGTTTCACACGCCAAACCATCTCAGCGTGCTCTTTTTCATCTTACTCAACACATTAATTAGCCTTAAGATCACATTCAACCCTAATCATTAATAAAAGATTAAAAATATTTAAAAAAAAAAAAAATATATATATATATATATATATATATATATATATATATATATATATATATATATATATATATATATATATATATATATATATATATATATATATATATATATATATATATATATATATATATATATATATATATATATATATATATATATATATATATATATATATATATATATATATGTATGTATGTGTGTGTGTGTGTGTGTGTGTGTGTGTGCGTGCGTGCGTGCGTGCGTGCGTGCGTGCGTGCGTGCGTGCGTGCGTGCGTGCGTTCGTTCGTTCGTTCGTTCGTTCGTTCGTACGTACGTACGTACGTACGTACGTACGTACATACATACATACATACATACATACATACATACATACATACATACATACATACATATCATCATATATGAGTGATGTGATTGTAAGAATAAAAAGGTGGATGTTGCGGCCATTGGATTGAGTTCTTCCCCGCACCTCCGTATGTTTAGTAAGATAACTGTAGAAAACTAACTAAGAGAAGATAAATTACAAAGAAACTTTTGTAGATAAGTATATATGGCAACATATTTAGTTGTAGTTTATGTGTGTTGTGTTCATATATAATCATAAATTTTGATAAGACATCCCAAAATATGTAATTTTCAAATGCTTCCTAAAGATGCACACGCCACCCATATATCTAACACTAAGAGGTAGACCATTCCATGCCAAAATACCAGTAATGGCAAAAGTTCTTTTATAATAACCCTGCCAATTTATTAGATGAAGAAATCAACCTCAAAGTTCTATTCCTCTCCAAAGGAAATCTCGTAGATACAGATTCTAAAGATATAATCACATTAAGGGGCTTGAATACAAAGAGACAAAGTTCGAAATCAATCCGTTCGTGACACTTACAGAATATGATTACAAAAAATAAGTTTATATATTGTACAATTCAATTTAGATTTGAAGAAACAAAATATTGTATATTATCACATGTTAAGTTCATTGCCTGATCTGTAATCAATTTTCAGATGCTTCTATTATAAATCATTAAAAAACTATTATTTTTATGAATTGAACTTATCTTTGATATTACCAAAACATAAAAGGGGTCAACATGACAAACATATTAGAACCAAATAGTTGACTCACAAAAGAGAGTTAAAATCACATGTTCTGTTTTTACATCAATTTGGATACTAACTGGATTCATATAATAATGCAAAATAAATACTCCATTAGACATTTTCCACTGAGTTAGAAAAAAGAAAATAAAGTTACTGTTTTTTTTTATGTTATCTTAATGACGATGTAATAAATGTGTTGCAACAATATTGATTGATAAGGACGTCGTATATTCTTCCTGCCTATGTAAACCAATGTCAAAATTTGACAAGTTGTGATAAAATCGTTCATCCTTGCTAACATAACAGCATACATGTCATGTTGTTTGTTTACCAAACCAAGAGATAGTTAAACAATTTTGTTGATATTAAAATTTATCATCGTCACCCACTCTTGGTCAAATAGTTAACATAGGTCTGCCAACTTGTTCCCAAGCCACAATATTATCTTTCTGCAGTTTAGTTTGTCTGTGAGGGGATTTTACATTATCTACCCTGCCAACAGATTAGACAACCTTAGTTTGCAAATATGACTAGTGAGTAAGATGAATAAAGATCGAAAAGAATTTAAATTTCATGTATGGTTTATTCATACAATATGAATGGTTCTTTTTAAATATCCATATGGATGATGCATTCATGTTGAAGATGAGATGGAGAGAACATAAGGAAACAATATTGTCTTCATCTGAGTTAATGGAGTATTCAAGTTAAGAACCACTGGAGTTGGCATGTATATTATTCACAGTCCATTGTTATATATGTTGGTAATATTACCACATACCAAGAGATAACAATAACTTCATTGACAAACTTTCAGACTGAGACCCTGTTTTTTGGGCAACAATTATAGTACATCAATGTCACAATAAAGTACATCACCAAAATCAGAAATGACAAATAGCCACTGTATATAATAATCAAACTAAATATATTTTTAATATCACATTCAATCAATCAATGTTTTCCTATTATTCCTTACCATTAAAATATATATCATTGCATTATTTCAGCTATGTTGTTACATCTCATACTGTGTTATAACATGTCAACTTTGATGTATGGGATAGAAACAAGGAAATAGAAAAAAATAACAAAGCCAAACAAATACTGTAGAAACAAACATACAGAGGATAATATGTGGCGTGGCAATATATCATGTATGAGTGTCAATATGGCAAAAGCTGTGTATGGATAGGTAGGTGTGGAGATCAGCTCTCTTTGTCTACCTCAAAAGGGACATGGTGTGATGGTATGTATGTAAAAAGGTATAGAATATTTGAGCCTTTCAGATACCCTGCCAAGTCCACAAAAAGAAGTATGGAGATTTCAAGATATTGTATAATTATTTTTTCAGTAAAATTTTAATATTTTCTCATTTTAATGTTTGAAATAAAAAATTTTATATTGTGAAATTAAAATATAAAAAAAAATACAATAAATAAAGTGATTTACCATGAAAATATTTTCCACAAAATGAGTTAATCAGTTAGGCAGCTGAAAGCTCATAAAAGATGTTTTATTCAAATAGCACAAAGCTAAAAACACAATTGTGTTAACATTAAAATGTGTGTCGGAAGGCTGAAAACATAAAAGCTTTCAAGATGCTGCTTAAGACTAAACTTTTAGAGAAACACTTCGATAAAACGGAAGCATAGTTGGAATGATATTGATCACTAATATATTCATTGATTTTATGTGATTAAAACTAAAAAAAGTTAGGTCATAGATTTACCATGTATTAAGCATGCAATCATGTGGTCATGAACCTATACCAGATATTTGGAAAAAAACTACACAGTCTGGACCAATAAGATTGTGATACCAAATATCTTGTAACAGGAGAAGACAATCCAAATAGAATAACTGTCAGTATGTTCCACAAAAATATTTCTTATAACATGTTATTATTTTTACATACATACGAGTATATCACCAAACTTCTTGCTATATTGGAACCTATCTTAATCAGGGGACTACTTAAGATTAGATTAGATATTTTGATGATCAAATCTGAATCATAACCTCTGTAATTATAGTCAAGTGCCATGCTAACATATATGTGATTACCTACATTTTTGTTTCTTCTTTGGTCATCAAGAATTTTTTTTATTATAATTATCCTTATTATTCTGAGTAAGACAGAGTAATCACTTAAGTATACAATATCATTTTTGAAATTTATTGTAACTTAAGTCAACATGATAATGACTGAAAATGAGTATTCACAAATAACATTTTGTTAAAAATTTAATTATAAAGTTAAAATTCTAGTTAAGTTATATATTGTATATTACACAAGTGAATCTGAGAAAAAGTATGAATCAACCAAGTGATATAAATTTTTAACGAGGGAAATGTAAGGATGATGATTAAAAGAAGGAACTGTGTGAGATTTAGAAGCGAAGAAAGTGTGGCTTGATAAGAAAGTTTGTTGATAAAATAAAATTCAATTTCTTTCTTCCACTGTTGTTCTTAACAAACAAAACATCAACACAGAAAACTTTCATAAGAGGCAGATTTGTTTTACTATTGGTATTATTGTGAATAATTTTATTCAAAAAAATACACTTTCAAGTTACCAATATAGATTTAATCGTTTGTTGAATCAAAATATGCATATGTTAATATAATTAAAGCATGTTTTGAAAACAGCTTAGACAAAAATTGAAATGGAATGTCAAATAAACCTCATAAATTGTATCATATATAATTTTTTTCAAATAAAACATAAATGATTAATTACCTAAAAAAATCTAACAAAAAAAAATACAAGGAAAAAAACGACATACCTGACTGGCAGGTGACAGTTATTCGTTAAAATGGCAGATGTTTAAATGTCAAAATATGCTTACAGAATAACTTTTTTATTAAACAATTACAAATTTCGTACAAAAGACGATAAATATCACAAGTATTTTATATTTACATACTAGTAAATTTATTTCACTTTATATTTTAATTACGTAAATAATATTTACAACGGTTGACAATTGAATAACAAGATAATTTAAATAGATTAATCATAATTTAAATCAAGATAATTTTAATGATAAACAAATCATTTTAAGATAATAGTCAGGATTGACCAATAACACTGTTTAATAACAAGAAAAAAAAAGATCACTGTAAATTAACGCAAATATGTAGAAATATTAATATGAAATAAAATATTTAATAAAGATTGACAACACTAAGATAATTTAATAACGTTTGTCTTTTGTGCAACACAAAACTAAACTAACGGTGAAAGGCGACTGAAATACAAGAAAAAAATATTTAAAAAAAACTTCTCCAAAACAAAAATAAAAACAAAAGAAAGACATTAAAACAACAATATTAAAACTTTATATGAGTTTAGAGAAATGTAATGTAAACAAATACCGTTTTTATATTCTGCTAACGTGTTGATTTGTGAAAGAGAACAAATCCAATCGCCCTTATAATATGAAGATGGAATGTCTCCAGCTTATTTACACAATTAATAACTAAATCAAATGAAAACGGAAACACTAGAACACTACACATACATGTAATTCACTTTATTTAACAAGCGTATTTACACTAGTGGTGCACAATCAAAACAAAAATTGTTTTAAAATGTATTTTGTGTCAATAGTCAATACAGCGAACGAAACAAAACCCCCGAGCATCTCTCGCGAACAGCTGCTGGGGAATGCTGATGAACTTAGTCGCGAGCGCTGCCAACTGACAGAAGGTGAACTGTCAGAGTTGCCTGCTTTACCGACTCTAGGATGTTACGTTTTTTAAGTGGTTTAAAAAAGATTTGTTTGTTTGCATATAGATGACTTTTTCATTTTTCAAAAGGAAGTCTTTTTCGACTTACAAATGTAATTAAATAAATTAAAATGTGCATAAAAGTTCATAATAAAAATCTATTATTTATATTTTAAATTCCAAAGTTAATTAAAATATGATTCAAAACAAAAATAAATACGTATCATCATACCATGCTCGTTTTGAGATAGGTAGAAAGCATATATCTCTACCGCATTTCTACCCATGCCCCAGCTCTCGTCTGTCTCATACTTCTCACCTTTCCTCTGTTTTACTCTCTCCTATTCTTTCCTCGGTCTTCATTCATTTTAGACATGGATTTTTAATCTTTCGCGACTCTTTCTCTTAATGTGGGTAAACCATTTCAAGTTACAATTATTAATTTTACTTAAAACACTAGTCTCTTACAAATAGTTTTCCTATATTATATTTTTTCTTACTTTATCAAACTTTGTGATACCAGATTCTTTACGCAAGATACACATTTATTCTGCTATTTTCAATAAAGAAATCATTTAACATAAGTTATGCTTAGTTTTATTTTCAAATTCTATTACTATGGCATAAATTATATTTTAGACTCCGGACAAAATAGGTCGAAGAGTTTTTGAAATATGGTTCATCTTTCTTTTGAGATAAATAAAACTCAAAAAACTGTCAACTGGATTAGATGCAAGGCTTTTTGTAAATAAAAAGTTGCCCATGATACTATATGACAGCTCCAAGTTCATTGTTTTATGGCAGTGTTTCTCAAACATGCTCGTATCCTTTTAGAGATTTTACTGGCGTACCCCATTTTGAATAAAAATAATAAGGGATGTATAGAGTATTGTTTAATTACTTATGCTGTTAAAATATAAAAAGGAATAAGTTCATTAAAAAGCTTAAATGCATTTAATATTTCCAGAAAAACATAATCAAATTATATTATACATCAATAATACTTGTACATACATTTATCTAAAAAGTAAATGCGATATATGGGTGAGTAATGAAAGATTAAAGAAAGTTGAATTCTGCTATTAAGATAGTATTTTTTCAGAAGATGAGAGTTACGAGGAATATTTAACGGCTTGTAGCGATAAGACACAAAATCAATGGGGCACTAAAACAAATATACTCAAACTGGACAGTATTAAAATCTACCAAGATGATAGTCCAAAACAATATTTTAGTACCAACTTTGAGGTCTGATAGTGAAACGTGGACGTGGAACAAGACTGAAAAGAACTGAATAAATGCTGTAGAAATGCGTCCACTTAGAAAAACACATGGGGTGAATGAAGTTATCAGAGTGAGAGTTAATTTAAGACTGATTTGTTGAACACGATGAAGAAGAGCACTCTGAGATGGTTTGTGAATGAAGAAAAAACTAACAAAACAAATATACAGTGCAAATAAATGGGAGTGGAAGGCGTGTGAGAAGATGACCAAGGAAACCATAGTTGTGTAAAAATATTTCGAAAGTAGGAAATATAAAGTAAAAGAAATCGTAGGAACTGAATGAGAAGATGCATGAATGTAGATGCGTGTTGCGATAGGAAAGACTAGCATTCTCTACCTTCTGTCTACCTGGATACGGAGACGGCGTGATGGTATGTACGTACTCGTTGGTATTAAAACTGTTGCTGGGATGTACTCGTAAATCCTTGTAAATTGTATGCATTCAGTACCAAAAAGTTCCAATTTAAACAATTGTGTACATTTAGGAGCAAGAAGGAAGTATTTTGTCATTGGATGTATTTTCTATGGATCATGGTGTGACTTCTTTTGTATTAAGGACAGAGAGGTAGCATTTTTATCGTTCTGGTGCATTACGGTCTAATAAGTCACTATTATGAGAATGATGCTTGAGGACCAAGATTAGACTTTTTGACACTTTCGTGTTTTAAATACCGCGAATAATCAATTTTGATAATTATCATTAAGGTGCATAAATAGGTTTTATCTGTAGTATTTGCATTTATGACGAACAACTGGCAATTATGACTTATCGTTCTTAATGACAAAAAATATATTTTAATGATAAATAATATAATTTTGAATTGAATATACTCTGAATTCAAATGATAATCGTTCTTAATGACAAAAAATATATTTTAATGACAAATAATTTATTTTTGAATTCTGAATTTAATACACTCTGAATTCAAAGACCATGAAAGGCTTAGTTATTAATTGATTGCCTAACAAAACAAATATACAGTGCAAATGTAAGATGTGGTAAAGGAAGACTAAATTAAGTATGGTTGGATCAAGTGAATGATATTATGAAAGAAGAAAATATAAAACTTCAGAGAAATCGTAGGAGTCGTATGAGAATGTGCATCGATGTAGAGGAGGCGATAGATTTGTCTCGCGATAGGAAAGTTTGGCATTGTGTCCTCTCTGTCTACGCGTCAGGGAAATGGCGTGATAGTATATAACTATTCAAAACAGTAGTCAAATAATCGTGTTTTCAAGATTAATTGCTGTTTTGATTTAGAATTTTGTTCGTGTATAATAACGAATTTCAGTTTTCTCAATACTTTATTCCCTCTATTTGGTCTTTAAAGCGTTTAAATGTTAAAATTTCTACTTGTTGGTTCTTGAAATACAAAAGATTGAGAAGTGTTACTTTTTGGTTCTAAAGTGACAAGAATGTCAGTATTATATTATTGTTTTTAGCTGATTATGCCCAAATTTAAAATTTCATCTTACTTGGCACTACAAAACACACAATAGGCAATCGTTACTGGGCTTCGTAGTCGAGGATCTCCTCGCCATTGCAACGTCAATTCAATTGGAAAGCGGAGCTGTGCCGTGGTTTTTTTAAAGTGAGTTTAACACACCAGCGAACTGACCGGCCATACCGCCGTAATGGATCTGATGGTACACCGAAGTGAGACGATCGGAGAAACACCGAAGGTTTTTTTTCTTTCTGAAAGAATAGATGACGACCTAAGTCATAGGTATACTTATAACCCCGAATACTAGACGGAAAAAATGCCTGTGTCACTCGAGGGGAGAAGCACAGTGCAGGATTCGAAACGACGACCTTCCGTACGGAAGTTCAATACGTTATCACACGGCCATACACCTCTTTACGAAGCCCACAACACAACGCATGCAAACTATTTAAAGTACAAAGAATCAAAATTTGTTAAAACTGCGCATTATTAGCTTTTAAAGCAAAAAACGGATAAATCGCTACTTTTTGGCATACAAAATCACGAAATTCTCACTTCTTGGTACTTGAAGCAAAAAAATATGTAATTAATGCCACATTGTAAAATTCGATCTCCAAAAATGACCGCTCTGGACTTTGAGTCTAAAGTAATTGAAATCGCCAATTGGATTTCCTAAAAGTAAAATGTGTTGAAAAGACTATTTATCTTATTCTTGCATAACTCAAAATCTGTACTTCTTCATTATAAAAGCAAGAAAATAAACAAAAAATGCTACTTTGATCATTACACAAGAAAATAATAAAATTGCTGATATATGGTAGTCATCAATATTGTCTGGTTACAAAAAGTCTACATTGACTCGAGTGTCGTGAATAGAATGAGTTGAAAATTTGTCTCTTGGTATTAAAATCATTAAATGGGGTGTCTCCATTGTACCTTTCGAATTTGCACCTGAGAGGTGTTCCTTCGGAGGAGGACCTTGAGGTCAATTTCGTCTGTGAGTTATTATGACAGGACTTTTGCCATGGCTGGTCCTGTGGCATGAAATTACCTGCCTCTATATGCTAGATATGGGTGGCGTATGCAGCTTTATAAAAACATTTTATGGAAATCTTCAGAGGAGATCAACATTTATGATTATATACGAACATTATTCACTATATTTCATCTTAAGTTGAATGTGCATATCACATAACATACCTGAAGAACTACAAATGTTTCTTTATAATTCGTCATCCCTTGTTAAGTTTTCTGGTTTTCTAAACAAATATGTTTTTTTAGCAAATAAAGATGTGAGGAAGTTCCTAATCTTATTTGCAAGCACCACTTTCCTATCCTTATACTCAACTTGGTTTTTTTTTTCTGAAATATTTTAAATCTGTCAATAATAATGAATTTAAATCCCGAGTTAAAGCGTCCTTAAAGAGATACTGCTCTCTTACACAGCGCTGTAAAAATTACAGTTTTATTATTAATAATTTAGAAGTTCTCTGCTATATCTATAACTCGGTGCACCATCTATCTACATCCCTCCCGGTACTGGCCCATGTTGAATGCAGCGCTTAACCGGTTCACTGCTAGAGACGAGATATTTCGTCCCATAAATCTGTGCACGGCACGCCTTTGATGAGGTATCTCGTCAATACTTTGGTAGAATTCTACCTAATTTCTGTGTCACAACTTAATATTATTGATAAATTTATAAATCAGCACACACACTAACATCTATCCAAATAATATACAAACATTTTATGTTATTTCAAATCATCTTTGAACCACTTATCGACATATTTCGAAGACAGTTCCACTTGACAGCTGTAGACGTCACCGTTCAGGGCTGTACCTGTTTAACGTTGTAGCCGAAATACTTAATCTTTGTTTATAAAGTTCACGATCTCAGTATTTTTTCAAGTTTTTTTGGAATTCATTTTATCTCGCTGGGAAACTATAGTATTATTATTTTTTGTGCTTTTGAGTAATTTTTTTCTTTGTTATATATCGAAATCGGACTATTTTATGTACAATAGTGAACAAAAACTAGGTACTTGTATAATTTCTTCTCTGTTTCTTGCTGTGTAGTGAAATGTTTGTTGCATATTGGATATTGGTCTAATATAAATATAATATGAGCGTGTGACAGCCCTGATCAAATGTCGAATTTTAAATTTGGATTTTTATTAATAAAAACTGTTTTAAGTGTTATATTTCACAATCTCTGGTAAGTAAATAATTAAGTATTGTAGAATAAACCATTTTTTTTACGACAGAGAAAAGTTTAAGGAGGATGCTGTCAACTTCTTTATTTGATCCATCCATTTCATAGAACACTTTCCTCTTGCTTGCCTTCCTTCAACTGTCCCCGTGATCACCAACTTTCCTAGACTTGCATAATTATTTCTAACAACATGCTCAAAGTAAGTTAAGATTCTTTTTCAGAATGTTGTCAAAAGTCTTTAAATAATCTTCAATTGTTGGATGATAGAGACGTTGGTATTTCTTATATCTGAAACATTATAAATGTCTTCGAGACACCACACCTGGAGGTATCTATCATGTTTCTTTTTTTATCATTGTCAAAGTAAACAGTGCGACTTAGTTAATCTTTAGTCGTAAACTGACAAAATCGATCTATGTTCTTTAATCACTTTTCAAAATTAGTAATAGTTGATTCTTAAATCAATGTCACAAAATGCAACTTCTTAGCCCTTAAAGTACGAAAAAGACAAATTGCCCACTAAAGTACGAGAGGCCAATAAAACCAAAACATCAACAAATTTCATACTTCTTGACCCTTCAAAACACTTAATCCTCGCTTTTTTGTTCTAAAATCACAATAAAATTGCATGACCTAGTTGATAAGACCCATTTTATAAATGATCATTGTATTGAACCCTAGTTTTCGATAAGTGCGAAACTTTTCAAGAATGCATTAACAGCACTAAACGAGGGTTTGTTGTTTATAAATATTATATATAAAAAATAACATGATTCATACAATTTGCAGCAAAAAATAAAGTAGATACGTAATACTGGCTTGTTATTATGCAGTCCGTTATAAGTCCTGTATCTCATTTAAATCCCCCTGAACATGAAATGTATGTTAACAATAAACATAAATAACGTACGTACAATAACAAGTTTTAATTTGAGTTATCGTATTATATAGTTGTGAGAATTCACGATATATTTAAAATGTAACTGTTATAGTTACGTTGAGATCAAATAACAGTTACTTTCCAGTCGTAGCTAATTTTTTTCAATTGCTTATGATATTGATATCGCCTGTTGAGAATCATAGTGGCAAAACTCCAAAAAATTAATTTTCGAGTGAAGTCTTCCAAATGGCACTAAAATGACAATTTTTTACGTGCGTAAGTGGCGAAAGTATATTTCAACTCCTTGACGCTTCAAGGAGTTGAAATATATTTTTGCCACTTACGCACGTAAAAAAGGAGTTATTTTAGAGTCATTTGGAAGTCTTAACTCGAAAATTTATATTTTTGTAGTTTCGCCACTATGATTCTCAACAGGCGATATATCGGTCAGAGTAGCGAATATCAGATTTCTGGTAGCGAATAAACAAACTCTGATATTTGAAGATTGTTGCATGAAACTGCTATTTGGGTAGTATTTTTTCAGATGATGAAAGAGTTAAGAAGGGTGTCGAACAATGTGATCAAGTCATTGAAAACTAAAATATTATATTCTCGAACCAGATAGTATCCAAATCTGATGAGATGATAGTTCACAATAGTACTTTGGTGGCAACTTTGATAAATGGGAGTGAAACGTGGACGTAGAAAAAGACCGAGAGAAGCCAAATGCTGAAGAAACGCGTGCATTTAGGAAAATACAAGAAGTGACAATGTATGACAAAATGCATAATGAAATAATTAAGGATGAATGATGTGTTAAGTAATATAAAAAAAATACTCTGAGATGGTTTGGGCAAGTGGAACGTATTAATGAAGAAAAACTAACAAAACATATATACAGTGCTAATGTAAGTAGAAGGCATGTGAGAGGAAGACCAAAGAAGGTATGGTTGTATCAAGTGAATCATATTCTGAAAGAAGCAAACGTAGAAAGTCAGATAAATGGTAGAAGTTGTATGATAAGGTGATAGATGTAGAAGTGGCTAATGATGTGTGTCGAGATAGGACAGTCTGGCGCTTTGTACTCTGCTTACTTTGACAAGGAAATAGCGTGATCGTATGTATGTTTGGTTGATCTTTCAGTAAAATTGGGTTCAATTCACGAATTATAATACCCT
The DNA here is from genome assembly GCA_949825065.1 of Odontocerum albicorne. Taxonomy (NCBI): domain Eukaryota; kingdom Metazoa; phylum Arthropoda; class Insecta; order Trichoptera; family Odontoceridae; genus Odontocerum; species Odontocerum albicorne. The sequence goes on from OX463850.1 coordinate 30,231,894, forward strand.
TGAGAAGAGGTTGCTTTCTAAACTGTACTAAATAAATTATTATTTTATTCACCAACAGTGAGATGGCGTGATTGTATGTACAGTACCCGGCGGTAAGTAATACACATCATAACAGTCAAGTATCGTAGTCACGATGCGGTTAGCTCATCGTGCGACAGAGACGACGCTCCACAAATGATGTGTATAACTTACCGCCGGGTACTGTATGTTGCTCGAAGCGTGGTCCTTCACGTTCATAAATATTTTTATTTAAATGTAAGCTGAATTAAGTTAGACTCCAGAGTAATATGTCAAAATATGTTATGATACTTTACTACATACTGATGACACAACAACACAGCATCGCTTTCTGACAGAATTGACGTTTGAATGGTGAGGGGATCCTCGACTACGAGATCTAGCAACAACGACGACGAAATGTAATGTTTTGATGGCTAGGAGATTAAACATTCAAGACGATCAGCAGGTTTAATCTGCAATATTGTATAGCGCTATTGTTGTGTTGCTTAATAGCACTACAAGAATGTATGATAAGCAGCATATAAGCTGCAGAAAAACATAAATTCAATGTAAAATGGTTTAAGACTAAAGCTATTTTGACTTAGCTTGAATGCCAACCGTTTGATAGCTTATTTTTATCACCTTCGATGTGTTTCATCAAGTATCAAGTATTATTTATAAAAACTCCCCTCTTTTCGCTCGATTGTGAAGATCTGTCTTGTTTTTTTTTTTAGATATATAGGTTGTTACTATGTTCCATTACTTGCATTTTACAAAATATATGTATGAGAAGGTTCTGGAACAACGAACATGTCCCCAGAATGGCGGAACGAAGAGCCGTAAGAATGGCCAGGGACAGTATCCCCGAAGCAAGCAGACCTCCAGGATGACCTTCCAAAAGATGGAAAGACAGCTGGCAGTCGACGTCACAAGAGGGAAACGATTATGCAGAACCATAACAGGCCAACATGCCTAAAATCAGAGGAAGAAGATGTTCCATTGGAAAATAAAGCAATCTTTTCATTATACGAACGTTAGACTAACATTTACGAACAGTTAATAGGTATGAGTCTTGCGATGATGTATGATTGAAAGTGTCTAAATAGTGAAATGGATAAGTGTTTGCTTAAAAATGTTATGGTAACCAATTTTTTCACCGTTTTCTACTTGCCTAGTTGCTTTTCAATGCCCCTCTTACTACCCCTTGGACCAGCAACGCGTTCGTTACAAAAATATCGCCGATGTTTTTTTTTTTTTTTTATTAAACAAGTAAATTACTATACAAACATTTGTCAAGGCTATACCTATATACAAATTCATTACTTAACTAATCTTAATTATATGTTATAATTTATGAACTTATTTAATCTTATTTTCCTACATATCATTTTATTTTATTTATTCAATCTTAATATATGAGATCTTAGAAATAATTAACACCTACATACTACTTATAACTAGATAACAATTCTTACACTAATTATTCAGCAAAAACAAGTCCACTCGTTCAGGCTACTTGTATTCCATCACATTCACTCAGACCTTGGTCGTCCCAGCTAATACTGTAGGTGGACTAGTCAGGCATATCGCCGATGTTAAAATAACTAGTACCTTAAATTTCGTTATTCCAAAGTAACAGTTCTTTTAAAACCGTGAAATTATTTTTTCCCCACTCCTAACTTCCCCACTCCTTACAAAAATACGTGTATGTCATGATGAGTTTACTTGTAAATACTCCTCATATAATTTATAATATTTGAGAAGAGTTCAGTCTGTTCAGAAAATAGCGTGGATATTAAAAATTTTGTAGCTATATATAATATACAATCCAAAAATTTATGTGAGTTTAAAATGTTTATAATGGTTCAATCTCTTAATTAGTTTATAGGTTAAATTTAAATATTTGAAGACATTAAATGTTAATTTAAACTAGTTCTCACTTATTGATCTTACCACAAGTTTGTTTGCACTAACTTGATTAAGCTATCTAAAAAATACAGGCAGACAATCTAACAATGATACACAGTCAGAAAATTATATGCGAGACATTGTTTTAATGAAACAGCAAACTTAAGAATGTAGGTAAATAACAATGTAAAATTTCTTACATTTTGTGCACATAGAGAACCACTAAACTAGGCAAGACCTGTGACGAAGTGGTCTCATTCCTTAAACTTTTAACAACCCAGCCATATATAGATAATCATACAATCGACCAGATTTAAAAAAAAAATACAATCGAAAAAAAAATTATCTAAAAAAACTGCAATCGGATTTTTTTTGACAGTAAAAATGTCCGAATTCTTGAAAAAATCAAGGTTATCGCAACATTAAAACGAAAACACTTCAAAACTAATCTTAACAGACAGAATGTTTCGAAATTAAAGAAAAAGTAATCAATAAGCCTAAATAAACAAGTGCTATAAAATCTATGTGCGCGGAAAAATGTCAAACATATTATTTTATATCACTGCTCTATCGAAATTGTCGGTAACCCTGAACAACGCATTTGAATAAACCATAATTCTTTGTAATTTGTTTTATCAAACACTGTTTATTCCACTTTTTGTAACAGTATAACCCTACCGGTTTCAAGGCTTTCACCTCATCATCAGGAGCACAAACAAGACTGATGATGTGGTGAAAGCCTTGAAACCGGTAGGGTTATACCGTTACAAAAAGTGGAATAAACAGTGTTTGATAAAACAAATTACAATGCCTTTAAACCTCTACAATGTTAATGTCTTAACTATAAATAATATAATAAATCATAATTCTGTTTTTCGCTTCTAATTAGCAACAATGTTTTGTTCTGCAGTCTGCTGTAGATATGTTTCTGCTAGTATAGTTCGGAAATTGTAGGATGAGTCCTGTGACAGCTCACAAATTTCCCCCAATACAACCTTGTGTAATGTATTTACCTAAATAACTTGCTATTTATTAGAATTGAGGCTTATAGGAGTATTAAAGTTGATAAAATAATTAAAATTACTGAACATCGTTACAAGGTTGTATTGGGGCAAATTTGTGAGCTGTCACAGTACTCATCCTAGAATTTCCGAACTATAATAAATATGTCACAAATGCTTATTATTGTAAAAAAACTGATAAAAAGTAATGAATATCATATGCCACGGGCTTGAGGAATATTTATTTGCATAGCGATGTCATTGTTGCTGGGTCTTGTAGTCTAGAATATCCTTGCCATTTCAACCTCAATTCAATTTGAAAGCAAGCTGTGCTGTTTTTTTTTTAAGTGAGTGAGCTGTTGCACACCAGCAAACTCACTGCCCACACAGCTGTACTGGACGTATACTGTACAAGTACATCACGGGTAGTTAAAGGGTTAATTACAAATTTCATATTGATACACACTCACCCCCTACTATAGTTCGGAAAATCTAGGATGAGTCCTGTGACAGCTCAACAATTTTCCCCATTACAACCTTGTAACGATGTTCAGTGATTTTAATTATTTTATCAACTTTAATATAAACCTCAATTCTAATAAATAGCAAGTTATTTAGGTAAATACATTACATTAGGTTGTATTGGGGCAAATTTGTGAGCTGTCACAGGACTCATCCTACAATTTCCGAACTATAGTAATAAATGTGTGTATGGTACAATTAATTCATTGCCTCTCATTTTATGACTGTGCTATAACATACTTATCGGAGTATGACTTCTTATTTTATTATAAGTTTGATTAAAAATTATATATTTGAAGACATTAAATGTCAATTTAGATTAGTTCTCATTTGACTGTTTGTACTATGATCTTACTTGTACAAACTTCACAATTAAGCAATGTCAAAAAAGATTCAGGCAGGCAATCTACGAATGATCTACTGTCAGAAAATCATACGCGAGTCTTGTTGTCCCGTGGGTATGTTACGATTATGTTATGGTCGACCCAAAGGTTTGTGAATAGCTCGCTGTATAACCGCATTCATGTGGCAATCAAGCCTTATTAAGCATTGGACGCTATTAATGTAAGTAGAACTGTTACAATCATTACTTATGACGTATGCCCATTATTTATGACAAGGATAATAGAAGGCACAATAAAAAGTCGGGGATCAGGATATGTGATGTTGGTGCCATCGGGATGACTGTAAGCCAATCCAATTTGTAATAGGCATGTCTTGTTGTATATAGGGCAAGGAGCTCTGTACTTGTATCTTCTTTCGACATTGTATCCCTGATAACTAGGAACAGTTCTACGGCTTTTGGATCTATCTGCTGCTGTTTGCTCCCAGTTGTGCTAAGCATTCATGTTTTTAAGTGTTTCATCCAGTATATCTTTATATCTCTTGCACCACCCACCGTGCTTTCTTCTCCCTTCTGTCAGCTCAACAAAGAGGATATTTCTTAGGAGTTTGTACTCAGGCATATGAGCCACGTATTTTGACCAACGCAGGCGTGCATGCGACACCAGAATCTCGATGCTACAGCAGTTTGCTCTTTTCAAAACTTTGTTATTTAATATATTATTTATAGTTAAGGCATTAAAATTCTGGAGGTTCAAAGCCATTGTAATTTGTTTTACCTTGATATCGGTAGGGTTATACCGTTACATGAAGTGGAATAAGCAGTGTATGATTTGTCATTTAATATAGTTTTGTAAAGAGCAAACTGCTGTAGCATTTAGAATGGTGAATGCAGGGTCAATTCAGGGTTGGGCCAGTTTTATTTAAATTGCATTTTAGCGATATCACATAAAGTGGGATAGTGTGTAAGATATACATACCTACGAGTATATTTAATTTTATATCACAGAATTTATTAATCTCTTTAATATGTATTATTTAAGTAAAAGATAAGCTGTGTAGGTTCCAAAGTTCCCTATATATTAGGTCTACCGGAAAGTTCTATCAGTGTTTGAATTAAAAGAATATTGTACGTTTATTAACATTTACTGAACAATATAGTTTCCATCGTTACTAATGACCTCTTCCCAGCGTGATGGTAATTTGTGAATTTCATTTCTGTAGAATAACTCATCTTTGGAGGCGAAAAACTCAAGCAGTGCTTGACTGACATCTACTTCATTTTTGAATTTTTTTCTCTACAAAAAATTTTGCAGTGAGAGAAACATGATGGTGCTAGGTCCGGAGAGTATGGTGGATGTGACAGAATTTCCCAGCGTAGCTCTGCGATTTTCTGGCGAGTTGCCAACTCAGCATGTAGCCTGGCATTGTCGTGGTGCAGTATGATTTGTTTCCTGTTGATCAGCGCCGGTCTCTTTTCCTCGAGTGTTTCATTCAAATCATCCATTTGTTGACAATACATTTCCGAATTGAGTTTTTCTTTGGGTTTGAGAAGCTTATAGTGTATTGGTCCTTTGACGTCTCACCATATATACAGCATTCTCTTATTGAGGATCAAACTCGGTTTCGAGGTGGAGGGGGAAGGTTGTCCGGGCTCACAGTATGCTCTTTTTCTCACAATGTTCTTATAAGTAATCCACTTTTCATCACTGGTTATCATCCGGTCTAAGAAAGGTTCATTTTTATTCCGAGCAAGCAGAGATGTGCAAATGATAACTCGGTCATGTAATTTTTTTTCACTTAACTCATGAGGCATCCATCTGGAATATTTATACACCAATCCAATTTTCTGAATATGATCCGAAATGGTTTGTTGTGTTGAGTTGAGCTTTCTTGCAATCTCCGATGTCAAAAAAGGATCTTGCTGTATAATGGTTCTAACAACATCGTTATCGATCAGAGATGGTCTCCCAGAGCGTTGCTTGTCATTAAGGCCGAAATCGCCTGTTTCAAATTTTTCGAACTATCTTCTGCACGATATGTCGGAAACTGTATCTTCACCAAAAACGTTCACCAAATTTCTACACGCTTCTGTAGCATTTCTACCTTGTTGGAATTCATACAGAATGCAATGCCGTAAATGAACTTTATCAATAGACATGTTTACGCGAACGAATCTCACTTAATACTGAGATTATGAAACCATTGTTTCAGTAAATTTAGAAGAGCACATATTTGAAATACAATCGTAAAAAGAGGCAGCCATATATGTTTCAAATGAACACGTTCATACGTGTTGAAACTTGAGATGACATAACTTTCCAGTAACCCTAATATTTTTAATTACTTTATTAGTAATAATAATAAAAATTGTGAATTTAATCATTGATTTTAGTTGAGTGATAATAACAACAAGTACCACTTGCAATTACAGCGTGAAAAATGGCTCAAAAATTGGATTTAGTTATTTTTGGTGCTACTGGCTTTACGGGGAAATACACTGTGGAAGAATTAAACGGAATATCAAAGAAATATCCCGATTTGAAATGGGGAATCGCTGGCAGATCTCAATCAAAACTGGATAAGATTATTAAGGATTTGCAAGCAAAAACTGGTAAGTCAGATAAAAAAAAATGGTAATAGTAGACTAATATAGAATATCCTTCTACTTTAAACTTTCATTACCTTTGGACTTGAAACACTTGTTCGGCTGTCCTGATTTTTTTCACAAATGGGCTCTTTAATAACTTGCTGGTTAACGTTAAATTTACTTCTGATAGCTGTAAAGTTCTTGCAGAGCTTTAGCCTTCAGAATGATAGCTCTCTATTTTAAATAATCTTGGGTATTTTTCTCCCATCCTTTGCTATTTTCAAGCTTCTTCAGGTCCGACAGAATGTAGTCTATGCAACACAATCTGAATTTTTCGATGGTTGGCACTTCACTCAGTTTTGCTTCATATGCAATACTGATGGCTTGGTCACCGACGATTCTGATGATTTGTTAATGATCAAACCATGCTATGAGGCTGGCCTTCATAATACTTGATAAAAGTAGGGCTGACATATCAAGTACATCTGGTTGGTTGCAAGAAATTAATTCATTTTAGTAATTATTAGTAATATTTTGTAGTAAGATGCTTGATTTCTACCTGGAGGTTTTGGGTTCGATTCCCAATATTATCGAAAAAAAACTGTCAAAAGAGCTTGTCTGATAAAAATACTCGCACGCGCCATTTACATGTGGTAGTATTATTGACTTATTATTGTGGTAGTATTATTGCTGTAGTGTTGCTAACACATACAATTATAAACCGCGAGTTCAAAATCTGAAATCTTGATTACTGGGGTGAAAACAATACGTCTCCTTGCCACGCTCTTCAATATGTCTGAATCACCAATTCAGATATGTTGTAGAGTACCATATGAAGGAAGTAATTATTTTTATGTATTAAATAGTTGTACATATATATTACAACCTTGTCTGTTTATTGCTATGTGACAATTTTTCCAACCAGCTTGAAAGATAAAGGAAATCTTTAGTGAAAATCACACTGGAAACTTTTTTTTAAATATTCGGTTTGATTAGGAATGAAACTAGCAACCTCTAGAGAGACGGAGACCATCTATTATTATAATACATATTTAGGTAATTTTTAAGACTAATATAATGAATATTAAGTTTTAACTTCATTTAAGTTAAATAATTAAATGTATAATATTATGATACTTGTCATGTTTAAGTAATTTTTTTGTCATTTTTTCATTATTTATTTAAAATGTTTATAGAAACGGAAATTAATAATATATTTTATGGTTATAGAAATAAATCAAATCTCTGTACCCTAATTGGTAAGATGCCTGACTTTCAACCTGGAATTGCGTATTTGATTCTCATTGAAACTTAGTTTTTTTTTATGGAATCCAGTCTGGTTTTAATTTATGTTCTCTTTCACATATTTCTAGTAGGTTGAAAGCGATTGCCATATTAATAAGACATATAGAAAGTATAATACAAAACTAACAAAATGGTTGGGGAATAGGATAACCGGAACATGAACAGAAATGGATTTTTACTGGCATCTAATTGGCAGTCAATTAGATGCCAGTAAAAATACACAGACAGTTTATTCGTTTCTTGTTTTTCACTTCTACAGTACTCGGCGGTAAGTAATACACATCGGGCTTAAACTCAAAACGTATGAATGATAGAAACGACACTCTGCAAAGCCGAAGTTAGCCGATTATGGCTTAGCAATAGAAGACAAGCTACAAAGAAATCTTTGTAGTACTTCTAATATTTTATAGTATGTACTCGTAACACATTCGGCTTTAGGTGTAGTGCAATGTTCAATTTTTTAAGGGAGTGTAGGTGTTTCCTTATCCATATATAAATCAATAATTTAATAATATGTATTATTGATAGTTAAGGCATTAACACTGGAGGTTTAAAGACATTGTAATTTGTTTAGTCAAAAACTATTTATTCCACTTTATGTAATGGTACAAGCCTACCGGTTTCAAGGTTTTCACATCATCATCAGGAAGCACAGACAAGACTGTCGTTGAGTTCCCCTGATGATGAAGTGAAAACCTTGAAACCGGTAGGGTTCTACCATTATATAAAGTGGAATAAACAGTGTTTGACTAAACAAATTACAATTTAATAATAATTAAAAATATTTATTTATTATAAACTCCGGAAATGTCTGATACCAAAATGGTTTATCAGGATTAATACGTTTGATAAGATAGTCGGATGTTATGAAATGTATTTTTATTAATCGTAGACTTCGAATTGATATAATCTCAGACTTAGAAAATTTATCAAAATCACACAGGATGCATATTACATTGATATGACTATATATTAAAATATTTTAATAAAAAAATGCCTTTAAATAATGAAATGGAAATTAAAAAGTTTTGTTCCTTTGTTATTATTCGATCATTGACGACCTCCGTGGTCTAGTTGGTAAGCTGGTCTTCTACCTGGGAGTTTCAGGTTTGTTTCCCAAAGGTTCAAACAAAATAATAATGAAAATATGTCCCAGTCTGGCGAAAAAGCTTGTCCAGTGACAATATTCACATTTGTTAGATGTATGCGAGTGTTCTTGTCATACATTTATGATGACGAACTGTGAGTTGCTTGCCCATTCCATAGGTTTTTAACTCGAAGGCTCCATTATAAAATGAAGATATCAAAATTGTTACAGAAAAAAAATACTATAAATTCGTTTGTAATATTACCCTCATTACTTTTTACTTTGTAAATAGTATAATTCTTTTGTTTAGGGGATGATTTGTCAAATATCAAGATAATAGTCGCAGATGTCAGTGATTCTAAGTCACTGGCCAACATGACAAAGCAAGCAAAAGTCATTATCAACTGCTGTGGACCATACACACTTTATGGGGAAGCAGTTGTAAAGGCTTGCATTGAAACCCAGACACACCATGTGGATGTTAGCGGAGAAGTTAATGTGAGTTTATATATATTTTTTAATCCTTGATCTAACTTAAACTTCTATGTTATTATCTATTCACTAGTGTAATACAAACAAAATGAGAGAAATTTCCTGAAATCACTATCAGAAACTAATAAGTAATGTTGTGATGTCACTTAAGTCAGAATAACTGGTCTGTAATTGCCAAAATCGCTACATATCAAAAAGCGAAAAACATGCGAAGGGATTCAAGGTGGCGAAAGAAAGAATATCTTTACTCTTTTTTAAAAGCTGCGTTTTTGCTTATGACGGCAGAGCAACACTGATGTAAAACATTTGGTTTGATATTAGTTAACATAGAGGTGTTTTAATTCCAGTATGCGGAGGAAATGCAACTGAAATACAATGAGGCTGCAGAGAAGGCTGGCGTGTACATAGTGAGTACCTGCGGGTTCGATAGTATCCCATCAGATATGGGGACTATATTTCTTGAACAAAATTTTAAAGGTAATTGTTATATAAAATTTAAATACCAAGTGTGAAAGTAAAAGTATATTTGATATATGGGTGAGTAATGAAAGATAAGAGCGTGTTAAAGAATTCTGCTATTTAGGTAGAGTGCTCTTCTTTATTTTACTCAACACAGCCTTAAATTCACATTTGTCCCTAATCACTTCATTCCGTATTGTCATACATTGTCACCTCATGAATTTTTTTTACTGCACATATTTATTTCTACAGCATTTATTCGGCACTTTTCAGTCTTGTTCCAAGTCCATGTTTCACTCCCATATGTCAAAGTTAGTATTAAAATACTGTATACAGGGAAATATAAAAAAATGTTTGGATTTGACCTAAAAATATTCAACCCCCTAAAGAGGTAGTATAATTTTTTACTCCCTTAAACCTTCAAGAATTAATCTATATAATGGTATCAAAATCGATTTAATGGTTCGACAGATTTATATAGACAGACATACACATTTATTTTTAGCCTAAGATATTAAAAATTTAGTGGGAAAAAATTCTGATTAAATAAAAAAACAAATTATATAGTTAGTTCCGAAAGCTAGTTTTAATTTTCGAAATAAAATGAACCATCAGTCATTATCCTTGTTATCACCATCATACCATAGGTTTGGGGTAGGCAAAAAGAAGATATCTCTATTTCATTTTATTCTGGCACACATCTTTTGCTTCTGCCATGTTCATACATCTGATTATGCATACTCCTATTATAAAGACTTTTCTTCATCTAATAAATTGCTTGTTCTAAATCGATCCAATAGGGCGGGGTATTACGATACAGCTTTTGCTGTTTCTGTAATGTAGAATTGTCTGCCTCTTAGTGTTAGATATATGGATGGCATGTGCAGCTTTAAGAAGCACTTAAAAATAACCTTTTTGGGAGGTTTTACCAAAATTTATGCTGTAATATGAAAACTACACTATACTCGTACACTACACTAAACCTAAAACTGATTGTATTATTATCACATATAGGAATATTTCCAAAAGTTTCTTTGTAGTTCGTCTTCCCTTGGTATGTTTTTTGCAGTTTTCTTATCAAAATATGTTTTTTTGAACATATGCAGATGTGGCCATTAGATGTACATAATCTAATGGCCGCATCCACTGTCTTCCTATCCTTACACTCAACTTATGTGTATGTATATATTTATCTTGTAATATTTTAAATCTTTCAATAATAGTACATTCAAATCCTGAGTTAGAGCGCCCTTGAGGAGAGTTTTCTTTCTAAAGGATGCTATATAAATTTTCCATTATTATTATTATTATTTTCACTCTTCAATTCAATTAATTTGATTATGCCACATTTCGTTGGGTCTTCCCAAACTTCTCATATCTTCCGCATGTATATTACTCGAATAGATATATTTTGTAAACCTTTCATTAATAATTTTTTCTACATGGCCAAACCATCTCAATGCTTCTTTCACCATCTTAAGCACTGCATCTTCCTTCAATCCTCATTCTTTCCTAATGTCCTTATTCCTGATTCTGTCATACATTGTATGTATACATATATAATCATCAGTAATCAATTAAAATATTTTTTCATTCTTCATTGACATATTATTGAAATAATAAAAACGTCATATTTAAAAAAATATATTTTGAATTTAATATGTATGTCCTTCTTTTTAGGTCAACTTAATTCTGTAGAATCATTCCTTCACGTAGATTTGCCACCAGAGTTCAGAAAGCTGGGTCAGGCCGGCATCCACTATGGGACGTGGGAGTCCCTTGTTAATTTTGTTCCTCAATTGTTCAAGATGGGGAAATTGAGGAAACAACTCTTTCCTAATCAACTGCCCCAAATGCTCCCAAAATTGAAATTGAGGTAAAGAATCTTTCTACTTTTCTTGTTTTTGGTCTGTTTTTTATCAAATACAAATCTCTTGGAACATGGACCCACAGTTATATTTCCATGTCTGAGCTTGTCTTCCAGGAGGCTAACTTCCAATGGGGTCACTGTACATAACAATCTATGTATTATATTTTAGAGTTCTATTTTAGATACTAGTTAGTATTTAAGAGACTATTTTCATTCCTCTTTCACAATAACTTGTTCCTCACAATTTTCTGATCCTATCTCTTAAGTGTTTTTTCTGCTTTGGTCCGGAAGAACCTCATCTCTAAGTTTCCCAATCTGCTCTTTGTTTTAATTCGGTCTGGCAAAAGAGTTCATCTAATAAGAATACGTGACAGATGAGTACGTATATTGTCTCTTCACGTGTGGTACTATTACTAACACGTGGAGGAACTATATGAGTCTGCTTATAGAGATTTGTGATACAAGTCTGCAGCAAGTTAGAATATAGAGCCCGCAAGAGAGAAATTTTTGAGATATTTCTACTTGTCGGAGTGCGGTCTCTACCCATGGCTTTATCCTACAAGGTTTTTCTAAGCATGTCGGGATACTATCTTCTAAGTGTGAGGATGAGTTGATGGACTCTTCCCGTATATTAGGATTGCTATATATTTTCCTGTTTATGTTCCTAGCAACTATTTGAGATACAAAACTATTCATCTGTTTAGAGTGGCAATAAGTAGAACTAACTTGCCAAGAGTGCTTTGTTTTATGGACTGCCCTTTTTGAATAGGGTGTTATATATTGACTTCAATATTGCAGAAAACATATTGACGTTTCTTAGTAATAGGAGTTACGTAGTTGTTTTGATGAAACAATTATTTTTTATTGAATTGTTTTATACAGTGTATTTCTTTTTAAGTTTTGTATGTAATTGGGTTATACCTGCATATGTAAGCTATATTAAAATAAATAAATGCGTGCAATTAAGAACGAGTTCCATATATACACCAGTAGTTCTAAAGCCACGCCCTTCAATTATATTTGAATCACTAATTCAGATATGTTGCAAATTAATGGTTTCTACTCTAACTTTGATTCTATTATTGCTAGCATGAAATGTTTGATGTGGTTATATTTTAACAAATCAATTTATTTTATAGGGGAATTATACACAAGAACAATGTTGATGGAAGCTGGTCACTTCCACTGCCTGGACCAGACAAGGATGTAGTTTACAGAACTCAGCGATATTTGTATGAAAAGGACAAGAAACGCCCAGTTCAAATGAATGCTTATATTGCCTTTTCTAATATATTCTCTCTTCTTTTAATTATGTTCGGAGCTATTATTATTGGTGTCCTGGCAATGTTTTCATATGGAAGGAAATTACTTCTCAACTATCCTAGGATATTTTCTTTGGGTTCCGTTTCTCATGAAGGTCCAAGTGACATTGTAATGAAAAATACTAATTTTACATTTGATATCTACGGAGAAGGGTGGGATGAGAGTGTCAAAGATATTAATGGACAACCTATCAACAAATCTATGCTGGTCAAGGTAAATAAAAAAGTTTCACTAAGGACTATATCTAATATTATTGAAAAGAAAGCGAGCATTATTAATGAATTTGATTTTTCATCTAGGTGACTGGTAGCAATCCGGGATATGGAGCAACATGCGTAGCACTTATATTTTGTGCTATCATGATTTTAAAGGAATCTAACAAAATGCCTGGAAAGTGAGTAACACTTTAATATAATAGTATTCCCTTTGATGATTAATAAACATTTTTATTACAGTAGATTCTCGATTATGTTGGGTTACATTAACGAATTTGCAGATGAACCGGGGTAGTAAAAAATTACGAATTTTTTGATAATATTTTGAAATATTATTAAAATTGTAAAAATAATTTTTCATTCGACTTCATAATATGTACCAACGAAATTGATAATTTTTAATTGAAAATAAAACTGGCAAAATTGATAATATGTAGCAGAAAATAAAACTGCTGAAATGGTGAACATATTCGACCGGAAATTCCAGTCGATGATGGTGTTCGCCAATTATTATTTGAGTGCAATTAAATTCAGTATTTACTTTTGATGCAAGCAGGCAGGTATATCTTTTCAAATTGTAAAATTAAGTTACGCGTCATAGCTGTTGATTAATTATTGACTTTTTTTAATAATTTATTTTATATCTTCAATTTGGGATTTTCGTGTCACATAGCTGTGTGTTCGAGTTTTATGTGTATTTTTTTTCCTGACTTTTTAATATTCTCTGGCGAGTTTTCGAGTCTTGATGTTAATTTACCATCAGTTTGTGTTTTTGTAACTCATAACAGGTGGAACGCTCGACTGTTTTAATGATTTTTATTTTTTTAAATCTTTAGTAACCATGGGTAAATCTAAAATAGTTATTCTTACAGAACAAACATTTTAAATAATTATGAAGGATGTAAAACGGTTGTTTTTTAAATCTTTGATGAATGAGTTTAGTGTTGGTGAACAAACAACATATGATATTTAAAAGAACAAAAAAAAGTTGGAGTTTACCGCATTGTCTGGTAGTAATGCTTTACATTTTAACCATGAAAGCGTTGAGTGAATCCCGGTTTTTGGGACTTATATGTGTAGTGAGAGATTTATTTTTTGGTGGAGATTATCTGGTTAATTTTTCCCTACTATCGTGGATAATCGAGTCTACAGTATGATGAGTTATAATTTAAAAAAATAAAACATAATTAAAAAACTATCCAATTTTTTTATATTAATTCGTGTGTGGATGATGAGTGAAAATAAATTGATGTTAGTTTCGGTATGCAGAAAGCAGCAGATTTAAGGAAATATGTAAGTTAATTGTATGAGAGATGCTAAAGGTTCAAAAATGAATGCAGGGAAATTTAAGGTTATGGTTATTGAAAGGTGTGGTAAAAAGTACTTACAATGTATTAGTTAACTCAGAGAAACTGGAGTATGTACGAGGCGTATCCAGACAGTAAGTGTACTGAGGCTCTCACGACCGGATGGATTTTATTTTCGACATGTTGGCTACACTTCCGTGTAGCCTGACCCTTCCCCTCCGCAACGAAACCGGTTCGAGGTCAGTACGTTGAGAAGTGTCGACGCGACAACACGTTTCGTGAAAAATGTCAATCCAATCTCTTTTTTTTGAGGCGCTTCGCTTCTTCGTTTTTGAGGCGCTGCAAACTCCATGGAGATGAATTTCTCCGCTCCATCGTTACTGGAGATAAAACTTGGGTTGCACACTACACGCCTGAAACCAAAAGGCAGTCTCAACAGTGGCGTCACACCTCTTCACCCTCCGCCAAAAAGTTCAAAACCACAATTTCAGCCAAGAAAATCATGGCATCCGTGTTTTGGGACTGTCAAGGTATAATTTTAATTGAATATATGCCTCAAGGGGAGACCATCAACTCTGCAAGATACTGTGAGACCCTAAAAAAATTGCGGAGGGCGATTCAGAACAAGAGGAGAGGCATGCTGACAAAGGGAGTCTGCCTGCTGCACGACAATGCAAGACCACACACGGCCATCGCCACGAAGGAACTGCTCGCCTCGTTTAAATGGGATGTCCTGAACCATCCCGCGCATTTCCATGACCTAGCACCTTCAGATTACTATCTCTTTACCTCCCTGAAGCTGCACATGGGTGGAAAAAGGTTTTCAACCGACGAGGAGGTAAAGGAGGAGTTGGAAAAGTGGACGGAGGGGTTGGCGGGAAACTACTTCGAGGAAGGCATCAAAAAGTTGATACCCCGCTTCACCACCTGCATTGAGAGGAATGGCGACTATGTCGAAAAATAGCTTACATATGTACTACGGTAACCATGTAATTTTTTTGTTTAAATAAAAAAAATTGTAACCTACAAAAATTCAGAACACTTAGTTTCTGGATATGCCTCGTAGATGAGTTGTGTTATCTGGGCAGTATGTTTACGTTTGATGGGGGAGTTGATAGGAGCATTGAAAGAAGGATAGCAACAGGGAACAAGGTAAATGGAACACTTAACATAGTATATTAAAGTAGCAAAATGACAAGTCTCCCAGCTATAGTTTTCAACATGTCCGCATCATCAATTTGGATTTGTCGATGGGTACTATGTATGAGTAAATGTTATAATGATGTGAGGTCATAAGTCAGTCAAGGTAACTTTTGAATCCACTGGTAAGTCATTGAAGTAGCACAATATGAAATTTGTCAGACACTACACCTAAAACCGAATGTGTTACTATTACATATCTGAAGATCTTTGTTATATCTCTCTGTTGGTAAGTTTTTTTAGCAAATATGTTTTTCTGAACATATGCAGATGCGAGGAATGTCACCATCTTATTTTGAAACATTTTGATCTGTCAATAATAGTGGGTTCAAGACCCGAGTTGGAGCACCCATGAGGAGAGTTTGCACTCTACACAGTGCTGTATAAATTGTCCTTTTATTATTATCAATCATTCATGGTTTTATTATTTGGTGTTTCAGTGGTGGAGTTTTGGCCCCTGGAGCTGCTTTTGGGAAGACTTCACTGATTGAGAACCTTAATAAAAATAATCTGTTATTCGAAATAGTTCAACAGAGCAATATTAAGAAAACGGAATAAAATATCTTTCTATATTTAATATTAATATTGTCTTATTAAGCACACTTCAGTCTGCATGCGATATATACTATGAAAAATAACATTGTTTTTCATTTAAAAAATCCGTAACATGTTAACTTAGTTTTCAACGCTCTACTGTTAATATGTGTACAGTACCCGGCGGTAAGTAATACCCATCGTTTGTAGAGCATCGTCTCTGTCGCACGATGCGCTAACCGCTTCATGACTACGATATCGGATTGTTAGCGCATCATGCGACAGAGATGACGCTCTACAAACTATATGTATTACTTACCGCCGGGTACTATATGTATCTTTTTACACCAGTACTATTTTGACCCCCGGTAGTTCTCTGTTTATGACTTTTTTCGAGTATTTTCGCCTAAAATTGACTATTTTTATATTTCACATTATATATTAGATATTTAGTATATAGTTTATCTTTAAACTTGAGGAAAAAAGTTTGAACCCGCAAAACGAATTCAAATGAAATATTTTGTTTCTTGTCTTACGTTTATTATTATACATTTACAAACCTATTTTATAATGTTTTTATTAAAAATAAAACTATTATTTTCTTCATATGTTTTTTCTTGTATCACAATACCATTACTATTACATTTACTATATATTTTTTTAATTCCCTTTTTTTATTGAAAAAAATAATTAATGTTTTATTGCACATAATTGAGCATCATGACTTATAATCAAGTATTCTCTTCATATAGTCAGGAACGCTGGGATTTCACAACACCTTTCCATGTAGGTCAGTCTGCAACCGGGCACTACACAAATTCTTGTTATACCAAGACTGAATTTCTTCATCACACTGCTGGATGGGGCCCTATGATAGACCTTGAAAATATCTCTCAAGGGAGGTAGTCCTGTTGTATCCCTCGAGCAGTCAATATAACCCACCTGAAATCTTTGTTCTTATGCGTTGTTTTCTCACACTCCCAGTAACCATTAGTCTTTCCAAACTGTATCCTTCGTCGCAAGTAATGTTTTCTTTTTCTTAAACTTTCTATACACTCAAGAGTCTGTTACTGCAGGATTTTCCTCCTGTGATGCTGAGCTCCAGCTATCTCTCCATCGTTTCGGGGGTCTCCCTGGTGGACGCCGTCCATCCGGTACCCCAAGCAGAGCTATGTATGGAACTTTTGTGGAATTCATTCTCTGTACATGTTGGTACCAGTATCGTCAACACTGTCGTCCCCATCTGACCACATCTTGGACCTCTCGGATTGTGGTGTTCCTTACACGATCACGCAAAGTCTTCCTAGCAATAGCACGTAGAGTTCTCATTTCCACAAGCAATGTGTTGTTGACAATCTGTCAGTGATACTTAGCTCTTCCAAGATAGATGCATTGTTATGTCATTATTATTAAGACATTAAGTTGAGTGACAGACTTATGTCTATTTTATTATTCGGGAACATTGCAAGGCAAGACCAGGACAGCTTGGAGAGACAGCATTATAAGAAATGTGGAGTGGAGTAGAGAGAGAAGGAGATGCCTTATAAAATGAACTAAGTAAATTTATTTAAACAAGTATTGGAAGAGATGCAAGAAGAATAGATCACAATTCTCAGTCACGAGGATCACAACAAGGAAGACAGATGTTTTGTCATCCATAAGGTTCAAATATATTCATCAGATAAATAAAGATATTAGGGTTGCCAGATGTATTTGCATGAAAGTGTTAAATAAATAAAGGTAAAAAAGTGAGAACAATTAAAAAAAATATATATTTTATTACACATAAAAATATAAATAAAATCAGTTTTAAAAAAATAATACTCAAGTCTTATGCCAGCAGCAAGTTTATACAAAAAATATTTTTAAATAAAAAAGAATATTTTTATACAAAAAAGAATATTCTTGTACAAAAAAGAATATTTTTATACAAAAAAGAAACAATATTTTGATATAATAAAATAAATAAACAATGGAAATGAGATTTCGAGATCATAATCCTTAGATGAACAGTCATTTACTGTCCATCTAGGAACGTGATCCAAACAAAAACATGTCGGATTTTAAAGCCAGGTAGAACATCATTTACTCGTATTTCTTTTCTCTCATTTAGTGTCCTTTTCATCCACAATACTTAAGTTATCTCGTGGATGTTCAAGTCTTCCAGAAAATAATATTGGACAATTATTTATGTTGCCTTTAACTATATGTCTGATTGAATACAGCATTGAAAATAATAACTTAATATTCCAACATTTGTTTTACCCGAGAATGTCTAAAATAATTAATCCCTTTTGGCTTTTGATTGACTGATAACTTCAAATTTTAAATTATTCTTGTTGAGAAGTTCAATCAAAGAAGTTTTTGCAAATGCAGCACCGGGAGTCATCACACCACCCCTAAAAATATGAAAAAATAGAGCATTGAAATAAATTATACATATATCTACAATAAAGACCACTCTCGCATTTTACATATTTTAATAACAATATATTTCTCTAATGACTCGATCGTGACGGGGGATGAGACGTGGGCATGTCACTACACCCCAACAATTTTCCAACGATCAGGAGGTCGAGGAAGCTGTGAAGAAGTGGCTGAAAGAGCTGGCGGCGGAGGTCTATGACACTGGCATACAAAAGCTGGTATGCCAGTGTCATAGACCTCGATTACGTTGAAAAATAGTTTAATATATTTGTGAAGTATCTTGTGAATTTCAATTAAATACAAGCATTTTTCGATCCTACATAAATGTTGTAACCTTACTTTCTGGATGACCTTCGTCCATCGAAAAGTCGTGCAATAAATATTTTCCTAGGTGGGATATACACCTATAACTCAATGTTTAAGAAGCTGTGCAAACCAACTCCACTTCTGACAATTGTCTGTTGTCAACAATAATTTCGTTAGAAAAATTAATAATACCATTTTACCTGTTTTAAGATATTTAAGAAAACATGTCATTCGTTCGTATTGGAAAACATATTGGGTGTTAACATAAGTTGTGTCCATTTTTTTCCAATTTAAAAATGAGCACCAAAAGTAAAACTAAATGGTAAATGATATACGTCATTCGAAAAAAAAAAATCTGCTCTACAAGATATTGTGTTTGCTTTTACGTTACATATATTATTTTATTTGATTACAAGCCTTCAAAATGGAATGTCAAGTAGACGAAAGTGAGCATTTTCGACACCTCCTTCTGTTCGCGTTCAATTGAGGGAATAAAGCTGCTCGCGATATTTGCGAAGTGTACGGTGAAGATGCTATGAATGAAAGGACAGCTCGTCGATGGTTTTTGCGTTTCAAAGACGGTAATTTCGACCCGAAAGACATGGAGCGTTCCGGACGACCAGTGGACTTCGATGAGGACCGCTTAAATCATATTATTCATGAAGATCCCCCAACACTGATAAATTTCTTGGCCCTCACTGAGAAGTCCGCTATAATCGTATAATGATCAGCTGTTTGGAATATTATCTATTGATTTGCTTCCTGTTGGGTTCTGATCAATGCAAGCTTCTGGGTTTAGAGTCACACGTCAAATTGTCGAGATGTATAAAATTAAGTCATGATGACATAAATATAAATAAGTTATGGTCTTTATTATAAGCAATTCTTACTTTCCAGGCATCTTATCTATTTCTTTCCATATTGTGATTGCTGATAGTACAACACTTGTGCACGTTGCTCCGTACCCAGGATCGTGGCCAGACACCTGAGTATTCAACAAGGGAAATCAAATCAGTAAAAATTAAAGACTGACATTATTTGAATTAAAGCTAAATGAAATCAACGATCAGACATTTCCTATCTATATTATAGTGATATGTCATTGTGATATTTAAAATTAATATAAATATTATATTTATTTCCAGTTTCAAAAATCTGTTAAACACATTCACTGCTGACCATGCGATATTGCGTAATGTAAGGCATAGGACAGTTTGCTATCTAAACAGCGCTGTATAAATCATCCTTTTATAGCGCTACATAAACATCTTTGAGGGGAGTTTGCTCTCTAAATGGCGCTATATAAATTGTCCTTTTATTATAATTATTATTATACACTATGGTCCACCCATGTGATAAAGCATGGTTAGCAACTGTAACTTATTCTTTAAACTTACCACTAGGTTTCCGGCCTGGACAAGTAAGAGCCTGTATGGAGAGATACCAGGCCATACCTGCGCATGGTCAGAGTATGTTTCAGTTAAAATTTAATACCTCTACCCTCGGTAGTATATCAACTAGAGCCGATAGGAGACATATTGTTTTGTCATATTCTTAAATGTTAAAAATAGAATATCGTGAACTTATTAAGTTTCTTTAAAATTTCCGCTTTTGAAAGAAACTTCAAGAATTTCAATTTATAACATTTCATAATATTACTAAAAAAAGTCTTCTATTTGACATACTATTGCGGGTAGAGGTTTCAAATTTTAACTGTAACATCGCTTGACCATGCGGTGGACATGACCGATGGTCAAGGGATACCATATTTGTCCATACACGCTCTAATTGATTCAGGCCGAAAACTTTGGATCTTATGGGGTGGTTTCCTAGAGAGCGTTGGATATGTCGTTATATAGCGCACGTAACAAAACATTGTCTATGCAAACCAATAGTGTTGGTTTCCTAGAGTGCGTTGGTTGTGAGTGAAATGTCAAATAGCAATGTTGCCATTTGCTTGACGGCCGTGATAGTGGAGCAAACAGTCGTGGAACGATTTTTCCCATGTAGCGGACACCGTTTTAAAATAAAAAATGAGTCCAAATGTAATTTGGACCAGCGAAAATGACTAAATAATGATTGATTTTGTAAGAAATAATGAAGCTTTATATAATGTGAAGAGTAAAGACTATAGAAAAGCCCAGTTGAAACAAAATATTTGGAATCAGATTTGAAGTGTGGGTTCTAATTTCTGACGTCTGGCGGCGCGCCAGGCGGATGCGATGCAAACGTAATTTAATTTGGACCAGCGAAAATTACGAAATATTGATTGATTTTATAAGAAATAGTGCAGCTTTATATAATGTGAATAGCAAAGACTATAGAAAAGCCCAGTTGAAATAAAATATGTGGAATCAGATTTGAAGTTTCCAACTGCAGTTGTGGATTCTCATTTCTGCCGTCTGGCGGTGCGCCAGCATCACGTCACGCTACGTGGGCTATATAACGAACTCGCTTTCTTAGGAAACCGTAGCTTTAGTGATATACTAATGTATATTTAAAATTATATTGATATATACATTGAAGCTATAAGCTTTATAGCGAATTATGTAATAAAATACAATTTAAATATGAAATTAAATTTACCTTCACTTCCATAGATTTATTGATTGGTTTTAAATCAAAAACTTTTTCTGTCTCCTCCCATCCTTCTCCACAAATATGGATATCAAAATTCAAATTGTTCATCATTTCCTCCTTAGGACCTTCGTGAGATACAGAACCAAAAGTGAATAGTCTCGGATACTTCAAAAGCAGCTTTCTTCCAAATTTGAACTGTCCGATGCAGAAGATCATTATTCCTCCAAAAATAAAGGCGATAGCGAGAAGCAAATAGCATACACCAAAGTATGAAACTATTTGAACTGGTCTCTCATTGTTTCTCTCAAATAAAAATCTTTGAGATCGATATGTCACGGGCGTAATAAAATGTGGAACTTGAAGATACCACCAGCCATCTTCTTTCTTTTTATGAAGTAAACCCCTGAAATATTGTAAAATAATTTATTTTTCAGTATGTTGTTTTAAAGGTAACTTGAAATATAGAAAAATTGAACTACCTGTTTCATTCATAATGAACGGGACAGTTAGTTTGATTTCGAGACAGCTCGTTCAGTAAAATTAATGTTGTATGAGTGTAATATATGGTATGACCGTGACTATGTAGGAATCTAGCAATTTCGGGTTATCTTTATTCAAGATCAGATAGGCATATCTGAACATGTCTAAAACACAAGTGTCTTCTTGAATGAGTGAAATATTGTGGTTGCTTTTTAATAAAAGGTGGGCTCATCATATAGTGTACAGTGAATACATAAGAACAATCAAAATAGTGTACACTGGAACTTCAAAAAATTATCTGTTATGTACATATGTTTAATACCTTTCTGGTGGTTATTTCTTCCAACCAACCAGAAAGGTGTTTAACAAACTTTTAATGAAAACCAGACTGGAACCATTGCTTGTTTTTCAATCTGGGTGTTGCAAGTTTGATTTCCGTTGATAACGAGATATTTTAAAAAGCCATCTAATCTAGTTACCACTCGAAGCATGTTTAAAACTTTTGTAAATGGTAATAAACCTGCCAGGTTATATACTGCATACAACGAAAGTGTAATACAATATAATACAAATGTGGAAAAATTGGACATACTTGCTCATAGAATTAAAAAATTGCATTGGTTAGAAAAATTCCATGTAGAATATTTTGTTTTTATCCTAATATCCCATACCTAAGTTCTATTTGATGCGTTACTTTATTTTATTTTAAAGAGAACATCTATTTTCACGAAAATAGCATCGACCATAAACTTTTGACATGTTTCTCTATAAAATACATCTCCCGATATGCAATGCGTTGAGAATGGTAAATGAGATTTTAAACCTTTTAAAGATTTAAACAAGAATGGCTATAGAATAGACCGTATAGGATGAGAAGATTTGAAGGATTGTGGTACACTCAGAATTGGATCTAAGATTGCTCAGTTTTGGCAGATCATCTTTAATGGCATAATTCAAACTTACTTTTATGGTTTTAAGACAAATAATTTTTTACAGCCTTTTTTAAAATTACTTCGGATGCCATTGGCTAAACACAACAAATTTGCCTACGAGTATACTGTAGATACAGAGCAAAGACCCTTAGAAAAGTTGACAATCTTGAGATGTGTGTCAAGAAGAGGAAAAAGTTGCTCTCCAATGAAGTGGAGTTACCAAATCAAGATGATGACGATGATGATGGCCATTTCTATCTACAAGAGACAATAAAATGTCACAACAGCTTTAACTCGACTCTACAGCCACATATATCTCTATCTGTGGCTGTCGAGTCCAATTTTATAACCGCATTTCTTCCCACATATGCTGCAAACATGGACAGAATTTTCCAGAACCTGATAGAACTGCTTTCCTTGTAGCCCTTTTTTATACAGGTTAGTTAGCCAAGTCTGGCCGTGAACAAGCTGTCCTTCTTAAAAAATAATTCTCTACAGGTTTCGATTTTTGGCTAGCTTCTGCAGTACAGAATATCTACAAGACGTCTCTTCTGCAGGTGTACTTAAATCTAAGCTTAGGTCTAAAGCTTAAATCTAAGTCCCCACTTCCTTTGACCAAATTAAGAAGGTCACTGGTATTTACAGTAGACTCGTGATTATCCAGGGTGGTACAGAAAAAAATTACCTGGAAAAGAGCCACTAAAAAAAATTTGTAAAACTAAAAATTATCCTACACACTTTTTATTTAAAATATGAAAGCAAATAAGTTTATTTTACACTCTGTTCACTTTTTGGCAAATGATGCTATGCAGATTTCGTAACATTCCTGTAGCTCCTAATAACAGAGTAGGCTTTCAGCGTTAGGTAAAGCAGTACTGTGCTGCATACATTTATCTTGTAAGAGGTTACTTTCTTCTTGATCTATGTCATTAGTAGTTACAGGTTCATCAGTAGTAATACGTTGCACATCATATCCAGGGAAATTATCATCTACATTTATCTAATCACTCACAGTTTTGGAATTTTTACTGCTCCAGTTAATCCGCAAATCGGTTAATGCGACCCCAGATTAATGAAAATCTACTGTATATGGCAACAACATCGAGGATAGCAGGAGACAGTGAAGAGTGGAAGAAAATTGTTCAGTCATGCAATTGCTCAAAGTGATCACAATTTTCAGTCATGAAGAGGAAGACAAAAAAAACAAAATATGTATTTTGAAGAGAACAAAAATAAATAATTGTGTCCTGATATTTTATATTAAATATAATTTGTATAACCTGCTTTTCAGTGCTGGCAACATTGGTGGCCATTTATTGGGGAATAGCTTTTTTCGAACATCTCTAAGAGGTTTTTGTGGTAAAACATACAGAAGTGACTCCCATGGTCCGTAGTGTGTACTGGCTTCACCGAATTTCAAATATTTTAAAGGAATGTTAAATTTTGTAAATATTTCAGCAGAATTCACTTGACCTGAAAGAAAAAAAAAGTACATTTTTTAAACATAAAATCTTGATTATCATTCTTCTTAATTTTCTTGTATAAGGTCTTTTGGAGTGGTTTAGCTAAGGTCTTCTGGAGCGGTTATGATGCTGACGTTTTGGAAACTTTGCAGTTTTCATCTTGAGGGCTTGTTTGTAGTCAACTTCTCTAAGCAATACTTCTTCGCATATGTACTCATATATGTTTAGAAAATAATTTTTAGTAAGAAAACTTCAGAAAATGTGCCAAGGGAAGACGAACTACAAAAATAACCCATTTGGTTCGATTGCTTTGTCGGTTTGCAAGGAGTTTATGCTTTTCAACACTTCTTCCTTAGAAATAGAATGGAGCGTCATGCTTCTGCTGTCTGTAAACTGATTGAAAATATTGTGCAAAGTTTTCTGCAACGTCATCCACATAAACTATAAATTAATCATGCAACAAGTACACAATTGCAGAACTTAATTTCAATTTAAAATTCTAGTTATTGTTGTGTCACCTATATAATATAAGTAGGTATCTGTGAATAGTTTGGTGGTACGAATTACAAACCCAAGCATTTTATTTGGTTTATTGCAGACTGATTTGATTTGTTTATCAAACGAAAGGTCATTTTCAAATAAAATACCTAAGTCCTTTGTTTTATCTGTCCTAGACAGTTGTTGACTATTCATAAGATAACAAAAAATAAGTAGTTTTTCGTGCTCTTACAAATTAAATAACAAAACATTTTGATAATTTAAAGAGGAGTTTGTTAAGAATGCTCCATTTATATGTAATATTGATATCATCCTGGAGTTTCTTAGTCATCAACGCTCTATATTTTTAGGAACAATTTAAGATCAGTAAAATAGTAAAACATTTGAGTGAATTATACTTTTTTCCACTCTGAATTCAGAAACTGTTTAATGCTACTCCCTATATAGTATACTGATGTTGGATTGCTGAAAACGATCAACTATAGGATACACAGACACATTTATTTATGTTGAACAGGAATTGATTTTGCTCAGTCCAGGAAACTAGAGAGTCTAGGTCTCTTACCTATATCATAATACTACACAAATAATTAAAGAACTTGAATAACAAGAGACAAAGTTTGAAATCAATCCATTCATGACATCTCTATGTAAATAATTAAGAGACTTGAATATAAAGTACAGGACAATTTAGTTTGAAACCAATTTGTTTGCGACATCACTATGTAAATAATTTGAATAAAACTTATGTAAAATATCGTTTCCAAAATGTATTGATGTTTAAGCACTTGTAAATTATTTAGAATATCCATGCCAGACACTTATAAAGCATGATCTATTTTTAATAGATCAAATGAAATTGTACAAAAAAACACTTTATTACCTTGAAATTGTTGTTGCAGATAAATAATTCCCAAGTCAAATGGGAGTGATGCAAATCCGCACGAGTTTACAATGTACACTCCTGCATTCTGGGCAATCTCATCATATTCTAACTGCAACCTTTCCATAGACTGAAATGTTTACATCATATTGTATAAGACCTCTTTATACTTCACTGGTTTGCTGAAGATGGAGAATGGCTCAATTACATTGACCCCATGAAGAAATCAGAACTCTCTCATAGTGATTCTGAGAATAAAAGATTTTTACAAAATCTTTATTCCAGGGAGTATGGAGGTAATAGCAAAGCATACCCATTAAAAGAAATCTGAAGTTATATCTCAGATTTCTTTTAATGGGTATGCTTTGCTATTGTTAGAAGAGATCTACGTACCTTTTTATACGTATACAAATAGCTAACAGTAAAAATAGTAAATCCCTTGTCGATTGATAAACTTTTGTTTAATGTACCTATCAATTATTTACGCTATTGTAAATTAAGATTATTTTTGGTGCTGTATTCATGAACTGAGCTATTAAGAGTGTTACCACTCGCACACGGAATGACCTTGTTAAACAAATTTACCAATATTGATATCTTCATATATCCGTGGATATTGAGCTGATTTAATACTATTCTAATTGAAATTAATAAACTGAAATCATTTATGCTTTCATGCATAACATGGAAGTTACTGTTCTGAGTTAAATATAATTTTATAAAACTAAAAAAATACTAGTATAACATCCAACCATTGTCTCGTATTTCAAAATTTTTTTTTCATTGCTCCCTTCATTTAATGCTCGATATAATAAATATTTTTTCTGGTTTCCACGATACTCCACTGTGTGTCTGAGACAAATACTTTTTATTCAAACGAATAAAATATATCAAAATGAAATAAAATGGTTATTTCAACTACTGTATTGTTAATAAACCAACCGTTATCTCTCCACTGATGTCAAGTTGATGTGTCTTAGTCTCTATACAAGCCTTTATAATGGGTTCTCCATAAATGGAATAAGGTCCACAGCAATTGATAAGGATCTTTGCTTGGCTCGTCATGTTTATGAGAGAGTCTGCATCACTCACATCTGCTAATATTATTTTGATCATGGACAGGTCATCACCTTTAATAAATTTAAAGATATCTAAGAAAATTAAGTCTTGTAGGTTGTCCTAGGAGTTTGAGGAAGCGGTTGGTGAAGTTGTGTGAGGATAGGTTAGGAGATATTGGGTGAAGGCAGAAGAGTTGGACAGAGATCAAGATAATTGGAGATCTGCGATGGCGAGTTTGCAGCTCTAGAATTTATAGAAAACAAAGATGATGATGGTAACTAAGATAATTACAGTTCGAGAATTCTGAATAAATTGGGATACTTAATATTTTACAGTCTATATTGTGTTTCAATATAAAATTTAAGAAATATACAATTTATTAAGTTATAATTTTTAAAAAAACTAGTTCTTCAAAAAAGTTTAGAATGAAAAAAAAGCACATGCAGATATTTTCTTAAAAAGTTTTATTCAATAAAATAATCACGAAGAGAAAAATTGACACAGTAAATTAATGAAAGGAGTCGAGTCAATACAATGAAAATACATGCACTGAAAAGAATATGTGGTGTGTTGATATATGATAATATATATTTTAATATTAAGGGTGAATGTAAGCTAACATTTAATATTAAGGATGAATGTACGCATTGAATGAAAAAATTAATATTAACCCTTTCAACTCCAGATTATTTTTTGTATGACATACCTGTAACTCGACTACTTTTTTTGCAATTTCAAGCAAAAATGGTAGATTTTAGACAAGAATTATTTAAAAATAAAATAAAAAAGTTATTATGCAAATGGACATTCAAATGATTAGATATATGTATAAATTAATTTATTTAGGCAAAATAACAATATATAAATATTTTTTAATTTTATAATTGTTCATAATATATCTGAAAAAAATCTCCCAAATGCATCCTAGGTTTTCCAAGACAGGTGTCACAGTACTCGTATGTTTCGTGTCTTTGCCCTTTTTTGTTCCTCTGTGAGCACACCACACAGTCCCTCTTCGATCTATTCCGCAAAATGTGCAGTTCACCATCCAGTCGTACTTCAGACGAAGAAGTAAATGGTCTACTTCTAGGCTCGCGAAATTCTCCAACTATCTGGTCTACTAGGAGTTTTATAAGTTTCAAGTGACTCGAAGGTTTTTCATTATTTTTTAATTTTATAGTTTTGTATATGATGTAAGCATTAATTGAACACAATTCCATCCACCAGAAAAAAAGTTTTCTCCACCACTTCAAACATTTTCTAAGGAAGCAGTATGTGGATGCATATTGGTCTGCACGGTCCACTCCGCCCATAGATTTCGTGTAGTTCAGTACCACGGCTGGTTTCTCTGTTACCAATTACCCACTAGAACTCTGATTAGCACTTGTTTCTAACATAGTTTCATTTGTTTTGTCACCATACATACTGAAAATAAACTCATCTTCACTCTCACTTAGTTCGAAATTTTCTTCCATTTTTAGGGATGAAAAAAAAACTTAAATATTTTTACACATACTAAATTTATAACAACGTAAATGCATCCGAATGGTAGCAATGACCTTGCAAAACTGATAAATAGTGTTTATATCTGTTCTAATAGCTACCTAGACCTTTTTTAAGGGTAAACAATACAAATGTACATTATGGCGATCTATAGTCGCCAACGAGTTACAAAAGAATTTACCATGTCGACATATTGTCGCCAACGGAGTAGAAAGGGTTAGTAATAATTAGCACTTATCGGCCACATCACAGATATTTTGTGAAAATCGGGAATAAATTCATCAATACAATTAAACATGTGCCAGTGTGTGACGTAGGTATATTCATTCTAAAAAACCGCTACGGGTGAGGAAGTCACGTCTCACTCTCACTCTACTTTGGTATATGGGAACGCAAGAAATAGAATCTCAGTTCGCTCATTTCTCTTGCTTCAGTAGCTTGTGGGCATCCATTTGAGGTGGTCTTTTCGCCCGTTTTGTGAACGTTGGCCGATGTGTTTTTTATGTTTTCAGCAATTAAATTTCAATTATTATCACTTTTGACTTCGAATTGAATTAATTTAAGCGATTGGCTATGAATATTCTTATTTTTCCGATTTTAAATCCCTCATTTTTACATGTGTATTGAATACACAGCACCGGAACGAGCGGATTTTTTTTGCACAGGAAGGGAAAAGTTAAGTGAAGTAGTACTGTACTATATATTAAGATACACAAAAAAAAAATTTTGTTACTTACCAGTTTTATTTTGTACTTCCTCAAGAACTTTGTCCAGCTTGGATTTAGATCTGCCAGCAATTCCCCATCTCAATTCAGGATAGTTTTTGGATACTCTATTCAATTCTTCAATAGCATATTTTCCAGTGAAACCTGTTGCTCCGAAAATAATTATATCCAGTTCTAAAGGCATCTTTTATTCTGCAAAGGTAAATAAATATAATTATTTCAATCAAATAGATTAATCCAATATTGCACGATATATATACTCGTACATGTAACATATGTTGTGTGTGGTCTATTGACCTTAAGATTTTTTTTAAATTAGGGGTGACTTTTGCATTTTTTGGTTATTTATTATTTACATATTATTTACAATAGACACACAATTATCCGGGGTGGTAGAGAAAAATTGACATGGTTAATCTTCGCGTTGGTTGAAAAAATGTTTGTAAAGTGTTAAGATATTGTAAGGCGTGTTGCACAAAATGTATTGAAAGACGTGTTGCAGCAGAGAACACTATCAATGGTGTACTTATAATTGCATTTGCCAATAAAACAATCGCAAAATCTTAAAAAATTACTGTATACAATGGTGTGTTAGTGTCCACCTGGTGATGTATGGAAGTCAAGCCTGGATATTAAAGAAGAGTGATAGGAGCAGAATAAATATGGTAGAAGATTATCTGGTATTACTATGTATAATTAAGTAATAATCAAATTAGGCATAACTGTTAGAGATAGATGTTGTAAAAAGTATAAAGGAATATTGAGATGGTTTGGACATATTGAGAGAATGGGTTTTGGAAGATTTATAAAACAAATATATATGTTTGGAATGAATGATGTGTGAGAAAGAGGTAGGCTTAAGAAAAAATGGAATGATATATGAATTTAGAGAAATTTTGACTGAAAGGTATGCATACGAAATATATAGAACATGTATGACGAGATGCACGCATGCGGATGAGGCAAATGCTTTTTCAGCAAGATATGAAGGTTCGGAGATTTGTGTTTTCTGCCTACCCCAAAAGGGATTCGGTGTGGTGGTATGTATATAACATTAAAAACAAAGAATAAATAAAAACCAAATAAATTAATTAAGTAATAATATTTACCACCAGTGATGTTAATTTGAAAATAAAAACTTGATTGATTAACTTTTTCGTTGTCACGATTTTGTATTACATATTATTTTAGCAATTTTTGCAACAATTATTTTTTCACCGTGTTTTGAGAACTTTATGACAGATGAAATATAGGAAACTGTTTTATCATTTGTGCAGTCAAAATAGACCAGAATCAAACCTTATCTTGTTTCATATTGCAAATTTATATTACATTTTTAACAATAGATGGCTGAGTAATATTATTGGAGACAATTTCTTCATCGAATATAATGAGTCAATGTTTGAATTGAAATTAAATTGACTAAGTGAAGCGTAGACTAAAAGAAAATTCTATAAAAAAAATGAAAAGTATAAACCTTTTATCTTAAAAAGGATAAGGCCTGAGCTGGGACGAAGTATTTTGGCGCTTGGGGCACACATTAAAAAATATTCCTAAAATGAAATGTCAAAACTGTGTTTTTCGAGTTTTTTTGGGAGGGAAATCATTAATACCACATATACATACATACCACCACGCCGCTTCTCTGCTGGAGTGGGTGGAGAGAACAGAGCACCAGAAATTCCTATTTTAACACGCATATTTCGGTTCTCCACATCCATATATATTCTCATATAGTTCCTACGATCTCCCTAACTACAGTACCCGGCGGTAAGTAATACACATCGGGCTTAAGAAAGAGACTGTCGGACATAATCGGCTAACTTCGGCTTTGTAGAGCGTCGTCTCTGTCCCTAGAACGCTTGACAACGACTGACAAATCGCGACGGAACACGTGTATGAAGACAGAGACGACGCTCTACAAAGCTGAAGTTAGCCGATTATGGCCGACAGTCTCTTTCTTAAGCCCGATGTGTATTACTTACCGCCGGGTACTGTACTTATTTTTCCCTTTTTCAAAATATTATTCGCCTGATCCAACCATACCTTTCTTGGTCTTTCTCTACTACGCTTTCCCCTCACATTTGCACTATACATTTGTTTTGTTTTCTTTACCATTTCAGAGTGCTCTTCTTCATTTTACTCAATACATTAATTCCTAATAAGTTCACATTCATCCCTTATCCCTTCATTCCGTATTCTGTCATACATTGTCACTCCATGTATTCTTCTCAATGCACGCATTTCTACAGTCTTTATTCTTATTTTTTAGTATTTTTAATATTTTTGTCTCTCCATCCAGGTCACAGCGTCAGGTATTAGTTTGTACAACTCCTTTACGACTCCAGGAAACGCATATGGGCTTACGATGTGCCCCATGATCTGGATCTCACCATCTTCACAGAAATACGTTTTAGAATTAATCAGGGCCATCCCTAGACATAGCGCTGCTCTTAGACAAACTAGAAAATGTCGGCCTTATATTTTCATAAACGCAACTTTTTACACAATATTAAAGTTTTCTTAACTGTTTAAGACAATATTAAAGTTTTCTTAATCACAAAAAAACAATAAAAGGAATCTTAACTTCTTACATAGCTCCTACCTGAAGACAATATCTACCTACCTACATATCAGAATATAAAAATTATGTTGCTCAATATTTTCTAATAATCTTACGAATGAACGTGATGGTAATAACGTATTATGTATAAAAAAAATAATGATTTAGAGATTATTATTGATGTATTGAACTTGCTCTTGCTACATTTTCAGTTCAATTTGCAAGCAAAACGGTGTATCTTATCTATAATAAAATTGCGTTTGAAATTCGTTTGCATCTATCATAAATATATTGTTTTGCAAGTCAGGAGTTTTCAATCATTATTAAATAAAAAAAAAAAGGATTACAGATTTAATTGTTTGTTCACTTTTATCTTAAATTAGTTGCCCCTTGAAAGTGCCACCCTAACGCTTTCCCTTACTTGCTTATTGGATAGGACGGTCCTGGGAATAAGCTGTCCATTAGAATAGGCGTTTCTAACAATATGAAGGGAATATTAGAGACATCGTTTAGTTTGAAGACGAAGTATCAGTTATTTGGCATTTGAATCTCAACTATTTTGGTATAAAGTTTTAAATGTGATGCTAATGTCTTTGATATTGTATCTTAAATGAATGTTGGGTGTTTCGACCGATATCATTGTTGAAAATCAAAATCAATGTCAGATCGAGATTAGAACCTTCCGAAACTACTGATTTTGTAGCAAAAGGTTGAGATTCGAATATACCACGTTCTAGACATTCTTTATTATAAATCCCAAACATTTGAATGGCAATTCGTGTAATGTTTATTCCTTCAATTGGTTTAATATGCCTTCTCATGTTGACTTCAGATAATTTAAGTTAAGAAGACGACGGAAAACACTTTCTTTTACTCTAAGATAAAAAAAGTGACAAACTACTACTGAACGCAACCTCGAAAATGCCGTGGACAAAAAGTCGATCGTTTGGCGCATTCCACCAGAAAAAAACTTAGCAGAGACCAGTGGCACAACAGATTTTATCGTATGTGTATACAGTATAACAATCAATCAATCTTCTCTAACCAACCAGAAACATGTTTAAGAGGCCTTAAGTGAAAACCAGAATGGAATCCTTGTTAAAATAAATCTGGGTTCTAATGGGGTAAGACGTTTATCTCAACGTCGATAAATTTCTTATTGACTTGGCCACGGAGGTCTTCTCGGTTCCTGTCTGGTTTTCACTTAAAGTTTGTTTAATATCTTTCTATTTAGTTAGTGGAAATAACCCCACCTGGTTGTATCGTTTGCAACGAAAGTGTAAAACAATAATACAATACAATAATGAATTAATTTGCGATTTGTTAGACGATATTTAGGAATCTTCAAGTTACCGTTATCATTTTGGTACGCCCTTGGTAGAGGCGCGCGTGCTTCTGTTAAAAAACGAAAGTCAACAAAAAAGCCTTACACATATTTTGTCATTTTCCTGGCCGGTCTAATTGAAAGATTTTTTGTTGGAACGTGATATCAAATTAATTTCAAATATGGCAACACTGCCGGATGTTGACTCACCGACCATTTTGTACAAAGACCTTGGAAGAAAATCAAATCGGGCGTTGCTTTATTTTTCACTGTGGTAAAGCCGCATTGTTTGTTTTTCCTACGATAAAAAAGTTTGTTTTGAAAGTGAGAAATGCGAGGTATATCGCATTTTTGTTTGTTATGATTAGATAAAATTTAACGATTTTTGAATTGAGAAATAAAAGAAATGAATAATTATATTTTTATTGCTGTTAAGTATAGACTTGTTTCATAGATAATTATTATGTTGCAAGAAAATTTCTTTTTAGAAAGAAAATATTCAACATCTTTTCGATCATGAATTTACGTTATGCTTAAAGCAGAGTTTCTCGATTGGTTTTCCCAGTTCAACGATATTTTTTTACGTTGTCCTTTATTGTTCATGTTGTGAGACTATGGAACTAGTTACAATTTTAGTCGTATCTTTGGAGTGTTTTACTGAGTGGTTTCGTTTATGTTGACGTTTCGAAAACGATGTAATTTTCATTTTCAGGGCTTGTTCGAAGACAATTTCGCCATAAGTGAGTGCACGCCTGATACCGCTTGGCCTACACCATAACGTAACTTGTGTGCATGATTTGCTACCATTACGTGAGCGCATGGTTCCGTACCACCACAAGAGAACAAGCGTGCGACTTCCACATATGTTGAAATTATTGATAATTTTTATTTAGTTATCGTTTCGATTTGATTATAGGGTACCATGCAGATATATATAGTTACTAATAAATGTTATACTCGTTCTGGTATTGGTACGTTTTAAGAAGTTTTTTTCCTTTAGCTTGGTATCCTTTAACATCTGCTATATTTAAATGCGTGGCCTGGAGACAATATTGTATCTGCCCCCAATAATCGAGTCTTCGGGATAAGAATTTCGCGGTTCGTCATAGTACGGGTTTGCAATACTATTCTGCATGTGAAGGGGCAACAACTTTCACACGAGTGTCAAGTCCATCGCGTAAGATTATTGTTACCAGATAAACTTTTTACAAGACTGGTATCGCTTTTTTAAATATTTTTTCGGGTATCGTCGGGAATCGAACACGAAACTTTCAGGCCAGAGTCAAGCATCTTACCAACTAGACCACGGAGGTCGTCAAGAAGGGATTGAAGTCAATAATGTTCAATTTTTCATTTCCAATTTTCCAGAATCTCACTGTATGGATAGTAAAGTATGAAGTAAAAAAAGAAGTTTGAACTAGGAATGCGAATAAACAGCATCTGCTTGAGGATAACTCAAGTTCATGATTGAAAATACGTTAAACTATTCATGGTATTTAAATATAGTCCGGGGCGGGTTCTGACATCTTCAAGAAGTCTTCCATTTCCCCTGTCTTGCGATCTGCGTTTCCGAAATCATATTCTATTCAATTTAGTCATCGATGTCACGCCCTGCATATACGAGTACTCCTTTCTTCTGGTCTGGTAAAGATCAAGATTAAATTGAATATCAAGTTTCAAGTTCAATCAAGTTTCAAGTGGTAATCAAGTTTCCTTAAAAAAAGGAAAAGCTCAGTAAAAATTAAACGACGTGTTATCTATAGATAATGTTCTCCGTCATATTATTTTTTTGACATTTCAGAATACTATATAATGAAATAACATGTCTTCTATAGGCTGTTGTTGATTTATTCCTTAAGGTAGAGGCATTAAATTTTAACTGTAACATCGCCTCACCATGCGGTGGTTGTGGTATCCATGGTGGAATAATACATGCGGTGTTACCAACGTGACGTCATGCGCAGCGCGGACCAGTTTTCGCCCTCCTAATGAGCACACCCTTGTATTATTCCACCGTGGTGGTATCTGTCCATGTATTATTTATCTTGTTCAGGCCTTTTGGACCTTAGAAGTTATTTCCTGAGCTTCTTTTATTTTTTTTTATATTTTCAATCTGTCAATTACAATGACTTCAATTCCCGAGTTATAACGTTCTTAAAGAAAGCCTGCTTTCTAAATGGCGCTATATAAATTGTCTTTTAATAATTAATATGTTGTCCGGAAAATATTTACGTATTTTTCGAATATATGTCGTAATTACAAAATTTTCGTTATTAATCTCATTCCAAATGTGCAAATTGTATTATGAAAGGTAATAAATAGTATCGCATATTTTTTGGGCTATTGTTTACTCAAATTGCTTGATCTTTTTGGCGTCATTTTGAAGATGGAACAAATTAAATGTTTTTTTTTGTTGCAAAGGAAAACATGTGACACAAACTAAAAAAATATATTAGCACGGTATGGCGACGATGTAGTAAGCGCTCGTATGAGCCAAATGTGGTCCTTGACTGTCTACATGCGTTTTGTGTAATTTCGCAATTTAATTTCACCTAAACATACAACCCAATATTATTATGTACGATATAATAAATAAACGTTGAATATGTATGCAAAGATTACAAAGTGGACTATTCAAGTTCCTTGATGTTATTCCTTCCCTTAATTATATCTTTCTTCTGAGAGATGTTCCTTCGGAAAAGATTGGAACTTTGAAGTCGATTTTATCGTCATATAATAAATTGATTATTCCGCAATAGAGTATTATGTTAGAGATTTTCCCGTTGCTGGTCCTGTGGTGTAAAATGGTTAGATATATGGGTGGCGTGTACAGCTTTAAGAAACATTACAAAATAATAAATCCCAAAGATACAGTACAATTACAAGAAAGTATTTAGACAGGTAAAGAGAGGAAACCAGAGTAGGAAAAAAAACTTTGTAAGTGATGTTATTTTCATAAAATGGAGAGGTTCAAGACTGCAGTGGAGAGAGGGGTTAAGGTCGTTGCATGGCATTAACGGGGGCCCACCGGAGCGCAGGGGCTCAGGGCAGGGCAGGGGCGGGAGCGCTCTCTCTCCATCTCGCTCTCGGCCCGGACCCCGGGCGTCTGGTGGCGGGGACTTCGCTTCGGTGTGGCTATAGCAGTCATTTCACTTTCAATTGTGCGCGGCTCTTTCACTGCTGGTACAGGAGCCGATACATTGACTGGAATTTTATTTAACACTCATGAAACGAATTTGGCTGATTTATTACTTTAAACCAATTTCTTCCAACCAACTAGCTCATGTACATCCTGGCTGATATTCTTCATAACGAATAAGCTAATGCTAGAAGCAGACCCTCTTTGTGTAACAGGAGAAATCCGTACAAAGTGGATAAAAAATAAATAAATAACATAACGCCGTTTCTCTCTCTGAGTAAGTAGAGATAACTTCTAACCTGAATCATTTTCAGCAATATCAATCGAAAACTTTCATACTTATCATACATACATACCATTACGCAATTTCTTTGTCGGGGTAGACATAAAGGAATAACTTCAGAATTTCCTATTTCGACACACATCCTTCACATTTTCACACAACTCCTATGATAATCTACGTTTCCTTCTTTCAAAATATAATTCACTTAATTCAACAACACTTTCCTTGAGCCTCCTCTACCACATCTGCACTGTATATTTGTTTTGTTAGACTTTATTCATTCATTCATTCCACATGCCGAAACTCTCTCAGAATGCTCTTATAATAAATCACAATTTACTTTGAAAATTCAAACAGAGGAGGACAAATCAAGTTTGGCAGCTACAATAGCGCCTGAGTAGATCATGTTTTTTTGACATCACTTTGAGGATAAAGTTTACAATGCCTTCGACATGTAGATCATTATTTAAGCCAACTCAACAAAGCAAGAATACCGAAAACCATTTTAAACTAGGAGACTAATCTACCTTCCATTTAAGTCTGTTAAAAGCATAAAGGTTACATAAAAACCAATTTGTATTGTTTTATTTATTTTTTGCCTCCATGGGGCTATTTTTTAGGTACTGCAATTGTCTATTATTTATTTTTTGTCTCTATGGGGTTGTTTTTTAGGTACTGCAATTGTCTTTTGTTTATTTTTTTGTATTATGCATACAAACATATACACCACCACCTCATGCCCTTTGCGGGGTAGGCAGAGAAGAGATCTCCAAATTTTATATCCATGCACACAACTTTCACTTCCTCCACATTCATTCATACTTGTCATGCACAATCTGTTATTATTCATATATCTTACTCCACCTTCTTTTAAAATCTGGTCAATTTGATCTATGTATATGTTCCCTAGTCTACCTTTTCCAGACACACCTTGTACTTTTGCTTATCCATTCTTCCTTCATGCACTCTATCCACATATCCAAAACATCTTTAAGCTCCTATCTTCATTGTACTTAAAACATCAATTTTATCCATGCACTAATTTATCCTGTTTTCATTCCGCTTCCTTTCATACATTGACAATACACATATTTTTATTAGTGCACGCATCTCCACAGCATCAATCTTACTTTTATCCTTTTTCTGCTAGGTCCAAGTTGCACTTCCATATATCAATGTGGGCACCAACTAATACACTTTTATTTATTCTTTATATTATCTTATATGAAAATGGCATTTTGTGCTGTAATTGAGACTAACTAAAATACGAAATAGTTCAATACTGAAAACTGAAATGTTCCGCTCCCCTGCTCGATATTAATTCTATAGCAGCGCGTGAAGGTTGCCTTTGTTTGGGTAAAATGTGAGACGGTGCGATTGTGCCGCACTGTTGACTAAGGAGTTAACTGGCATTTTTATTTTAATAAATATCTTTAGATTATTATTTTAATAAATTTATTTAGAAAACTTTTTTAGAAACGCCATATTGAAATGTATATAGTATAATTAAATACAGCTAGGAAGAGAATAAAGCAAAAATCATCATTTTTTACAACACTTGTACTATGAAAATAATAGAAAATATGAAAAAAATCATAAAGTGTCATATAACAAATGCAAATTCTTGATCAGAAGACAAATTTATCTTAGACCCTAATAATCGAGCTTTCGGGTCAAAAACCATTGCAGTAAGCACGTAGATCACAGTTCGGCATCGTAGATGCTAGAACTACCGCATGTGGATAAGCAATAATACTCGCATACTCGTCTAGCGCGTGCGAATGTCGTTATTAAACGAACCATTAAACAAGACTGGAATTGTATTTTTTTCGGTGCCATTGGGATTCAAAACTAAAACCCCCGAGTGGATGTCGGTACTAATAATATTATTATACATAATATTATTAGTGTATTACACGTACAACCTGGCGGGCTTATGTCGAGTGGCCATCTCTTCCAATAAATATGTTAAAGAGTTCTTGAGTGAAATCTAGACAGGATCATTTTTAAAAATCTCGGTTCCAACGCGAATCAAACCCGCAACTCCTGGGTTGCGAGACAAGCGTCTTACTAATTAGGTCACGGAGGTTATATTACATAATCATTTTATAAATTCTTTCTTTAAGAAATCTTTTTGTCTTTAAATTATAGTAAAACACTTTTGTATTGTATTGTGTTACACTTTCGTAGTATACAGTATAACCTGGTGGGCTTATTGAATTGTGACAATATCTTTCAACCAATCAGAAATATGTTAAAGAGGCCTTAAGTGAAAACTAGAAATGATCCTTTTTAAAAAAAACTGGGTTCCAGCGGGATTTGAACCCGCAACCTCCGGGCTGGGTGACAGGCGTCTTACCAACTATGCCACGGATGTCGTCACTTTACAATATTGTATAAAATTTATATTGTTCTATTATGAAATAAATTGTATTAATTGTAATAAAAAAAAATTAGAAATGTGTTGTTCATTGTGAATTGCCATTTGTGTATTATATATTGTTCTTAATTATAAATTTATATCAAATTGTGTTTTACAATTGTTATTCAACCCCTTTATCCATCGATAGCAATTTGTTTATTTATATTTTTATAAGTCGGTAGGTACTCTGTTACACTTCACATGGGCAGCCTTGCTCGGGCGAACTGTCACTTTCCGCGCCATTTCTACAGCGGATTTCCGTCGCGCCGGTTGTTTTGGCGGCAATTTTCAAAAAAAAGAACTCTTTCGTCAAGTCAAATAATTACTTGTCGTTTGGCCAACGACGAATATCCGCTTAACAGTTATTTTTTTCCTTCGAGACATAAACAAAACAGTTTTCAATAAGTGATTTTTAAAATTACCAAAATGTGTTGAATGTGAGATAATTTTAAGTGATTATTTTTTATAAGTGCTTTCTTTTTAAAATAACATATTATTTAAAAAATATTTATTATAAACTTTCTGTGTCGTAGATATACGTATGCCTAAAGTTTGCTGACAGATTGGAAGAATTTGCTTAACTTATTAATCCAGATGTTTTAATATAAAAGTTTAAAAAAGTATTTAAAATAATGTTGTATTTCTGTTGTTTCAATAAAAATACATATACTGTTTAAAATTAAGCGACGTGTTGATAAGAAAATAATACAACCTTAAATTCGATTATATAACTTTTATCGTATTATATAACACTCGTTGTATACAGTATAATCTGGCGGCCCTATTTCCATGTGATAATTTATTCCATTCAACCAGAAGAGATTACTATAATGCCTTATATTATACTGTTTTTGTCACGGGTAATGGATATTCAATTCAATTCTTGAATATGAACAAGGAAGAATCACGTCTGATTAAGCGAGGAAGATTGTTAAAAATTCGAGCCGAATGTACCATAAAAAAGTATGTTTTAAATATTAAACAATCTAAAGACCGCTAAGCATAATACTATTTATATTCTATAAAATTAATATTTTTCCCAACTTCAATTTCATTAGCCAATTACATAAAAAAATATCGAATATTACTTTTAATATGGCAACAACTGTTGATGAAATAATTTAATATTAGTGCGTGCTTTACGACAACGAACTAATTAATTGCATGTTATTTTGGATTGTATATATACTTCGGAATTTATAGGATGAGTCCTGTGACAGCTCACAAAATTGCCCCAATACAACCTTGTAACGATGTTCAGTAATTTTAATTATTTTATCAACTTTAATATAAGCCTCAATTCTAATAAATACCAAGTATTTAGGTAAATACATTACATAAGGTTGTATTGGGGCCAATTTGTGAGCTGTCACAGGACTCATCCTAGAATTTCCAAACTATAGTAGTCATATGTTGTAGATTTCTGAGACTTGAATGAACAATATGCGAAATTGCTTTGGGTGATATACTTGATTTTCGGCAAATTATAATAGTACTCTTGAAAAGACAATCATTTCTAGATCATTAATAATTTTTACGGAATTATTTATTTATTAATAAAATAAAGAACACTTGTGTGTTCCTTAAATAATACTTTTAAATTAAACAAGCACTACAGATCCTAAATCAATATTCTAAAAAAAAACTTCAAATACATATTTCCACATATGATGCTAAAACATATCAAGTTTATAATAAAAGTTAATCAACAATTCCATACTTATAAAATATAACTAAAAAATAAAAAAAAATAGGATATTATAGGACGAATTATAAAAAAATTACTTAGAAAAAAATTCAATAGAATAAAAGTTTGCCTGTCAAGATCTTAGGTAATGCTGGAGAAGGATCCTCCTGAACTTAACAATATCTACATTAAAAATATCCAACAAAGCAGACGTGGAGTAACCTAATTGTTGTCATGATTGATTAATAACAAGGTGCAACTGTTGTTAACAAAGTGTAATTGGCACATTTGATTTATAAAAGGTTCCGAGATTATACAAATAATTATGTTTGAACTATACATTCAAAAGTTTGAAGAGAGTAAATAATGGACACACTTAGGACGTGTTCTAAAATAATGTATCATATTATTTAAGGTTTTTTATAGTTTTAGTTATGTGTGTTAGTGACAAGATATTATGCTATTGACATATAAGATATGTTGGTTGACTTAAATATTATGCTATGGACATATAAGATATGTTGGTTGACTTAAAACTTGCAATTAATATATAATATGTACATACCCTGGGAAGAATACGTTAGGAATGTGTATGACAGAATAGGGAATTTAGTGATTAAGGTTTAATGTGAACTTAATACGGATGTACTATATTAAGAAAGGTAAAGGAGAGCACTCTGAGATGGTTTGGACATGTAAAACGAATTAATAAAGAAGGACTAGGAAAATAAATGTTAAGTGCAAATGCGAAAGAAAGGTGTGGTAAAAAAAGATTAATGAAAGTTTAGAGTTGCGTTGACCAAGTCGGTTTGAACCCTGCCGTGTGATACACCCGTCGAATGATCCATTTTCCCCTTTTTATTATTCTGGATAAATGTAAGATTTATGCTGTGGAGAAGCGTGCAAAAAGTAAAAAAAAATGAGTGTCAATGTATGAAAAAAGGCACGATGAAGACATCAGAAATGATGTTTTAAGTTAGTTAAAGAAATGAGCTTTAAGATGGTTTGAACATGTCGAGAGAACGAATGACGAAATAATGACTGAGCGAGTATACAAGTCAGAAGTACAAAGTGTCCATGAAAGAGGTGGACCGAGGAAACGTGGTTGGATCAAGTGAACCAGATTTTGAAGGACGGTTAAGTGAGAATTATGAATAATCAAAGATTTTGCATGATAATTATATGTTTTTTTTCAAACACTGTTTATTACACTTTATATAACGGTATTTCTATAACAAGCCTTGTTTTTGCTCAACCTTGAAACTAGTAAGGTTATATATACCATTATATAAAATGGAATAAACAGTGTTTGACTTAACAAATTACAATGTCTTTAAACTTCCACAGTGTTAATGTCTTAACTATAAATAATATATTGTGCATGATGATGTATGTTTGTGGAAGAGGTAAAAAGTGTGTTTGGATAGAAAATATTGGAGACATGTTCTCTCTGCCTTCTTCGAAAGGTTATATGGCGTTAGGTTATGTAAGTATTCGGGGGCATAAGGATATCGATGACTTCAGTCATGAAAATTTATTTAAAAAAAAATTGGTTAGACAAAATAAATGATATTTGAAAATAAGTAAATGTTTATTTGTCTTTAGTGCGTATACTGACAGAAACGCTATTGAAAGTGGTTATCTTGTAATAGTCACTAAAATAATTATAAAATTTCTTTGAATAGCTTATGATTTATAACAATTTAGCTGTTATAACAATTTCCTCGTTTGATTTAAGTTGATAATAAACCAGTTGTTATTCTTTACGCGTTATATTATACAATAGTTCTCACAGATAAAAGCAATAACTGGTTTGTAAACAGTTTTAATTGTACGGAGTTGCCAGCGAGAGTTTCTTGGCATTCTTCTATGTCACGGCCAGACAGCAGTGGTGATTCATGGCCAAGTTTCGACGGAGTAAGCCAAGATCTTCAGATAAAATGTTCAGAAAGTGATACGGAATAGTAATTGATTGCTAAACTCAAACAACACTAACTCCACTTTTGATGAAATTTTTTTTTAACACTTTGTATCCTGATCCCGTGTTTGACGACCTCCGTGGCTCAGATGGTAAGACACCTATCTTACAGTGGATTTCTAAGATTTTGAGATATAAATCTGGAGACCAAATACAGTTCCTGGGTCCAAATATATTAAGGAACTTCAAGGATCCTCCAAA
Source organism: Odontocerum albicorne (assembly GCA_949825065.1). NCBI lineage: Eukaryota > Metazoa > Arthropoda > Insecta > Trichoptera > Odontoceridae > Odontocerum > Odontocerum albicorne. Next base: position 30,274,502 of record OX463850.1, read on the forward strand.
CAGTTTGTTAAAGAACGGTTCTAACAATGATAAAAAAGAAAAACCCTGCTGAACTTGCACGGTATGTGCAAAGCACAAGAAGAAGAAGTGAGACTCGGTGCATTGTTTTATTAAACCGAAAAAAAAACATAACTTTTAAGTAACACATAAGTCAGGAGTGGGTATTCTTATCATGTTGGAAGACCGCATTAAGTTAGCTGTAACCTAATAAGGCCGCATTCAAGAAATTTCAAACAGATGCACTTCAAAATATACATTATATTGTAAAATACTAACTACTGTGCACTCAAATTTTAAATGTGATATATTATAATTGGGTTACACAAATTAATTTTATTGCCTACATTTCGGCGATTTAAAAATATTTAAGATGAACACATTTTGTTAACTTTAAAGTAAATAAACCTTTTAATGACTTTGTTGTGACTGTTTTTGTGAATACGCCCACTGAATTAAAAAAAGGATTGTTCTTTTTCTTTTCGTGTCATTACGTGTCATTTCGTGTCATTTTCGTGGCATTACACTACTTCCACCCAGAATTTTACCATTTGGGTAGCACTGGGCTATTCACATTCGAAGCCTTGAAATGTTCCATCAATATTTTCTTCGTCAAATTCTCCGAATCCACTCGAGCGATCATGTCACAAATGTCTCGGTCCTGCAACGCAACTACATGTATAAACCTATAGATGACATGGTTGTAAAGGCGAAATTGCGATGGACCGGACATGTGACATGTATGGATGGTTTGGTGGACAGAGGAAGCACTATAAGTATAGTCTGCGAGAGTCGCTGACTTTATGCGGGGCGCCTGAGGACTGGGAGCAGGGACCGTGAAGGATGGAGAACCATCTATTCTCGGGCTGATGGCGTCTCAACGGCTAAACGTGCGAGAAACAGCCACCGTGCTACGAACATGCGTCAGCATTGCCAGGAGACTCAGCAAGATCCACACGTCTGTGACATCTGCAGGAGGAAGTGCGCATCTAGGATCGGGATGTTTTCTCACAGAAAATCACACGATCGACGTGGAAGTGCAGCTCAAGATTGACATTGGAGTGGGCGAGGGGATCTTCGACTACGAGGTCCAGTAACGACAACGACGACTGAGTTTTCCACAAAATGAGTCCTATTTAAATAAACGTTGATTTCAAAATGTATTATTTTAATGGTCGTAATTGACGGTAGGTATATTGGAAGAAAATAAAATAAAATAAATAAAAAACTTTATATGATATATAGATTTGATCAAGTTTGATTTCCACCGGTACAATTAGTTTCAGTCTTCATGCCTGATAAATTGCCTCGACTGTCTTTTATCGTTGATTATTAAAAATGTAATAAGTACATAATCATTGCATAAGTCCTATAAAACTGCATGAACCACGGAAGAATAGTTCATATTCCCATCGTCACTATTTCAAAACTGATCTCCAGTTTATTCCATCTTTGATCACACATTTTACTTCTGCCACGTCTATACGCTTCATCATGCATGTTCTCCTATTATAAAGATTTTTCACTCTTCCCTCTTTTAGAATTAGACTAATTTGGGTGTGTAATGTTTTTCAAGGGCTTCGCACGTAAATTGTACGTTCTATACTACTCGTAAATATTATTTTTTTAAATATTTTATCATACAATTCTTTCTTAGTGACCGGACCATCTAATTGTTTCTTTCTTTATATTAAGCACTGCGTACTAATTTAATCCGTATTTTGTTCTAATCCTTATTCTGTTACCTAGTACTGTCTACACGCTTGTTTTTAAAACATATTTATCTTATTTTTATCATTTTTCTGCCACCCCCAAGTTCCGCTTGCATATCCTAATGTTGGAATCAAGACTATAATGAACAGACAGATTTGCTCCTCTTGAAATGCTTCACTTGATAAACACATTGTTTTATATAATTCACAATTCACTCTATTGCTTGCTGCTACTCTTCTTCAATATCGCACTTGGCGCTGCCATCCGATGTGAACATACGAGTATATATACTTCCAAGATACAATATTTCCTCAACTTTATTCTAATGTTTCGTTTCTCAATTTTAACATATTTCACAAATATTCTATTTCCTCTCTCAAAAACCATGATTTAAATTATGACCGTATTTATATATTTTTATTTTATTTTAAAATGGATGTTTCATGTAAGATGAATAAAGGAACTTTAAGATAGCTTAGATGGTGAAGAGAATGAAGAATAACTAAAGTAGTATACAAGTCAGAAGTGAAAGATGTGTGTGGATGAGGTAGATCGAGGAAAACATGAATGGATCAAATTTACACCAGATTTTGTAAAAAGGTAAATTGAGAAGCATGAACAATGGAAGATGCATGAGAAAATGTATGAATTTGGAGGAGAAAAAAGTTTTGTGATTGGATAGAAAAGTTTGGCGATCTGTTCTTTCTTTCTACCCCTTAGGGATATGACGTCATGATATGTATGTATGTATGTATTTTATTTAACTTTTAATAGAGATGTAATCCAATTTCATCAAACAAAATGCATAATAAAGGGTCTTTCGAATTGAGCGGTTTTTTTAATACTTATTTGTTAATTCTTGAATAAAACACACAATTTGCTTTAATTTCAAAATACTTTTTATTGCTCATTGAAGTATGACATTAAAACACAAAAAACAATATCCGCCAAATAAATCCCTCTTGCAGCTCCACATACTCGTATGTCCACTCTTTTGTCAAAAATTTCGATGACATTTTGGCATAATTGCGGTTCTAACTCACCATTAACGCGAATAATTTCGTCCTTCAGCTCAGGAATTGATCGGGGGTCATTCTTATAGACCTGGATTTTTACGTAACCCCAGAGAAAATTGTCCAACGGTGTCAGATCACATGATCTTGGTGGCCAATTAACAGCGCCGTTTCCGGAGATTACAATACATAAAATAATTCAACAATTTGAACGCGTTGTTGATTTGTATACGACTCCATTTTTATAAATGTCATACATTACACTTCTTAAATGTCACAAGACCCAGGCAAGTCCGCGACGCCATCTGTGTCCATCGCATCTGTGTCCATCGTCCTGACGCCATCCGCGACGCCATAAATGTCATACATTACACTTCTGAAATGTCACAAGACCCAGGCAAGTCCGCGACGCCATCTGAATTATAAAAACCGCTTAATTTGAAATACCCAAAAAATAAATAGCTAATAGTATAAAAGGAATGTTCATGTCGGTAAGCACTTTGTATTACCCTCTATTCACTATATTGCCTGCTACTACTTTTTTTCAATATCTTGAATTTTTTAAAACTAAATTTCAAAAAAGTATACAATCTCTAAGCGTTTTATTAACAAATACGATTATGTTTAAAAATAATTCTAAATTAATTTTCTTACGAAAAAAACAGGAAAAGAAAATTATTAATGTTAACCCAATAAAACGCCAATAAAAGTGAAAGGAAAAAGAATATTAAAAATACATTTTATGAACGCTAAATCAGCCAATTTTTTTAAAAGTACTTATGATAAAGTAATAAAACCATGTGTTTAATTTCCATCGATGAAACGATACTAAATTTATAAAACATTCGATAGTGTGTGTTGTACGCGAGAAGTAAAATCACTAGAAGAGTGATGAAGAAATGTGGACATCTGTGAAGGAAGAGAAGTGGTAAACGAAGATGAAGAAAGGTTCCAACGCTTTTGCGTTGAAGATTTCTTTAGTGCTCTCGCTGACTCTGGGCATTGTCCAAACCAGTAATTACGGTGAGTTATTCATGTTTTATTTTAAATGTAAATCCAAATATCTCATATTTTAAAATGTATATTATTAAAAGTATACGTTTTTATAAGATACGAGTTTTTTTTAACTAAGGTCCGTTTTGATATTACCGGCGAATAAAGCTAGCAAGCTGGAAGGCGCATGCGCAGTTTCTTTATATAATTCAGAAGTTTGCTTTCGGCCATTTTGTCGCAGTCCAATTCGTGGTTGATGCCGTGTGTAAGTAATTTACAATAATAAACCTTTCCACTGACTGTGACGTTCGTGCTATGATCTTGTCAAACGTATACATTTTTATGAGAAACGAGGGTATTTTTCAATTAAGGTTCGTTTAGAAATTACCATCGATTGACGCCAGGAAGCGCAATCGCGTATGTACCTACAGTTTCTTTATATGAGTCAGAAGTTTGCTGTTGGCCATTTTGTCGCAGTCAGAATCGTATTTAATACCAGTTGTGAGTAATTTACAATAAGTGCAACAATAAAAAATCCACTCAACTGTAAGGTTCGTGTTTCGATCTTATCAAAAGTTTACGTTTTATGAGATACAAGGTGGATTTAAAAAAATATATTGTAGGTTCGTTTTGAAATTACCGCCAATCGAAGCTAAGAAACAGGACCGCGCATGCGCATTATATGTGAAGCTTGTTGTCGGCCATTTTGACACTGTCAGATTCGTGTTAAACACCGTGTATTTACAATAAGCACAATAATAAGTAATCCCACCAGCTGTTAGGTTCGTGCTATGATTTGGCTTTTATTTACAAGAAAAAACATTACCTGCGGAAATTCACCGGTAGCTTTTACTTTATGAGAGGTCTTATCAAAATCCATGATCATATTATGTAAACACTATACAAATACACTCCATTATACCTGAAGCCAAATGTGTTACTATTATATATTGGAAGATCTACAAAGTTTTTTTGAAGTTCGTACTAATTAATGTAAAGAAATATTTTGTAATTATATTATTGTATTGTATTGTAAATTATAGTATATAATATGATATATGTGAAATGAGCTTTCACGTTACTCCCAAACGATACTAGGTTACTAATTATACTTTGTGCAAGTTATGGAATTAATTTATTGCGGAATTTATGTATATTTTGAACGACCAGGAAAAATGTTCAACAAGGTATATTTTACAGAAAACCTGTTGCAACATAAAATTTTTATTTTGGTGGAATTTATATTGATTTTTTACGATAAAGGTTGCATACACTTGATATATACCATAAACAAAAATGTATGTTAAAAAACGACAATAAAATACATGATGCAAAACATAGTTAGTAAGGCTTCGTGACATAGTTAGTTAGTAAGGCGCTTGACTACCACCCGGAGTTTTGGGGTTTATTTCCGATGGAACTCGAAGAGACCCTGTATGGCAGTATTGTTACACATTCATACCATCACGCCGTGTCCGTGTTGGTGTAGTCAGAGAGGATATAGGACAGAATTTCCAATCTCGACACACAAATTTAATCTCTTTCACATCTACACCTTTTCGCACAGCTACAAATAATTTTCTTCCTTCTAAAATTTCCGATTTTTCAAAATAAAGTTAACTTGATCCAACCACACTTTTCTTGGCCATATTCTACCAAGTCTTCCACTCACATTTGTACTGTGATTAGCTTTGTCTTTCTTCCTTAATTTGTTCCATGTGCCTAAACCATCTCAAAGCTCTCTCATTCATCTCATTTATCATACCGTTTCGTTTTAAGTTAACATTTATCACTAATTACTTCATTCCGTATTCTGTAATACATTGTCAATCCATATATTTGTGTCAGTGCACGTATTTCTACAGCATTTATTCAGCTTCTTTCAATATTTTCCACGTCCACGTTACTTCCATATATTAAAGATGGTACTAGAGTACTGTTGTGGACTATCATCATCGTAGCAGATTTTAGTATTGTCTGGTTCGAGTACATATATTTTAATGCTCCATTTATTTCATTTCCTATTGCAACGCACATTTAGATATTCCTCGTAAGTCTTTTATCATCATATAAAATACTACATAAAAAGCTCATTTTCCACTAATACTACCATGCCATCAGCATAAAGAATTCCGCACACATTTCCACTCGACATTTGTATGCCACCCATTGACCTCAGTAATTCCTTCATAAATTAATCTATAATATGTAAATATTACGCATCCAGGGTAACATTGCGGTAACAATACTCGCGTATGCTAGACAAGTGCGAGTATTGTTACCTCTCAATGTGCGATAGTATTGTCAATACGCGTAAATACGGACTGTGGGCCACAGTACAAAAGTATTATAGTACTTATTGATTCTCAGATTCCAAAAGTATTATTGTACTTAATAATCTTCCGAGTCCAATTATTTCATAGTACTTATTATTTTTTAGAGTTCAACAGTATAAAAGTACTTATTAATTGTCAGAGTCCAAATGTATCGTAGTAATTATTAATTGCTAGAGTTAAAAATATCATAGCACTTATTAATCATCAGAGTCCAGCAGTATAATAGTACTTATTTATTGGCAATCCAAAAGTATCATAGTACTTATACGGCACCGTACAAAGATTATAGAATAGGTGGATGGCTGCAGCTCGATACTCGGAGATTTCGGCTCGCTTTTCCGGTGAAAAGTAGCAGGGTGAAGAGATTCCTCTTTAGCAGGTAGAAGTTGGTCGTAAGTAAACACAGTAGACTGTAGTGACACTGAGAATATATTTTTGACGTTTTGCGTTCCTTATGTGCGGCCAATCGTTCATCGTAAGCTCCTATTTTGGCACGTGCATGCCGTCATGGCTTGCGAGATATTACGTATTTATCACGTTTTCGCATGCATGGGCCGGTCGACTTTTGATAGTAGCTCTCGCGAAGGCCACGCATAAGGAACATTTCATTACAATCGGTAACATAAACATCAAGTACATCAAAGAAAACATCTTTAAATATAAAACAAACAAGAAAATATACATCCATAATATTTTAGGCAACGCATACGTCCGATACAGTATTTATTAATTATCAGAGTTCAAAATTATCATAGTACTTGTAAATAGTCAGTCCAAAAGTACGTAGTACTTATTTATTGTCAGATTCAAAAATATCATAATACTTATTGTCAGAGTCCAAAAGTATCATAGTACTTATTTATTATCTGTCCAAAAGTATCGTAGTACTTATTAATTGTCCGAGTTCAAAAATCTCGTAGAACTTATTAAATGTCCGAGTCCAAAAATAAAAATAATCCATTTTTCAAAATAATTAATTTCATTGCCAAATTTGGTCCCAAGTATTATTTTTAACAGCATATTGCCAATTCAAACGAAATACTATATTCAGGGTTTGTAATAAAAAAGTTATTAAAAAATATAATCAACATTTTATGATAATCAATATTTTATGTCATTTAAATTTTGAGAAAACTTGTTTACATTTTAATTAATCGTAAATCTGTGTATTATCAGATATTAAACAGAATAATTAAAAATGGCAACTTCCTTGACTTGGTTTGTATAGCGTTTCACTTCTATCTGGGAGTTTTGGGTATGGATCTTTAGTTGGCTGAAAAAAATCGCCATATGGCTATAAAGATCTTCTTGGCTTAATGGGCTGTGCTTTATCTTGAACAATATTTGAAAAAAAGCTTCGTAAGCATTATTTGTCTCAAAATATTTCTAGTCTTTAGCTCCCATACAATTCCCACCCGAATCTCTATTTTCATTTTAATATTTGTTTAATTTTTGTAAGTTTTTCTCAAATAAAGTTTTCAAACTTGCTCTAAAAAATGCTCTAAATCGATATTTTCCCTAGATGTATTTGCATAGAAGTGTTGAAAACATAAATAGACCCGCTAGGTTGTACTGTATACAACATAAGTCTAATACAATTCTCTCTTTAATAAATAATTAGTTGTAAAAGTTGTTATCTAGCTATAAGTTAGTATGTAGGTTTTAAGTATTTCTATGAAATTAAATATCAAGAATATTAAAAATAAAAATTACACATAGAAAATTAAAATTAAGTTAACTTAAAGTTATAATATTTATATAAATAATACGAGTATTAGATCTTTAATTCTTAAGTTCTAAATGTGTGTATACGTGTAGGTTCTAAATTTGTATATGCGTGTAGCCTTTGGCAATATTGTATTATACTTGTATTATAATTACTTTGTTAAATGGAAAATAAAATATCTTTCCTTTCATTTCACTCTTTTTGTTAATTTTATCATAATTATTTTTTTCTACGTGGCTGAAACATATCAACAGTCTTTACATCATCTTAAGCACCGTATCTTCTCCAAATCCGCATTATTTTTAAATGTCCTTTTTACTTTTATTCTGTAACAAATTATTTTTCTAAACCAGATAAAAATACAGATATTTTATTGTGAAATGTAATGAACTTAGTAGTCAAGTCGCCTTTCTTACAACACTGGGGTTGCAGGTTTGATTTCAATTGGTATCCAGAATTTTTAAACTGGTTCCACCTCAGACTGCAGGTTAAATATATACAGTACATATATACAGTACATATATATATATATATATATATATATATATATATATATATATATATATATATATATATATATATATATATATATATATATATATATATATATATATATATATATATTTTTTTTTTTTTTTTTTTGTAATAATCAGTCAATAATAATGAGTTCGAATCCCGAGTTCCATCGTCCGTGAAGAGAGTCTACTCTCTAAACCAGTGATTCTTAACGGGGGCGCCAGCGCCCCCTTGTGGGCGTTTTAGAGGTCTGGGGGGGCGTTTATAAATTTTTAGAATTTAGGGGGCGCTGCAGGAGTTCCAGTGGGCGTTATGTCGAAATACAAAAATAAGGTATGCTCAATTGGTGCGTGCACTGCACACATCATCACTGTAAATCATCGCGTACGCAATCGCGAATAAAATATTGCGATCGGGGTACCATGTTGCGTTTGACAGTTAGCGCTATGTCACATGAAAGAGAGATACAAAATGCGCGCTCATGCGCATGCGTATGCGCATGCGCATGCGTATCTTATTTTTTCTATGTATGGCGTTGTGTCATGTAAAGCGATTTTGCTGCATATTACAAATTAGTCATTTCTGTCAGTCCGTTGCGGCGATCGCGTTAATTTCTGTTGGTGTATGTGAGTTCTTCTGTATTAACATTATTTCTTCATAGATTAGCCCTTTTTTCAAGATGTCAGTCAAGCAGAAAAAGTGTCGACAATATTTAGTTGACTATTTAAAATTTGGTTTTGTTTCATCTCCTACAAATCAACAATTGCCAATGTGTTTACTCTGTCAACATGTGTTTTCTAACGAGGCCATGAAGCCATCTCGGTTAAAGGAACATTTTGTAAAGAAACATCCCGACAATAATAATATCGTATTTTCAACAACTTAAGAAAACATTTGATAGTCGCAATACTCTCAGTAATGTTTTTAAGAAGATTTCAAGTCGGAATGATAAAGGACTAATGGTGTCTTATGAAATAGCACAAATTATTGCAAAATGTGGTGCACCACATATATATGGAGAAAAATTAATACTACCAGCTATACGTGTATTCATTAATAATATGATCGGGAAAAACCAGCAAGGGATTCTTTCTTCAGTCCCATTGAGCAATGATACAATTTCAAAAAGAATTGATGAGATGGCAAGTGATATCGAAATTCAACTATGTGATGAACTACAGTCCAACGAATTTTCATTACAATTGGATGAGAGTACTCTGCATAATAATGAATCTCTACTACTTGCTTATGTACGATTTGTGAAGAATGAAAAAATTATTGAAGAAATGTTATTTGCAAAATTACTTACTACTAACTCGACTGGTGCATCAATATTTGAAACCCTTGAAAACTTTTTCGCCGAAAAATGTATTCCCTTCACTAATGTGATTGCTTGTGCTACTGATGGAGCACCAGCGATGGTTGGTCGGCATCGTGGTTTTGTATCAAGATTGAAAAATGTGGCACCAAATGTTCTAACAATTCACTGCATCATTCACCGTCAACATTTAGTCGCAAAACATCTTAGCGGACGTCTTCACAAATCGATGAGTATTGTTATAAAAGTTATCAATAAAATAAAGTTCTCTCCCTTGAATGATAGATTATTCCGTCAACTGTGTAAAGAAAATGATGAAGAATTCGAAAGACTTATCTTACATACAGAAGTAAGATGGCTATCGAAAGGAAATTGTTTAAAAAGATTTTATGCACTGTTTGATACAATTGTGGAGTTTTTGGATGTAAACAATGAAAACATATGCATTGAATTAAAATTACTACGAAATGATGTGGCCTATCTTTCGGATATATTCGAAAAAATGAATGAAAATCTCCTGAAACTTCAAGGAAACAATATCAGCCTTATTAAAGCCAAAGGAGTTGTACTAAGCTTTATCAATAAACTTAAATTATATAAAAATAATCTTAGTCGGCGAGAATTCCATCAGTTTCCTTCTTTACAACAATTAAAAGAAGATATGCTCGAAGATTCTGATTTGGAAACATACTGTTGCCACATTGACGCCCTTATCGAAGATATGATAATACGATTCAAAGACTTGCAGGAACTTGTAATACCAGCTTGGTTAATTAATCCATTTTTATCAGACATAGAAAGTGTCAGTCAAAATTTAAAAGAGCAGTTTATTGAGCTACAAAATGATTGTGAGGCTAAAATAATATTCAATCAATGTGATTATGATGCTTTTTGGGTTCGTTTTCGCCATCAATACCCTCTTCTGTGGAAAGAAGTAAAATTACCCATCATAGCATTTCCTTCGTCGTATTTAGTGGAAAAGGGTTTTAGTGCAGTAATGCATATATTAAAAAAATCACGAAATCGATTACAAATAAGCCAAAGAGGAGATTTGAGATTGTATTTAAGTAAATTTGAACCTAATATTACGAAATTGGCGCAATCACATGAGGCTCAAGGATCTCATTAAATTTATTTTTTATTAAAAATTTCATATTTCGTATTGAATCGTGTACTTTTTTTTATTGAAATAATATTATAATGTTGTGTCTAATGTTAATATGACAAAAAAGTCAATAAACATAATGTTTATAAAAATAATCACGTGTTTTATTTTTATTTCTCCAATTTTTTTATTTATAGTAGGAAATAGATTGCATAAAATACATACGTGGAGAAAAGTGTAAATTTTGAATTTCGCATTTGGGGGGGGGGGGGGGGGGGGGGGGGGGCGCTGGATAATTTTACCGTGGTAAAGGGGGCGATTCTTTCAACACGGTTAAGAAACACTGCTCTAAACGGTGCTATATAAATTGTTATACTCTTAATATTATTAAAAGAAACAGAAGATAAGGAAAAAAAATAAATGATGTTTTCTAATACAGTGAAAATGATTTGATCACAATACAATTGCATCAAAAGTAAAAGCGTTATATAACTCTATAAATCATAGTAAAAGCGTGGGTAATTATTTTCGTAACTCGTTTATCGAAATTTCATCAGATTAACCATAACACCATTACAATTCCAAGTTATTAAATTTCGAGAACAGATTATTATATCAAATTTCTTAACAATGAAGTCTTTCATTAACTTTTACTGACACTAGTTTGTGTGATTCGATATGCTTGTGGAAAAACATAATAACAGCAATTACACTTATCAAGATGAATTAATATTGTACATCTAATCACTTATAATGATTGACGGCTGTCAATAATAATTATTTCATTCGATGTTTACGAAAATGATTTCCTTTTTTTATTATACTTTAAACATGATATAAAAACAGATGTACGAGTAAATATCTACTTTTAATTGATTTTTTTGTTCTATACATACATACTTGTACACACCTTCACACTGTTTCCTCGTCGGGGTATACAAGAAGAATAGAGGGTCAAACTTATTTAAAAAGCAGTTATTTGATAGATATTTGATTTTTTTAAAGATATTTATATTGGATATGTTTCTTAATGGAACCTAACAAAGCATGACCACGCGTCAGAGCTTCGGAATATTGTTTCAATGGCTTAAGAGAGACTAAACGGAAAGAGACAACCCACCATGCAGAACCCAAAATAATGGAAAATGCAAGAATGAAGGAGATATTTAAAAATATTAATCATGTTTTACTTTACCTTTAACTCTTTAAGCTTTTGTAATAAAGTTATAAAATTGTTTAAAAAATTTAACTTTTAGAAAAGTGGATTAATTTCGGATCATAAGTTTAATGCAAAATATTGAAAGATGTTTTTTTTTTCAATACGTGCCTTTCAAACAAGAAATTTACGTATAGGGTAAACCTGGGGCCAACGGACACGCTTAACATAAAATGCGAAAAAGTACAGAGTTACTAATCGAAAAAAAAAAAAAAATATGCAGAACGATTAAAAAACACTTGATCAAATTGATGGAGCAAAAATGAAACATCAAGGGGTTGTAGTTTTTGTGCACTATGTGGCGGCAAGCAAAGAAGGTGCACATTATTTTCGAAAGCTTTTTCGTCGGGATCAGAACAATGGAATCTATGCCCATCCAATACCAATTTTGTCAATTTTGATTGCTTTTACTGCCAGAGACATTGACTCTTCACTCCAGTTACGTCGTTTAGATGCCCTTTAACGATTACGCACCATGATCTACAACAAATGGGAAGTAATTCATACAAGGTAAGCTGTGTCCGTTTGCCCCTTAAACACAGTGTCCGTTTGCCCCTACATAACATAGAATTTGTTTGTAAAAATATTCATCAGATGGTAATAGTAGTATGATTTTGCCTTCCCTAATACACTGCACTGACATAAGCTAAACATGATAGAAACATAATCTCAAAAAGAAAGCTTGCGGTTAAACAGAAATATTCATGTCATTCTAACGAAAATATAGTTGTTGTGTATTGGTCCTTACCAGTAGCTAGACAGTAGTCACAAAGAATAATAAATATCTCAAAAGATTATTGAGATATTACCAGATTGTTGTTTTTATGCGGAGCGCAACACTTCAGACGTTTAGAAAAATACTCACAATGGTGGCCAACATGTACGAGTATAATAAGGTTTGGCTTGAGTAAAACGTTAAAGGGGTGTCCGTTTGCCCCAAATTTACCCTATTGAAAAGCTCATTTCAGACAAGTTATTAAATTTCACAAATAATAATTTTATATTTATCATAAAATATTCATCATAACTGCTTAGTGATAAAAAAACATTTTCTATGAAGATAATGAAATTATTCTGTTTTGCTATTAAAATTTTTCGTCTTACAAAATTTTGTGTTAATAAAATATTATTTATGTTTCCTTTGACAAATTTAAAAAAGTACACACCAATTGGTTTATCATCAAACAATATAAAATCGACCGTACTTACGTCCGTGTGCAACATTAGATGTTGTAATAACTGTCATGCGGTTTCATTATTATTATTTAATTAGTATGTCATAATTAGAACATTTTTATTTGACAGCTGTCACGTCTTGATATGATTATAATACATAAAATTACACGGCAAAAAATGTATTTATTAAGAAGAAATGTCTTGAATATTAATATCAAAACGAGAAAGCTGTTTATTAGTGAGAATGCTTGATTCTTCTAGCATTTATAATACAAGTGATACTCTTACTCGACTTATATTGTTGTAGTATAAAAAAATAATTTGGTTGTAAAAAGTTTAAGTTTCTTTGTATTATTCAAAGGAAACCAAATGAGATGTTTGAAATCCACACACACACACACACACACACACACACACACACACACACACACACACACACACACACACACACACACACACACACACACACACACACACACACACACACACACACACACACACACACACACACACACACACACACACACACACACACACACACACACACACACACACACACACACACACACACACACACACACACACACACACACACACACACACACACACACACACACACACACACACACACACACACACACACACACACACACACACACACACACACACACACACACACACACACACACACACACACACACACACACACACACACACACACACACACACACACACACACACACACACACACACACACACACACACACACACACACACACACACACACACACACACACACACACACACACACACACACACACACACACACACACACACACACACACACACACACACACACACACACACACACACACACACACACACACACACACACACACACACACACACACACACACACACACACACACACACACACACACACACACACACACACACACACACACACACACACACACACACACACACACACACACACACACACACACACACACACACACACACACACACACACACACACACACACACACACACACACACACACACACACACACACACACACACACACACACACACACACACACACACACACACACACACACACACACACACACACACACACACACACACACACACACACACACACACACACACACACACACACACACACACACACACACACACACACACACACACACACACACACACACACACACACACACACACACACACACACACACACACACACACACACACACACACACACACACACACACACACACACACACACACACACACACACACACACACACACACACACACACACACACACACACACACACACACACACACACACACACACACACACACACACACACACACACACACACACACACACACACACACACACACACACACACACACACACACACACACACACACACACACACACACACACACACACACACACACACACACACACACACACACACACACACACACACACACACACACACACACACACACACACACACACACACACACACACACACACACACACACACACACACACACACACACACACACACACACACACACACACACACACACACACACACACACACACACACACACACACACACACACACACACACACACACACACACACACACACACACACACACACACACACACACACACACACACACACACACACACACACACACACACACACACACACACACACACACACACACACACACACACACACACACACACACACACACACACACACACACACACACACACACACACACACACACACACACACACACACACACACACACACACACACACACACACACACACACACACACACACACACACACACACACACACACACACACACACACACACACACACACACACACACACACACACACACACACACACACACACACACACACACACACACACACACACACACACACACACACACACACACACACACACACACACACACACACACACACACACACACACACACACACACACACACACACACACACACACACACACACACACACACACACACACACACACACACACACACACACACACACACACACACACACACACACACACACACACACACACACACACACACACACACACACACACACACACACACACACACACACACACACACACACACACACACACACACACACACACACACACACACACACACACACACACACACACACACACACACACACACACACACACACACACACACACACACACACACACACACACACACACACACACACACACACACACACACACACACACACACACACACACACACACACACACACACACACACACACACACACACACACACACACACACACACACACACACACACACACACACACACACACACACACACACACACACACACACACACACACAC
Source organism: Odontocerum albicorne (assembly GCA_949825065.1). Lineage (NCBI taxonomy): Eukaryota > Metazoa > Arthropoda > Insecta > Trichoptera > Odontoceridae > Odontocerum > Odontocerum albicorne. The sequence continues at coordinate 30,290,108 of OX463850.1, forward strand.
ACACACACACACACACACACACACACACACACACACACACACACACACACACACACACACACACACACACACACACACACACACACACACACACACACACACACACACACACACACACACACACACACACACACACACACACACACACACACACACACACACACACACACACACACACACACACACACACACACACACACACACACACACACACACACACACACTGGCTGAGGAAGGGAGTGCGTGTGCTCCCTAGCTCGCCCGAGCGAAACTGCTCACAAAATTTGATTTGGCATGCCTTTTATATTTACTGCGGCGTTAATCCACATATTAGTTGCACTATATTGTAGTGACATCTATCGATTAGCTCGAGAATACGAATATTTATACAATATTATAATATTATTATTTCTACCCGAATCGGTGGGTAGGTCCACATTTAAGTAACTGGTGTCTCTCCTTTGTCTTACTCCGATGCCAGGTTAATAGCCGCGAGTATTGAATATTTGAACAGGGCCGACCTCATTTAAATTTTGTATTGATTTTTAATTTTTTTTATTTAAATATGTAATCATTAATTTCTCCGCAGTACATGGCGAATACAAATAATTCTCATCGTCCGATCAAAGTCAAGATTAATGATATCCTTCGAACTGAATTACCCTTCCAGTAAATTTAGTGAAAACAAAATCGACAGTCATACCAAATATCTCCGAATTCTTTGGAGCCATGGTATATATGGATGTCTGTTTATAAGAGTATCTGTAAAAACAAATCAAAATCGAGAAGTCGTTCAGACATTTGCCACATTATTAATTCAGTCGAAGATAGTTAGTTCAAAGAGCACAACATTCTATTGAACAACCGTGGAGAACTGATATACTGAAGGATTATAAAATGAAAACCTCCAATTTGTTGCATAAGGTGGACTGTCCAATATTATTTGATGACATAAAACCCCAACCAACAAAATGTTCGTACATACATATGGAATGCATCTTTTGGGAAATCAATTAGCTGGGGTTGCCAAACTATTTTACCATACTGTCTGTTAGCTATAAAAGAGGTTTGATTGAAGAATCAATAAAGTGTTGAATTTGCACCGCGTGATTCTTTCCACATGAATGTCAATAGCACACTCGGTGCGGGCCGCGGGCATGACTCGACCGGTCCCGTGTCGCGTAATCAACTTGTGTACATTGTCGAGTTCCAACGAGAATCGACGCGTAACGCTCGAGTGTATTTTCAGTTTTATATTATTTTTAAATGTTGTTAAATATATTTAATAAATATAGTATTTTTTACCGCAGTAACCACATTCCTTACCTTACGTTCAACATATTTTATCTATGTAATATTGTTTATCTTTAAATAATAGTGGATTGGAATCTCGATTTTGAGCGCCTTCGAGGAGTATGTTTTGTAAACGGCGCTGTATAAATTGTCCTTTTATTATTATTAAACCCGTTTTTGGAAAAAAAAACAAATGCCAACACTCATTTATAATTATCTGTTTTATATGCGTACACAAGTATTATCACATTTTTATTGTTGATGAATTTTTATGTTTATGTTCAATAATAGTTCTTTTTTTAAATTTTTGATTGAAAGTAACTTTTTGGACGTATCTCTGCTCACAACATTACTGAGATGTGCGATCCTAGTTATATGAAATACGTTTATAATGAAATACGTCATATAATGAGTTTCTATATTAGATTTCTTCCCATGGATATATGTCATGAAAATAGGTTTGATAATTGTTCATTTAACGTCCTATAGCATAATAGTATTCCATTGATATAGCTGTTTGCTAAAAGCATTTTAGTATTTATTTAAAGTATTCCAGATTTATTGTTACGGATCGAAATGATAAGATAGCCGTAAAAATAACCACAGATGATTAAAGAAAGAGCATCACATAAAAAACAACGAGCAAAGGAAACTCTAGAGAAGCTGCAATACGAAAACACGAAGCAGCACAAAGACAAGTAAAACGTTATGTAAAAAAAATCCCTCATCCTTGATGGGTTATTACTAGTACATTAATATAAAAATAAAAAAGTGGTCTTGGGGTGTATTGAAAGACGTGTAACGATAAGAAATATAGTCAGTCCGAGTATACGAGTATATAAAACATATATATTCGAATGAACGTGTCAGTTGGTGACGAAACCGTATGTTGCGCGCACACGCACTGTTCTGCTGGTGCTTGCACATCGCATGTGTGTGTCAAAGTTTCATTGCTAAGACTTCATGAACGAGGTAAACAATTTATTTTGTATCGGGCTACTGTACATTTGTTTTACTGAGTGAAGAAAAGACAATTTTTTCCAAAATATTAATTCCTTTGTTAAAAAAGAATTATTACATTGAAATTAACAGCTTCACTCGAAAATAGGTTTGAGGTGTTTGATTATGCAGAAAAAATTAATAATGAAAATATGAGAAAATAAATCTATGGCGTAAAAGTGAATGGGAGTAGTGGGAGAGGACGACATAGGAAAGTATGGCTAGATCAAGGTAATGAAATTTTGCAATTAAGAAAGGTAAGGAGTCAGAGAAACAGAAGGAGATGTATGGTATATCTTTATAGAAATATGTGGTGCTCAGTTTCAGTTTATGTACTTTATGGGTGAAAGCCTTTTTCAGTATTCAACCTTTTCTACTCTGGACATGTCGTTGCCATGTCAGACCAATAAACTTCAGTCATACCTCAAACATCTGTCTGAAGTCATTACTCCAACGTTTGGATAATTGTCAGACATTGATTCTGCAGTCGATAGACAACGACTTAAGGAAAAGGTGATGTAAAAAATATTGTTAACCACTGAAATAAATACCTTCATTAAGCTAAAAGTTCACACGGATGCCTAAGGCATTAAAATAATAGGAGAATGCTCTTAAGAGTGAATCAATTTAAGAGCCATTACGTATTCACAAGATAATTCAGACTGCAGCATCATTAATCTTACAATAATACAAATTGTCATTAAAAAGAATGATCCATAAAAACACTTTCTAATTATTTTAAAATGTATCATTAAAAATGCAAATTTCATAGTTTTTTCGACTCTCTAGTGATTTTTTTTATTATTTAATAACACCAAAAAAATATTAATTGTATTTTTACGAATCTGATCACAATAATTGTATTATCAATACTTCAATCACCTCTTATTACAACAGATAAAATAGTTTTCTTTTTTATCATGATTCAACTTATTAACATATTTATATATTAACACGTTTTAGACGTCAGCCCATTACGAATACAGTTTTATCTAAAAATTAAGTACATATGTATCAAAAAGATATTGGGTCCTTACATGTGAAATTGGCGTTTTGTTTGGGAGGAACATAAAGTTGATTTTTTTTTAATATAATATATTTATTTAATCAAAGTATGTACCATTGCTATCTATGCACTTTTGCCATCTCATAGGTAGTTCATCGATCCCTTTACTAAAAAAACCATTCGGACGGGAATCAATAAAATCTTTGAAGTCGGTTTGGACTGCCCCATCGGAGTTGAATTTTTTCCCTTGCAAGAAGTTATCCAAATTTCGAAAAAAATAGTAATCTGTTGGGGCAAGGTCCGGAGAGTACGGTGAATGTCTTAGACATTCCAATTGAAGCTCTTCTAATTTGGTAGCCGTCTGTTGTGCAGTGTGTGGTCTAGCGTTATCATGAAGCAGCAGTGGCCTAGAGCGATTAACCAGCCTCGGTTGTTTAGCAGCTAGCTTTTCCATCATGGTTTGCAGTTGCTGACAATAGACATCTGCCGTAATCGTCTGGCCAGATTTAAGAAAGCTGTAGTGAACGACACCAGCACTAGTCCACCAAACGCTCACAAGTAACTTTTTTGGAGTCAATTTTCGCTTGGGGCATGGTTTGGCTGGTTCGGCAGGGTTCAGCCATTGCGATGAGCGCTTCCGATTATCATACAGGATCCACTTTTCATCACAGGTAATGATTCGATTCAAAATCCCTTCATTATTGTGCCGGTTGAGTAATGCAACGCAGCAGTCAACGCGCGTTTGTTGATTTGCTTCACTCAATTCGTGAGGTACCCACCTTTCAAGCTTTTTCACCTTCCCAATTTGCTTCAAGTGGATTAAAACAGTTTTATCACTAACACCGCAGCCTGCAGCTAACTCGGACGTGGTTTGCGATGGATCCGCTTCCACAATAGCCTTCAATTCTTCATTCCGGCCGTCCACGGGGCTTGTTCTGCAGGTCGAAATTTCCAGAACGAAAACGTTGGAACCAAAAAAGACGTGAACCAAAAAGTGCCGACTTCAATAAAAGTAAAGGTAGGAAAACCATTTAGACAGTCGATCGGAGCGTGGTTGTTATTGCGACAGGATTTTGAGTACTTGGGCTTTCAGGATGAATGACGAGTGGAAAGGATTTATGTGAGCTCGTGAGTGTGGGTCTCTTATTGTTGTTTTAATTTTGGTTGTTTTTGTATTTGTGTTTCTGTGTGTTTTTCTTTGTTTTTGTTTTTTTTTTTTTTTTTTTTTTTTTTTTTTTTTTTTTTTTTTTTTTTTTTTTTTTTTTTGTTTTTGAGTTTGTTTTGATTTTTGTTCTTATGATTGTGTGCAGTATATTGTGGGATGAATATTTTTGGTCTTTCTGGAGCGATAATGTGTGTGCAGTATATTGTGGGATGAATATTTTTGGTCTTTCTGGAGCGATAATGTGTGAGGAGTTGAGTTTCGCAAGATGTTTCCAGTTGTAGTTAAGTGTCACTGTTTGTCAGGTTGATGAGAGCGTGCAACGGGGTTTTTTGTGTTATCAAAAATCGGAAAGAAGTATCGATTTATTTTTTCATGCTAAATATCCTCAGTGAGATACAGGCAAAAGCCTAGTTTACTGGGGATACGACAAATGAAAGGCAACAAACCCAGATCCATTAAAATTATATGTCCAAATCAAATTACCTGTTGTTTTTTTCTCAAATTGTGTATATTTCTTGTCATGTGTAATAAAAAAAAAAAAAAAAAAAAAAAAAAAAAAAAAAAAAAAAAAAAAAAAAAAAAAAAAAAAAAAAAAAACGCACTGTGTTTTCTTTTGCGGCACCGTCGCCATACACATCATTAATCCTTCGAGCCGTTTCTGCAGCACTGGTGCCACGGTGGAACTCGTACTCGTAAATAACGCGATATTTCAAGTTTTCCATTTTGTAAACTGAGTGACGCAAAGAAAAAAAACAATTGAGGAAAAAACAAATGAATTATAATTTTCGAAACACAAATACTTGAGTAAATAGCTGTATAAATTTGAATTTGAAATTCCTAACCAAAGAGAAGATATTTGAGATCAAAGTTGCCAGTACGGCCAAACGCCGGTTTCGTATGTGGGGACCTAATATTTATTTTCCTGTTATTCACTTTGTATAATTAATTTTAGGCTAAATTACAAAAAGTTCATTAAATGTTTGATTTGTTTCTTTGGAGAGTTATACTCGTATCAAACGTATATTAGTATATTTGACATATCACAAAGGTCCAAAAGTTTCCGTCCATGCATGATTACGCAATATTACAGTTAAAATTTGATACTTCAGTAGGAAGTTAACTAGAAACGATAAAATGAGCGTTGTATGTATTACTATATTCTGAAGTGTTAAACATTTAATTATGCGCGGTTATCAAGTTTCGCGATGTTTAGATGCTGACGTCATTTAATTTCTGCTGGGCATTTATTTACTTAATATTTCATTGCAAATATAATCTGGATGGGTTATCGCCCGGCGGCAATCTCTTCCAACCAACAAGACAAACGTAAATGAAGCAAGTTACGTGGTCGTAAAACATATTCAAATGATTATTCATATTTATGGACATATACATATTATAGTAAAATTGAGGTATCGTCAATCAAAGGAAAAAGAAGGGACGATGGAGAGGAAAGTAAAATCAGGAATGAAGTGCGTTATATTACTGACTAGAAATTGGTTGGTAACTGCTTCCAGAGTCTCACTGAATGAACAGTAAACGACGATGTAAAAAAGAAGAGCGGTGAAATGGGAAGTACACCATCTCTGTCTGATCGTAGCGCAAGTCCACGATCGGAAAGACTGAAAAATTTCGTCGAGACAAGAGGGGCGGCGGGACAGTTATATTACGATATTATATAATATATAATATATGTGAATTTGATAAAAACTTTCCCCTTTTCATATAAATTTCCTTCTTTTGATAAAAACTTTAATATTTTAGAATATAACGAAACAACACGTCTTTTATCGTCATTCCAGTATGGGACTTGAATACAAAGCGAATGTTCGAGATCTATCCGTGCTTGTGACTTAAACAAGTGACTTTAGAAGCGGATAAATATTATTTTAAAACATAGTTTTTTTAAGATATTGTGTAGTTATACATATTTCAAAGCTATTTTTAAATACATATACCTAATCTTTTGTTTTATGATTGTAACTGTGTTATGTAAATAAATGATACTAAAGTATAAACACTATAAACACCTATAAGCATACCTATAAATGGATCAAAGTCCTATTAAAAAATAAACATATACGAAATAACCCTAAAAAAATCCAAGTAACATACATAATACCAGCTTGAGTTTTTTAAAAAATTTCAAGTAACATACATAGTGCCAGCTTGAGTTTTAAAAAAAATCCAAGTAACATACATAATGCCAGCTTGAGTTTTTAAAAAAATCCAATTATCATACATAATGCCAGCTTTAGTTTTTAAAAGATTCCAAGTAACATACATAATGTCAGCTTTAGTTTTAAAAAAAAAAAACAATTTACATAAAGCCAGCTTTTTACAATAATTTTAATATCCGGAAATTCTTATTTAACGGGAAAGACAAAAATGGAATACTTAGCAATAGTGGTGTGTATAGTATAAACTTTTATGTACTGACTGTGATAATTTCTATATAGGAAAGACAGGGAGGGCGATCCTTTGAAAAGAGATTTCGTGAATACAAATCGGCCTTAACGAATTCTCTAATTTATTCTGAAATGGCTAATCATTGTCACCGTGAAAACCATACTTTTTCTATCGATGATGCCAAATTCTTACATATCAGTAGTAACGGAAATAAATTGGACTGATTAGAGGCCCTAGAAATATCCAAGTCAGTGCATCGGAGTGAACATCTGGCAAACACATATATTCCCAAGATCTCGCCGCTGCTCGTTAAAGTTGTCTCCTGCCTCCCTCCACCTATAATCCCTAACTCAAATATTTACCGTTAGAAGTGTGTATGTTTATTTATTTATTTATTTAACACTTTTATTGCAAATAAAATCTGGCGGGCTTATTGCCCGGCGGCAATCTCTTCCAACCAACCATACAAAAGTAAAATAAGCAAGTTACGTGGTCGCATAAATCATTCAAATGACTATCCATCCCCACGAAATCCATAAACATATACGTGAGCACATGCCCACAAACACCACAAAGACGGACAATCACCCGAACATTATTTTTCATATAAATTAGGATATCATCAATCAAAAAGAAAGGAAGGGATGGTGGAGAGGAAAGGAACAGAAAAATCAGGAATGAAACACGTTATTTTACTGACTAGAAATTAAGAGTTTTTTCAGTCGCTTCTTAAAGCATGCCAAGGACGGAGCGAGTCTTATATTGGTTTGTAACTGATTCCAGAGTTTCACTGCATGGACAGTAAAGGACGACGTAAGGAAAGAGGAGCGGTGAACTGGAAAGACCAATAAACAATTTCTGTTTGAGCGTAGCGCTAATCCATGATTGGAAAGACGCTGAAAATTTTCGGCGGGATAAGAGGGGGTGGTGGGACAGTTAAGGATATTGTACAATAGATACAGTATGTGAATTTGGCATCTATTTCTAACATTCAACCAGTTCAATGCCTTCTGGTATGAAGTTATATGATCGTACTTACGTAGGTTGAAAATGAATTTTAGACACACATTTTGAAGACGCTGTAATTTGTCCAGCTGTTCCTCTGTAATATCCAAGTAACATATGTCCGCATAGTCCAAAATCGGAAAGAGCAGAGATTGTACGAGTAAAATTTTGGTTTTAGTTGGTAGGAATCTTTGCAATAATTTAAGGGAATGAATGCTGAAGAAGATCCTTCGACTTACCTCATTTATTTGATCTCGCCATGAGAGAGTGTTATCTATTAGCACTAGTTTTTTTAAACATTTTTATGTAATGGTATGATAGAGCCATTAAGTAATATTGGAGAAGGTAGTCAGTGTTAAATTTACCGAGAAGCTGAGGGCTGCCAATGAGGATCGCTTGAGACTTCTTAGGATTTATGAGTAAGCCATGCTCCCCAGTTCACTCCGAGATCGATTGAAGGTCCGCATTTAAATTGTTCAAAGCCTTCTTCTTCTTCATCTTATTTTAGGCCTGTTAGCCTGTTATGGTCTTGCATCATTGTTTGCCTCTTGTGACATCGACTGCCAGATGTCTTTCCATCTTTTGGGAGGTCGTCCAGGAGGTCTGCTCGCTTGGGGGATACAGCCCCTGGACTGAACTCCGCCATTGCCAGTCCCAAGCAAAGATGAGAAAGGAGGAGGAATCATGGGTTAGGCTAGCAGCCTGCCCATGATAACAATATATACGCTCACAGACCTGCTCACACAGCCTTGGACAAGGTAATGAAAAAGGTAACGACCAAAGCTAGAAAAAGAACTACGATTGTTCAAAGCCGCGTGAAAGAAATTTGGATCAAAATTAATATACTATATATCTGCAGGTCATCCGCATACAGATGATAAGAACATTTAAGATACGTTGCTATTGGGTTGATGAATATAGAAAAAAGGAGTGGAGAGAGAATTTCACCTTGGGGAACGCCTGCAGAGAGATCAGTCCATTCAGATATACGCTATTGGTATTTACATGATTGTTGTCTTCCCTTGAAATAGCTCGAAAACCAGACAATGACCGATACAGAGAATCGTAATGAACGCATTCGAGCCATAATCAGATCAAAGTCTACAGTATTGAATGCATTGCTAAAATCCAAGAGACATAACAACGTCAGCTGCTTAAAGCTCATTCCACGTCTCACATCATCCGTAATCTTGACCAGTGCGGTAGTGGTACTACGTCCCGGACGAAATCCTGACTGCAACGGATTAAACAATTCAAATTGATTAAGGTGGGAGTCAATTTGTACATGAACAATTTTTTCAATAACTTTAGATAATTTGGGCAGAATAGATATGGGCTTAAAATTTTTATATGACGTGGGGGAGCCAATTTTCGGGATCGGAATAATTAGAGCCTTCTTCCAAACATTAGGAAAGCTGCTAGTAGACAAAGAAAAATGTATAACATGTTGTTACCAGTTCGAACAGAATTAAGTCTTTTTGTGCTTCCTGATGATGAGGTGAAAACCTTGAAACTTGGTAGGGTTATACCGTTACATGAAATGGAATAAACAGTGTTTGATAAAACAAATTACAATGTCTTTGAACCTTCTCAATGTTATAAATAACCTTAACTATAAAAAATAATGATATGTGATACTAAAGTGGCGTATATTTTTTTAATAAATTAATATATAATGTCATTAGTAATCAAAATGTTAAAAGCAGACGAAGTATTATAAAAAAAACATATGCAAAATTGTTATTATTACTAACGGAAGATAGTAAACATGTTTTTTATTATCAAACCGCGTGTGAAAAAGCAGTAACTTTCGATTATTAAATTGTACTCCGGATGAACCGATCGGTACCGATACATGACAATTATGCTAGATTTATTTACAACTCTCACTTTCATCTGAACTGGTTTTTTCCACTACCGCAGAATGGTACTCGTAGTTGGAATGGACAAAGAAAGCAATTCTGATTTATGAGCAAAATAACTTGTAGCGAATATTATACAGTGACGGAAGAAATGTAACGAATTTTTATTATATATAATACATGCACTGTATTACGTCGTGTTGTTTATAATCTATTTTGTGATTAACAGGAAAAGTAATGTAATAGTCCATATTTATTTATTATGTACATGATGTATGTGATTAACAATTTTATTTTACTTTTCAGTTGATAAAGATTTTACAAATGTCAAATAAAATATTTGTATGCAAAGTGTTTAGAAAATATTTAATAGTGAATGGTTATTAAGTCGAAAGTCATGGTTGCTGAAAAGAGGTAATTTCGATTTTATGAGTAATTTCGATGTATAGGTGAATTATGATAATGAAATATCTAAATCTATTCGGCACCCTCTGAAGTATGTACGAAGAGAAACTATCTAAGAATGAATGTTGCTAAGTTACGGTGATAGACAATTGAATAAGACATACGTGTATGGGTAAGCAATGAAAGAGTACAGCAAGTGGATGAATTAAGGTTGTATTTTCTCAGACGATGGCAGTTTTACGAGAGATATTAAACATTGTGTGGCGAAAGGAAATACAGTAAACGGGACACTTAAAACCATTTATTCCACAATAGTATTTTACCACCAATTTTGATGAATGGGAGTCAAACTTGAATATATAAAAATACTGAAAGAAACCGAATACATGCTGTAAAATTGCGTGCACTGAAAAGAGTAAATGAGGTGATAATGAGTGACAGAATATGAAATGATGCGATTAGGGATGAAAGCGACCTTAAGATTGATGTGTTAAGTACGATGAAGAAGAGTATTCTAAGCAGGCTCCCATTGTATGGAGATGCCAGGCTTTCATTAAAGCAGATGTCGATATTGCAAAAAAATATCCGTGGCGTATTGCAGCCGTGACAATTTATGATGGATTTATTGTTTTTCAAGTATTTTTTCACATGAATATTTTTATATGAAATATTTTTTATGTACAAATGCGACATTTAGCTGAACCATGAAACATTGTCAAATTTAAGAATTCTGCTTTTGGGTAGTATTTTCTCAGATGATGGAAGGATATAAAACAGAGCCAATGAGGCATTTAAACAAATATGTTATACTAGGACCGAACAATATCAAAGTCTACTTAGGTGATACTCCGCCATCTTTGATGTATGGGAGTGAAACGTGAAAAAAAAAATGATACTTCTACCCTAATAATTACGCCAACTAGAGCCGATTAAAAAATTGTAGTTTCGTTATATTTATAAATGTCAAAAATCGATTATCGCTCGGTTACCAAGTTTCCATCAAAATAAGAAAAAAACTCGGCAGTCATTATCTAAACATCGTTAATTTCTACTGGAACTTGATAACAACGCAATATTCGATTCTTAACATTTTATAATATAACAAAACAACACGTCTTCTATCAACAGTTGGCATACTACTGAGGGCAAAGGCATCACATTTCAACTGTAATATTGCCTTACCATGCGTGGGCGTCGCCGGCGTATTTTCTGTTTATGCATGTTTTAACTTGTTCAGGTCAGATAGTTTTGGGCTTTAGTAGTACTCGTTTGTACAAAAATGATGTAACATTATGTCATATTGATAAGGCAAAAAAAACGATTTAAATATAAATTACTAGGTCAAGTGCACAATTAACCTTTTTCAAAACCGGTCCCCAACTCGATCAGAACTCTCGTCGAACGATTCATCAAATTTATTTCAATCGTGATCCAATAGCATCCTGAGTATAACACGAATAAATCACAAGACAAAATACATTTTAATCAAAAACATCATTTTGAAATTCGGCACGGTACAACTTTTCAAATAGTTTCGCAAGGTCCATCGAACATGCGAATTTTATCACTTCTTTTCAATGATTTTGTCACTAATTGTAGTTTTCTATCAGCCGATTCGTATCTTTTGTTGGCAGCAGTCATTCGTTTTAATTTCTTCTTCCGATTTCACCTTGATGCTTCTGATACGGATGGTTCGAGCTATTTCTTTCATCTTGTCGCTGCTGTGTGTCACTTTCCCTTCTGTTCGTCGTATTTAAAGATGATGGACGGAATATTGAATGACTGGAAAAGTATCTTTCCGACGCTTTGATCCTTATTTTGACCTACTAACAAACTGAATACTGCATCACATACTGGATAATTTATTGAAGGTAATATAAACAGAGCACTCTCTTTTTCTTTCGTATGATAAGCTGCGACATATATATTTTATCCACATTATACGGATTTCTTCTGTTACACAAAGTGGATCTTATTCATTTTAATACTTTTTTAATATTTAAATACATACATATGTCATGGAACTATAGAGGTTTAAATAAATTCACATGTGAAAGAACTACTGGGTGGCATACGAATGTTGAATGGTATGTATGTAGATTATTGTATGTATGTATGTATGTATGTATGTATGTATGTATGTATGTATATATGTATGTATGTATGTATGTATTATTGTATGTATGTATGTATGTATATTGTTGTATGCTGATAACATGGAATTAGCGGTAATGGAGAATGAAAATGAATTACAGAGTTTGATAAGTAAATGAATTACATAATAATTTGACACTTAAAAGTGAAAAAATCTACACATTTAAAAAAAAAGTGACAGATTTGTTTCGCTTTGCAAAATCACTGTCAAATGTACTCGATAGAGAGAGAGAGAGAGAAACGAGTTCTTTTTCTTTTACTTAATTTTTTAAAACGTGCGCATTTAACTGCGTCAACGATCTTTTGTCAGTGATTTGAGGGAATACCTTTTCCACTGTTGTGTCATGTGTGTGGTTGTGTTATTTATATGTGTATACTTATATTAAGTATTTGTGTGATAATCTCATTTTATTTTTGGCTCGAGGAGCATTTGATTCCGATTTCCATTCCGATTTCTCGCATTCTTCTAAGTTTAAGCTGAGCTTTCTTTGCTCCTTATCTTTACCTTTGTAGATTAGTTTACTTTGCAGACTATCGAAGTGAATAAGAGTAAGAGTAGCCACCCTGTACCACCACCCTGTACCACCCTGCTAGACCTTTAAGGAGAATAATTACATATATTTATAAGATCAAGTGTAGGTGTGGAGTGTGGGGATGGGAAGGTATCGGCTGCGGCCTGTATGATTGGAGCTTCCCCGCATTCGCATATGTATTGAAGACATATTCGGTGAGAAAACCACAGAAAACTCATCGAGGGAAGTCGAGCTTCAGAGGACCTCTTGGCTCTTCCGTTATGCGATATTAACACATTCGGCTTGTTTGAGGAGTGTGAGTGTTGTGATGTATATAATGTAGCTTGAAGTCCAGGGGCGATGCTTCGCCCCGCCTGGTTGTCCTCTTTGGTCCGCGTGCCGCTCATCAGTCCTGGAGTCGTGTCACTCGAGCGCTCTTCCTCTGGATCTGAAATGTTAAACACTGGGCAGTATCAGGTTGTTAATTGTTAGAAGCTAGTTATTTAATGTTATGATGGTAGTAGTAGGGGCCCTGTTACGCTTGCCCTCCCGGGCCCTCGTCTTGCTCGTGGTTTCGCTCCGCCTCAGACCGGCTGAGAATTATGTGGTGTGGGAGTCTGTGTTTGTATCTGAAGGGTAGTTCATCCAGTCTTTTTTGTCGTCCGAGATTTGCGATGAGCGGGTTCGTGTGCGAGTTTAGATATATTTTGTTGTAAAAGTCCAGTGTCATCTTGTCGCAGTACTCCTTGATGGAGTACTCTTTTGTCCTCTGGTGTAGTTTTTTAAGACTTGCGCCCGGCATTGTCTTGTGAATGATCTTGAGTGCTTTGTTCTGTGCCGGCTGGAGTTTTTCGTGTAAGTGAGTGTGGGCGCTGTTCCAGACGGGTGCCGCGTATGTGATTACCGGACGCACTAGGAGCTTGTACACCAGTAGTTTGTTTTTCCGTGATAAGAATGAGTTTCTGTTGAAGATGGGTCTCAGCGCAGCGAAGGCTGCGAATGCTTTCTTTCGTGCCTCCTTCGTGTGGAGGTTCCATCTCAATTTGGAGTCCATATGAACTCCGAGGTATTTGACCGACTTACGCCATTCTACTGCGCTGTTACCCATCCTCAGGGGAGGGAGGTTCCCCACCGTCCGTCTTGTAAACATGACCGCTTCGGTCTTACTATCATTTATTTTTAGTCGCCATTTCCGGTAGTAGTCCGCCAAGATATCCAGGGCGTCTTGGAGGTAGTGGCTTGCCCTGAGGGGGCGTAATGATCGCGCGTAGCAGGCGGCGTCGTCTGCGAAAAGAGCAATGGAACACTGTTTCGGTACCGGGATATCGTGCGTGAAAAGAGCGAATAGGTGCGGTCCAATCAGGCTTCCCTGGGGTACGCCCATTGGGATATTTCTGGGGGTGGAGAGCCTCCCACTCACCCGAACGACAAAGTGTCGATCGGATAGGTATGATCTGAGGATTTGTATGATGTAAGACGGTGTACCCGTCTTAATCAGCTTGTGTACTAGGCCGTCGTGCCACACCGTGTCGAAGGCCTTCTCTAGGTCCAGTAGGACCATTCCCGTGTAAAAGTCCATGTTGAAACCCATCGACACGTCCTCGGCCACGCGGGTGAGTTGGTGTACGGTGGAATGCTCTGTTCTAAATCCGAATTGCTCGTGTTGTAGAGTGTTGTGCTGGGTATGATAAGGAGTGTATCTGTTCAGTATCACCTTCTCCAGGACTTTTCCAAGTACCGGGAGGAGGCTTATGGGTCTGTAGCTGGATGGGTTGTTTTTGTCCTTGTTTGGTTTGTGTATGGGGACTATTACGGCCGTTTTCCATTTTGGAGGGAAGTGACCGGTGTGTAGACACGCGTTGAATATTTTAGCTAATTGTATGATTGCGCGTGTCGGGATATGTTTAATTAGTGTATTGTGTAGGTGATCTAATCCTGGTGCTTTCTTGTTTTTGAGGCTTTTAATGATTTTCTGGACTTCCGCCGGTGTTGTGAGCGTATATTCGTGTTGTGCAATGTCTGCGGAACGAGTATTGAATTCGTCGAGTGTTTCTTGTACTGTGCGGTCTGTGTCCGCGTCGCGAAAGTGCGATGTTAACGTGTAGGTGTGCTCGTATGCGTCTGCTAGTGCATTGGCTTTTTCTTCGTGCGATGTGGCAATGTGTGTGGAGGTGTGGAGTGGTGGTATGTCTTCGAATCGCTTCTTAAGCCCCTCTGCGATCTTCCAAAGAGTGTCTGTCCCTGGTTCGATGTCCGCTAGTTTTGTGTTCCACGTGGTGTTTTTGTGTTCTCTGATATGTTTTTTGATTTCGTTCCGCAGTGAGTTTAACGCTATTTTATCTGCGGGATGGTATGTGCCTCTGTAGTGTTTCTGGAGTCTGTTTTTGATTTGGATAAGTGTGATGATTTCCGGCGGAAGTTTGGGACGGTGTGGAGTTATATTTTTAAGTGGTATGTAGGTATCACGAGCGTCTTCGATGATGTGTGTCATGGTTTCGACCGCGTCATCTATGGCCTCCGGCGAGTTGAACGTGGATGATGATAGGTATAATTGTGTGTTAATGTGTGTCTTGTAGCCCGTCCAGTCCGCGGCCTGGTAGTCGTATACAGTTTTTGGGGGGCAGATGATACGCTCCCCTATGGTGAAGTATACCGGAAGGTGATCCGATGAAAGTGCATTAATCACTTCCAGTCCGGCAACCCCCGGGTTACCCTTTGTGATCACCAGGTCCAGAGTGGACGGCCTCTGCCGTCTCGTTCCATAACGAGTGGGCATGTCGGGGTGGTGTAGTGCGTGATGTGTTGACTCAATGAATTTGAAAAGTGTATCTCCGTTCGTATTCTTTGTTCCCTGGCTCCACGCGGAGTGCTTCGCGTTGAGGTCGCCGGCCAATAAGACCCGCGATCCCATCGCGAGAGCCCTCTCCAGATCCTGAGTGTCAAGAATGGTGCTGGATTTGCAGTATGCTGCTATGAGTGTGATCGGATTGCCGTCAGTTTCTAGTCTGACCGCAGTTGCTTCTAATGCAATCCAAGTGGAATCCGATAAGAGTGTATGAGGTATGGTATCTCTAATGAGGATGGCCGTGCCTCCTCCCTTTGTAGCGCGATCATTGCGATAAAGGGAGTAGCCGGGTATTCTCAGATGTCTTCTTGGAAACAGATGTGTTTCTGTGATGAGTAATATGTCAATGTTTTTCTCACCGATCAGAAGCATGAGCTCGTCCACCTTGTCGTATAGTCCTCTGGCGTTCCAGGTGAGGGCTCTGAGTCCCCCGCGGGAGGGTGTCGCGCAGGTTGGGGTCCCCACTCTAGCCATCGAGCTGCTCCATTAGCTCGGCGATGAGAAGCGCCTTCTCGAGTTTGTCCCTGCATTGCGCCAGCCTCGGCCTCATCTGCATAAGTAGGCGGACGATCTGTGTCAGCTCCGCCATCTCGCCGCCCACGCGGCTCGGTCCGGCGGGTTCTGGAGTCGGCAGCAGCGGCGGTCGGCGACCGTTCCTCGGGTCCCTCGGGTGTGCGTGATTTTCGCGCTGTGTGTGTCCGAATTGTGCATTTTCATACTGCACATTTGTGTGTGGCGCGATTCCGTGAGAAATTGCGTCAGTGGTGGGTCGCACAGCACGGGCGCCCTGCGCGGTCGCCTGGTTTATTATTGGGAGAGGTGGCGTCTTACCCGTCACGACGCCGCTCCATGAGCGTCCCGGCGTCACGCGCGGTGCCATCCGGCGGGCGATTGACTCCGCGTACGCCTGTCTCGTAGGGCATTTAGAATAATTTGCGGGATGATCCCCGCCGCAGTTTGCGCATGTAGCCGGTGTCTCTTTGGTCTTGGGACACTCGGCCGTCAGGTGGTGCTCGGTGCACTTGACGCATCGTGCCTGGTGGTGGCAGTTGGATGACGCGTGCCCCAGTGACTGGCACCGGAAGCATTGAGTACCTAGGCCTTTCTTGGGCCGGTATTTGACGAGAGTCACTCTGCAGTAACAGAGGAATCTCAGCGTGACCTTGAGTTTACCCATGTCAGTTTCCCTCCCAAAGTGGGCAAGGTACATGGGCGCGCCTGTTTTGGTCGTCATTTTGACGACCTTTTGCGCTGGAAATCCCTGAGCGGAGAGGTCACTGGCGATCTCTTCCGTAGGTATCTCTGGCAGTCCTCTGATGACCGTCCTTTTCGTCTTATCGTCCACTTTCGTGAACGTGTGGAAGTATTTGTTTTTTGTGTCCAGGCCCTGGACGAGGGAGTCGTGGTCCTCAACGGAGTGGACCGTGATTTTTGCGGTCCCATTTCCCGCATACTTTAGTTCGAATTGGCCTTTCGCGAATTCGCGGATTAGGCCAATGAGACTCCCGTGGGAGAGGTCACCGAGGGTGATTACCACTGGCGGTAATTTAGACTTGCTTAATTGCACCCTGCGCGCTACGCTGGGTGTCTCTTCGACTACCTCACGAAGGCAGGCGTATTTGTTCACCTGCGGAATTTCTTCTGGGCCGGCCTCCTGCCTTCTTTTGGCAGGGGCCCGTGGGGTTTCCCACTTTTGTGCCGCCGGTCCCGCGGGGGATCGCGGCACATATAGTCCGTTTACCAGGTCACACACGACCCCGTTCTGCATATTTGCGTCTTTCCGCGCAGATTTCACACGGCACTCCCGTACGCGCGGCACAACCACTGATCAGAATATTAAGCGTTCGATTCGCACTCACTTTCACTTTTTTATATTTACACTGTGAATATATAAATCGGCCCTAGGGGCCCGCCTCTCAGCGCGCACAATGACGCAATACGCCCGCACAGCACACAGCGCCCTTAACCGGTGTAATGGGTTATCCCCGATCTCTATACCCGCAAGCGAGTATCGTGAAATATCTAAAAGAAATATATCCACGATGGTGAACTGAAATGTACTCGATACATTGCTTACCAAGCTTATATAGCAAAATATTTTACAATCTATGGCCTAAAACAAACATTTTTTTTTCAGAAAGAAGCGTGTTGTCCTGACATGTTGGGATCAACCAACTTTTAAACACTAACCAGCCTTCATAACACTTTAAAACTACAATATTATCTTTATCCAATTTTGATGTAAAATAATATGAAATACATTAATTTAGTTGAAAAGGTTTTCAAAACAAACCATTGGGATTTGTTCCTTTAGCCAAAAATGTTTTTTTTTTGCCAACCAAAAAAAGGTTTTATTAGGTTTATGGATGTGAAGTTGGTGAAGAAAGTATGTCGTGATTTTTTGCCAACCAAAAAGGTTTTATTAGGTTTATGGATGTGAAGGAGGTGAAGAAAGTATGGTTTGTCACTTTGTCCTCTTTGCCTACTCAAAAAGGGAAGTAGCGTGTTGATATTTATGTAAAAATGTTTACTTTATTATTGATGATTTATGTTCTAGTGAAATTAGAAGGTTGCATTTTGTATTTTTCAGTAAGAAGTAAAATACAAGAGAACGTGGAATTGAGAATGGAATGAGCCTCATTAACATTTGATCTTAATATAAATAAGTAAAATGCCATCGTGATTTATGGTTGAAAACAATATTTATTATCGATTGTTTTACTTAAATTGAAGTTTCTTTAAAATGAGTGAAATTTATGGAAACCTTTTGTGGAATAAGGCTGAAGAGTCGAATAAATTTTGTAGAAATGCGTGCACTTAGAAGAATGATGGGGTGACAATATATGATAGAATACGAAATTATTTGATCAGAGACGAATGTTACCTTAAGGCAGATGTTTTAAGTAAGATGAAGAAGAGTATTCTAAAATGTAGAACGAAGGAATGAAGAAAAATTAACAAAACAATTATTCATCACAACTGCGAGTAGAAAGCGTGGTAGAGGAAGACCAAGGAAGTATGGTTGAATCAAGGGAATGATAATTTGAATGAAGGAAATTTAAGAAATAAGATAAATTGTAAGAGCTGTAAGAAATGTGTGTGTCGAGATAGGAAAATCTGGCGCTCTGTCCTCATTGTCTAACTTAGTAGTGAAATGGCGTGATATGTATGAAAAAAGAAAACTAATCAAATATAACTATTATTTTTAATATAATAAATAACTGTCTAATGACGACCTCCGTTGCCTATTTGGTAAGACATTTGGCTTCTATCTGGGGTTTTGAGTTCAATTCTTTATGAAACCTAAAAAAAAAACAAGAGTACATCTAGTAAAAGATTAGGACTTGTGTTTTTATTGTTTTTTGGTATTTGGTAACGATATTAGAACGCGCAAGGCATGTTTCTTCACTTGTGGCAATATTGCGAAAATCGTGCAAAATAACAAACTAGGTGTGAGCCTACTCCAGTGGTTCTAAAACCGAGCCTACTCCAGTGGTTCTAAAACCCGAATACTCGATTAATGAGTCCGAAGACAATATTGTTTCCCTGCCACGCTTTTCAGTATGTACATATCGTCAATTCGGATTTATTGTAGGGTACCATATGAATGGAAAAAAAACCGCAATACATGTTTCTACATAAACCACATGAACTGATTATGGTTTGTTTTAAGATCAATGCCGAGGTTTACATTTCATTGTGTAATTGTATTATACTTTAGTAATATATAGTATAAGAAAATCCAAGTACCAACGTAAATCGAATCCGTAACCGTAGATTGGTGTCTTTGTAATGCAACAGGTGTCTTTCCAACGAGGTTATGAAGGTTGTCGCATTTGCGGCACGTCTAAGCAACTCTTTTGATTGTGAATATTTAAGGCAACATTTTATGTTTGGTATCATATGGTACAAGGCACATATACAGTCTAGTTATTTTAAGAATTATATTATTTCGCCGCTATAGAAGATAAGAATGAAAAAATAGCACAACTACATGAAAAAAACATTTAAACAATACAAAATCAGTTGTACTTACGTCCAGTATCTCTTCTTGATAAATACATTATTTGACATTATAATTTTGTCTTAAAATCAAACAAAAAAGTGACAGACGCTAAAAAATATAAGAAAAATAAAATGTTATAACCATGAAATTAATTTAATAACTATTAAACATTAACCATGACCACACTTATGCTCACACACGGATGTAAGTACAACTGATTTTGTATTGTTTAAATGTTTTTTTGATGTAGTAGGGCTATTTTTTTCATCCTTATCTTCTATAGCGCCGAAATAACATCATTCTTAAAATAACAAGATTGTATATGTGCCTTACAGCATATGATACCAAACATAAACTGTTGCCTGAAATATTCAGAACCAAAATAATTGCTTAGACCAGTGCTTCCCAAATTGGGGGCCGCGGGATTTCTCGTGGGGGTCGCGAAAATATTCATTACAAAGTACAAATATTCATGTGAGTATTAAATTGTTTCATGTGAGTATAGTTTTTATTTAAAAAAAAAGTTTTTAAGCAAGTTCCTATAATTTTGTGTTGAATATAAATATGTGTATTTTAATTGTAATAATTATTGCCAAATAAATCTTCAACTATAAAAAAAATGTTTTGGGGGGGCGGAAATTAATTACTTCAGATTTAGGGGGCCGTTACATGAAAGTAATTGGGAAGCACTGGCTTAGACAACAAATAAACCGTAAATGCGACAACCTGCAGCGTTACGGAATATCAAATCAGTATTCGTTCTTCGTTGATATCGTAGTATCATATGCTTTCGTTTTGTGCAGTACAACCTTATTGGCATCTTAAAACTAGTCTAAAATACATTAAAGAGGCCTGAAAGGAAAACCAGGCTGACACCTTTTAAAAAAATGGGTACCGATGGCAATCGAACCTGCAACATCCAGGTCGGGAGACTAGTGTATTTTATCAACTAGGATACGGAGGTTGTATTCTTAAAAACAAACGAAGAACAACGAATGTTTTTAGTATCCTTCTTATTCCATCACATGATTGCGCTAAAATTCGTACTTAAAATAACTAGCTTTTAATTTAAAAAGCACGCACAAGTGTTCAAACACTGTTGTTAATGCTTACAAGAGTGATGAATAATGATTTCTTTGAATAAATTGTAATATCATTTAAATTTGTACATGACCACAGAAGCCTCTGATACAATACACGCTATTAATGTTTCAGTTTGTACATATCATGTTACATATAAATAGTCTATAAAGCTTTTTTCTGGCAATGGCACGAAGCCGCTTCTTCAAAATGCAGGAATACTTTTTCTTTAAAATCTCCCCTGCAACAAGGATTTTAATCTCGACTTACGTATGCGAATTTCGCGTTGCAACATATTCTCCGTGTTTTGCTAGGTTGTGTTGAAGCATGTACACTCACTTAGGCTACCACAAAGAAAGCTAAAATCTTTGAGAGGAATGTTGAGAGCTACAAGGGTTGACAGTCTATAAAGATGACACCTTGAAAGGGAAAAAAATCACATTGTTTTTTTCGTGTCACAGGCACTTTACTATTGTAATACCGCCCAGAATTTTATTGCCAACCGGATAGAACTGAGCGTTGTTACGTGATGGACGCATTTCCTGTTTTATTTTGTCCATAAAGCAAACTCGAGGGTCAACTCTCTCATCAACAAGATTCATAAATTTGGAAACGTTACACTGTACAGATCTGTAATTTGGAAACGTTCCACTGCACAGATCTGTAATTTGAGATTTCTATAAAATATTACTAAATATACTATTTCTTCGTCTTTACAATATGTTCTTGGAAACGCTCTCAGTCCCTGAAGCAGTGTTTCTCAACCTTTTTAATGCGGAACCCTTGAAACATGATTCATATCTCAGGAAATCGCTACATAAAAAATATTTCATCAATATCAATATATTTATTTTTCTTTCATACACTTAAAGCTCACAAGGAAAATAATATATATATTATTTCTGATAGCTGGTTTAAATAAATGATTACTTACATTTTTCACAACTACGAATATAAAATTTAACAAAAAAATTAAATAATACATTTAAATCATTAGTCTATTAGTCACTATTTGTCGCGGAACCCCTAAAGATTTAAGAGAAGTCTAGTGTAATTGTTAGGAACATCTAACGCTAATCTTTGTAGTAATGCTGGACAGCTCATAACTCCTCGAACGAGTTTGACAACGTATACCGGGAGACGCAGATCTCTTCTTACACTCAAGGAGTTATACCCGAGCATGCACAGCAGTAACTGAGTAGGACAAATCCATGGATAGACACCAAACTCACTCATATAGAGATATCGTAGATATTTTTTTTGTACTTAGGGTTACGGAGAACCCCAGTTGAGAATTAATTGAGGGTGAGTAATGTAGTTTTAGTTTCTATGCCGGAACTATAGGGTTACGGGGAAACCCAGTTGAGAATAAATGGAGGGTGAGTAAGGTAGTTTTAGTTTCTTTGATCGAAATGTATGTCATCTGACCACATATGCATTTGCTCCTCCACTCCTAATCGATCAAAAGAGGTGAAGTAAATTTTATTAATCAAAATTGGTATATTAGTAGGATCCATAAGCCACACGTTCATTAGATACATTTAAATGAGAAATAAACGAGGTTATTATAACATTTTATCCTGTGAATTATCTCCAAGATAAACTGCATTATAATTTATTGTCACAAGTCATCTAAATAAATTATAAAGATAGTATATCTTTTTCATGATCCTCTACTCCCGATTTCCGACAAAACAGCGTTCCTAAAATCAAGTCATTTTCGGTACAAGACACCGGGTTCCTTGAGGACTAGAGTAAGTGACGCATGGACTAGGTAGGTCGGTCAGAGCCATCTGGTAATGGTTCAACAGGAAAAATCCACTCAGGTAAGGAAAGTACCTTCGCGTGCGGTTTTAATAAAGTATTAATAATGATCTCAGTTTTATCCTCAGTGAGATACAGGCAAAAGCCTAGTTTACTGGGTATACGACAAATAAAAGGCAACACACCCAGATCCATTAAAATTGTATGTCCAAATTAAATTACCTGTTGTTTTTTCGCAAATTACGTATATTTCTTGTCATGTGTAATAATAAATAATAAATAAAATAAAATAAATAAGATCTTCAATTCATTAAATATTATTCTGAATTGCGTGCTCAATGATCAGCGTCTTGGCCCTCTGCTGTGTCTTCAACTCAACTCACCGCCTATCTCCATCGCTCCCGGTCCTGGACCATACTTAATGCAGCACTTAAAAAATATCCCGTTAACTCGTTTATTTGATCCGTCCATTTCTTAAGACACCTTCCTCTCGCTCGCCTTCTCTCAACTGCCTCGGTGATCACCAGTTGCCTCAAATATTCATTATTCTTTCTAGCAACATATCCAAAGTACGTTAAGATTATTTTTCAGAAGGTTTCGAAAGTCTTTCTGTAATCCCCAATTCTTGAATGACACATACATTGGTGCGCCTTGCAGTTAATGAGTTACAACATCCTACCTGGAAGGCATCTATAAAGTTTCTATCCTTCTTCCTCATCGTCCATGTATTGTATTGTACAATATTACACTTTCGGTAATCCCCAATTCTTGGATGACACAGACATTGGTGCGTCTTGCAGTTAATGGGCTACAACATCCTACCTGGAAGGCATCTATCAAATTTCTATCCTTCTTCGTCATCGTCCATGTATTGTATTACACTTTCGGTAATCCCTAATTCTTGGATGACACAGACATTGGTGCGCCTTGCAGTTAATGAGTTACAACATCCTACCTGGAAGGCATCTATAAAGTTTCTATCCTTCTTCCTCATCGTCCATGTATTGTATTGTACAATATTACACTTTCGGTAATCCCCAATTCTTGGATGACACAGACATTGGTGCGTCTTGCAGTTAATGGGCTACAACATCCTACCTGGAAGGCATCTATCAAATTTCTATCCTTCTTCGTCATCGTCCATGTATTGTATTACACTTTCGGTAATCCCCAATTCTTGGATGACACAGACATTGGTGCGCCTTGCAGTTAATGAGTTACAACATCCTACCTGGAAGGCATCTATAAAGTTTCTATCCTTCTTCCTCATCGTCCATGTATTGTATTACACTTTCGGTAATCCCCAATTCTTGGATGACACAGACATTGGTGCGCCTTGCAGTTAATGAGTTACAACATCCTACCTGGAAGGCATCTATAAAGTTTCTATCCTTCTTCCTCATCGTCCATGTATTGTATTGTACAATATTACACTTTCGGTAATCCCCAATTCTTGGATGAAACAGACATTGGTGCGTCTTGCAGTTAATGAGTTACAACATCCTACCTGGAAGGCATCTATAAAGTTTCTATCCTTCTTCCTCATCGTCCATGTATTGTATTGTACAATATTACACTTTCGGTAATCCCCAATTCTTGGATGACACAGACATTGGTGCGCCTTGCAGTTAATGAGTTACAACATCCTACCTGGAAGGCATCTATAAAGTTTCTATCCTTCTTCCTCATCGTCCATGTATTGTATTGTACAATATTACACTTTCGGTAATCCCCAATTCTTGGATGACACAGACATTGGTGCGCCTTGCAGTTAATGAGTTACAACATCCTACCTGGAAGGCATCTATCAAGCTTCTACCTTTCTTCGTCATCGTCCATGTATTGTATTACACTTTCCTTGTATACAGTACAACCCGGGGGGCTTATTGTCACGTGGCTTCCAATCAACCAGAAATATGTTATGAGGTCTTAAGTGGAAACCAGATTGGAATCCTTTAAAAAAAATCTGGGTTCCTGCGGGATTTGAACCTATAATCTCGGGGCTGGGAGACACGTGTCTTACCAACTAGGCTACGGAGGCCATGTTTCCACTCCCTAACAATAAATATTACACAAAATAAATATGACTGTTGCACTTACAAACTAAACGCATTGAAATGCTGAAAAATACACTGCTACACCAATCAAGAAATATAATATTACATAATGTTCAATATTATTTTATTTACGAGTATGTATCCTATCACAATGTAAATTGAACAAATCACTCAAAAGCAATGTAGATCACAAATGTTTCTCTTAAACCACCAAACATTACTTTAAACATGTTAAATAAACTACAAAGACCTGCTTCTTGAATCGGCATCCAATTAATAACATCCATTATTCAAGACTATACGAGGTTTACTGAGATCTCAATTTGCAGTTTTTTCTTCGGTCGCATTAAAATAAGTTATAATCACCAGAACACGTGTTCACTCGTAGTAAATTACCTTATAATGTCCAGGTGCGTAATTATTGTGCGGTTAACGGTGGTCTCGACTCCAATTTACCTTTTTATTATTTCTCTTTCGGGCGTAAGCCTCCAGTTTATGGAGATGCGAACCATCCATTAAAGCAGATGCCGATACTGCAAAAAAATATCCGTAGCGCATTGCAGCAATGACAATTTGTGATAGTTATTGTTTTTTCAAGTATTTCTTGATTTTTTTCCGTGAGTGTTTTTAAAATATGATTTTGTTTATATATACATACGACATGTGATCGAGTCATGAAACATTAGGGCAAATTTAAGAATTCTGCTATTTGTTAGTATATTCTCAGATGGGGAAGATTTACGAATGATATCGAACGACGTGTATAAAAAAATTATAAAAAAAAATTAAATTGTTTTCAGTACATGTGTTTAACAGAAATTATAACTAAGCAGAAAAAAACATTATACGTATAACTAAGAATGGAACGAACGATAAATGTACGACTAACGAAAATTCTGATTTCATCACTTAATTGACATTTCATGGCATACAGATTTCCATTATTTACACCTTAACATACATTCGACTATCGTAGCCCTATACTCGTATATGGAGACGGTTTTTCTTGGCAAGTCGGACACGAAAATCGACGCGTTAACTATATCCAAAGACACGTACCATAAAGGTGCAAAAATTTCCAGCTTTAACAGGTTACAAGTGTGTGTGGACAGACACCACACCGGTCACGTACATCATATTATCAAGATACTCGTATATTATAGCTAAAATACAATATCTCTATCCTCGGTAGTATTTCAACCAGAGCGACAAAAAACGTTTTGTTTCGTTACATTACATACGTACCATCGCACTATCTCCCTGCTGGGGTAGGCAGAGAGGAAAAAGCACCACACTTTCCTAACTCGACACACATCCTTAGCCTTTTCTACATCCATACAACTACGATTTTTCTGACTTTCTACGTTTCCTTATTTCAAAATTTCATTCACTTGATCCAACCAATTTTCCTTGGGTTTTCCTCTCACACGCCTTCCACTCACATCTGCATTGTATATCTGTTTTGTTAGTCTTTCTTCATTCATTCGTTCTACATGCATAAACCATCTCAACGTGCTCGTCTTCATCTTTCTTAACGCATCATAGGAAACATTCAATGGGGCACCTTAACGAATATACTGGAACCGAATAGTATTAAAATTTATTAAGATTATATTCCGTCATCTTTAATTTATAGGAGTGAAACGTGGATATGGAAAAAAGGGGAAGATCTCAATAGATGCTGTAGAAATGCGTGCATTGAAAATAATACATGGTGTAACAATGTATAACAGAATACGGAACGAAGTGAATAAGGATGAATATGAACTGTAAGGATGAATGTGAACTTAAGGATGAATGTGATGTGTTGCGTAGGAGGAAGATCACTCAAAAGATGGATGAGTATAAAAAAATAATGAATGATGAAAGACTAAGAAAACAAATATATATTGCAAATGTGAGTGGAATATATGGTAAAGGAATACCAACGAAAATATTCTTAAATTAAGTGAATTATATTTTGGCATGATACATTTTTCACCTTATTGAAACCTTTCCAGCTCTTTATTTCGATTATTATCTCGTTCTAGCTACCCCTGTCTTAATACTTCTTAACCCTTTAACAGGCATAAGCAGAAATCGGTCGCATATGCGACCACCCTTATGGTTATACTTATAATAATTCATTTTCTTAATGAAACGTTTTTAAGTAACACAAATGTCAAATTGGCAAATGTAGTGGACGGGCAGAGGTCTTATTGAAGACGGATCGTCGTGAAGTTAGCTGCACGTTCAGTAGCAACGATCTAAACATCCGGTCAATTTATTGTCAAATATGTAAATATGTATTATAAGTAAATCACCATTCATTATATCTCATTTAAGAATTGTATTTCCTAATACAACCTAAACTTAGATATTATTACCTAAACATTCATTGGTCCCTTTTGCGACCACTGACATGACCCCTGAAATGGGCACAGGTCTCATATGCAACCGCCTCATTTCTAAAAAAATAATTTTTAACACATTTTCGAAGAAATAAAATTGATTTGATACACATAATAATGATTTATTCAACAAAAAACTCAATATCTCAAAAATAAAAACTTGCCCTATGAAGGGTTAAAGATTAAAAGTATTCCGAAAGAAAAAAAACGTCCGGAATGCTCAATTATTACATGATCATTTGAGATAGGTTAGCATGCTGCGCTTTCACACATTAAAAAAAATTTACACAAGAAATATATACAATTTGCGAAGAAACAATAGGTAATGTAATTTGGACACACAATTTTAATGGATCTGGGTTTGTTGCCTTTCATTTGTCGTGTCCCCAGTAAACTAGGCTTTTGTCTGTATCTCACTAAGGACATATAGCATGAAATAATAAATCGATAATTCTTTTCGATTTTGGATTATATAAAACCCTGTTGCACATTCTCATCAACCTGACAAACAGTGACACTCAAATACACATGTATACATCACGCGAAATCAAACTCCTCACACTTCATCACTCCAGACAGAGCGAAACATTCATCCCACAATATACCGCACACAAACATAAAACAAAAAAAAATACATATACATAAAAATACAAATATAAAACAACAAAAAACACTACACTCAAGAGCTCACACATTAAATTGGGTAGTATCAAATTATTGTACTTTATAATTTTTGAAGATTTTAATATTGAGTTTAAGAAAACGAATGACAAAGATAGTTGGGAAAATTTTAACTTTTTGTAAGGTAAGAAATATTTGAAAAAGAAGAGCGTGTATTTTTATTTTATGTTTCATCGACGATGAAAAGTAGTTTGTGCTTCATTTCCAATATTGAAAAATAACCTTAAAAATTAAAAAAAGGAAAATAATAAATTTTGCAAATCCAAATAAAACATTTAAAATAATACATAAAGAAGTATACACGAGTCAAAATGATTACAAAACTTAACACTATACACAGCTGAAATTTAAAAAAAATATACATAGCCGATCTCATGACAGTGGGCCGTCTCTAGTCAGTAGTCCACACCTTACCATGTCAATTTGACTTTAATGCGAAAATAATTACACTACAAATGAAATACTTCATCAACTTTGCAATTAGTAACTATTTCTACTACAAACGTTGTTGCCGCTAGTTGCTAATATATAATGTAAATAAATGTATTCGTAATAATCGGAGACAATGTTTGTACGTCGGTTACAAATGAATTCTATATTCAAAACCTAATTTAGTGTTTTAGTATTTTTGAACAGCTGTCACTTCTTGATATGATTACGTAAGCCAACACCTTTTGTCAGAGAATATTTTTTGAAAAAATCCTCACACTTTCACAAAAAAAAGCTGTGATCAAAGATTTTTTTAAATGAATTAAAAAGTAGTTTCAAAATATAATTTATAAAAGTTTTTCATTTAATTCCGCCATCATTGACGGCTTATTATTAGTTTAACTAAGAAAGACATGTTTTACCGTTGTAATATTTGTATTCCATTTAGAATTGAGGAATCGTAATTCGATTTAAAACATATCCATTAAGAATTGAGGAATCGTCATTCGATTTAAAACATATCCATTAAGAATTGAGGAATCGTCATTCGATTTAAAACATATCCATTAAGAATTGAGGAATCGTCATTCGATTTAAAACATATCCATTAAGAATTGAGGAATCGTCATTCGATTTAAAACATATCCATTAAGAATTGAGGAATCGTCATTCGATTTAAAAAACGTATTTTATGGATTGGTTCTTTTTTTAAATATAAAACGGCAAGTTACATAAAAAAAATATATTAATCAAAATCATGTAACTTCTAAAATATAATATATTTCTCAGCTAATAATTCTGATTAGAAACACAGAGTAGAACAAATGTTGTCATTCGATTTGCTACTCAAATAAAATAAACATTATTTAAACGTATTTATTAAATACGAGTAATTAGTACCATTACACTGTTTTCCTGTCAGATTAGGCAGAGGGGAGAGAGCGCCATACTTTCTTACGACATACATTCTTCGCCTCTTTTACATCCATACACTTTCTCATACAGCTCCCACAATTTCTCTGAATTTCTAAGTTTCTTTCTTTCGAAATATTATCAATTGATCCAATCATAATATCCTTGGTTTTCTGTACCACGCGTTCTACTCACATTTGCACTAACTATTGATTTTGTAACTATGTCTTCCTTTGTTCTACATTTATTAACATTTCTTATTTAAAATCGCATTTTTTAGACAATTGATGTGTTGAGTAAGATGATGAAGAGCATTCTGAGATGGTTTGGTTATGTGGAACGAATGAATGAAGAAATATATTAAAAAAAAAACAAATATACAGTGCAAATGTGAGTGGAAGGCGTGGTAGAGAAAGGCCAAGGAAAGTATGGTTGGATCAAGTGTATGATATTTTGAAAGCAGGAAATGCAGTCAGAGAAATCGTAGGAGCTGTATGAGAAGGTGTTTGAATGTAGAAAACGCGAAAGATGTGTATCTTGATGGCCAGTGCATGCAGCCAAATCGTGAGATTATATTATTTGAATTACCTGACATTCTAGTGATGTACGAGTATATACTCGTATATTTTTGGTGAGTTTTGCACAATATTTTTTTCTGGAATACACAACTGATAAAATAATGAAAAGTCTTATAAAATAGCCTACCTTTCTGTGCTACCTCGTAGTTACCATTATTGAACACTTGAAGAAAATTTGGTTCTATATTTGTTTACTTATAATACTTGTAGTTTTTTATAAGTAAATAAGTGTTTATTGAAATATAATTATTTGTTTTACATTTTATACAGGTTCAACATAACTATGTAGAAGAACACGTCTTTTTTAATTAAAAGTCTGTATTTAGCATAAACACATCAAGAACATTTTTATTTGTGCTTTCTAATGAAGTGACTTACCTTACCAAGTAATCCATGGTAAATTTATAAGTAAAAAATAGTCATACTGATTTAAATATAATAATATATTTGCAGAAGAGTAAATAAATAAAAGCACTTACCTTTACAATCAAATGGACTTGAAAATATCTCTAGAAATTAAAACGCAAGAGTCTTCATCAACTCTGCGCAAGTCTGATCAACACTTCATCACTATAATGATTAAAAATTGTCGACTTTGTACAAGGAAAATATTTATAAATATGTCGAATTAAACATTAATATGTAAAAAGTGGAATCCTACCTTGAATGTAACATTTTTTTTTATTGATTATATTTTGTTAATTCTAATAAATATGTCAATGAGGCATAACATTAAAACTAGACTGGATCTTTCTTTTTTAATAATAATAATAAAAGGGAATTTATGTAGTGCCCTTGAAGAGAGCAAACTCTCTTCAAGGGCACTCTAACTCAGGATTCAAATCCGTACATAAATTGAATGATGGAGGTGGCTGCAACTATTAGATTAAGAACTTTCCCATATCTGCGTATATGTATTTATAAAAATATATCAGGTAAGAACACTTCCTAAGGATAGAAGGACTCAAATAAACCTTTGTAAATCTTCCGATATGTAATATTAAAATATTTGGTACTCTTCAACTATTCTACGAGTATATCACAGGACCAGCAACAGCAAAAGCTCTATCGTAATACCCCACCCTATTGGATTAATTCGGAACAACCAATTTATTAGATTCAAAAGAAATCGGCCTTTAAGGTCTACTTCTCTCCGAAGGAACATCTCTCAAACGTAGATTCGAAAGGTTCAATGGAGACGTTCTATTAAGAGACTTTAAAACAAAGAGACAACCTTTGAAAGAAATCCGTTCGCGACACTTAGCCAACGTAGGCTTTTTAGAAGCAGACCAATATTTGACTATCATATATCAGCCTAGCAGCTGCATTTAAAAACAGACTGGAGTCTCCTGATTTGGAACACAAACATCTTACAACCTTTTTCATAACGATAATTTGATATAGCGCTGTACCTTAACCATAAAACTTACCTCAAAAGCGCTTCTTGATTAGCTTAACCTATTAACTGACAGAAAATGTATAGAGGACAAGTGATTTTTCAAGTCCACCGAGAACTTTTCCAATTTGGAGATTTGTCTCAGAGAGAACGGAAGACTTCCATAAAAGAGATCCGCTACCTGAAACGTTCTGTCGATATACATGGGTTTGACAACTCTTTAACCCTTCCCTTACGGTGATAAAAATAATACGCGTGATCCGGTGTTGGGTAGTGAGTACGCAATAAAAAATTAGCGATTTTAAATCGGAAAAATAAGAACATTCATAGATAATCCCCTTAATTAATTGTAATTGAAGTTAAAAATTATAATAATTGAGATTTATTTGCTGAAAACATTAAAAAACCATCTGAAAACATTAAAAAACGCTCACGGAACGGGCGTACGTCTAACCTATTGGCAAGCCTAGAGGCTACTAGTGGCGCGGAACGTCAGTCGCATACCCCGGCGCTTACGCCTTTGATTGCGACGTTGAGACAATTCAGGTTCTCGCAATTCAGTATAGTATGCAAGAGTGAGATGCGAATATAGTGTCGCGCTTCCCGCATACTATTCACCTATCGTCAAGACGAGGCACTCGCAGCGTTTAAATGCGAATTTGTTTTCGATCTTTACAAAACACCTCGATGTAGTCGATAAATTCTGATTATTATTAATATTATTTTTTAAATCAATGCGTAAATATATTATGGAGGAATACCTAAAATCTTAAACTTGTATTTATTATATTTATAGAGATATTGATGGTTATTAGAAGCAACGTGTAGAAGATACCCAACACAGGGAAGGTAAGGTTAAGGAAGCTGAAGAGTCAAATTCCCAGCGCTTGGCCTTCACCGAGATCTTCTCCCGTTTAAAACAATCCTGGAAATATCGAGTAACCTGATTGTTAATCGCCTTGAACACCAAAACTCCAACTGGCAACTTCAAGTCTACAAATTTCGCCATTCAACCTTAGTGTCCATGTTTTAGCAGGTCCATTCCTGGTCATTATTCTAAATTCTTCGGAAAATAATACTCCCAAAACTCAGAAGCCTTTGCTAATCTCCAAGGGATATACAGTTACTGGTTTTATTATGCTTTTAGTTTGTGAATAGTTTGTGAACAGTTCATAGTAGATATTTGTGGAATGCCAATCAATAATAATAAAATGACAGTTTAAATACCGCTATTTAGAGAATAAACTCTCCTCAAGACCGCTCTGGTTTGGGATTCGAACTCATTATTGACATAATAAAAATATTATTGTACAAAATAAATGTATCTAAGGCCATTAGATTTGGTATTTCCCTGCATCTGTATAGGTTAAGAAAAACACATTTGGTAAGCACACTTACCAAGGGAAGAAACCTTACACATTTGTCTTTAGGTGGAATGTAGTATATTGTGTAGTGTTCATGGCCGCGCGGTAGAGTATTGCACTTCCGTGAGGTTACTCCCCTCAAATATTTGGGGGTGTTAGGATACAGATAACGTATGCCCATTATAAATATTATATATTTGACAGCTGAAAAATGGCAGCAAATTTTAAATTGTAGTTCTTGTTGCGCCACCCTTTAGAACGAAGTTTAATAACGGCTCCGGAATTGAGTCAAGCGATTATATTTCCGATAGAAAGTTAGCCATAGAGAGTGAGTATTGACAGGAAACCGAGTCTGTTGGTCGAAGTAGCACCGTACATAGCACTGTACCTCGTGTATACATTCATATTATAACTTTATGTATAATGTATATTTGAGTCGTCTCATGATCATAAGATTACTGCAAATTGTATACATTACGTCTTTGCTGAGAAAACTGGTTGGTTCCCTGGCGTAACTCTGCATTTAGAAATCTTTCTATCAAAATACTTATATATAATGTTGTATCACAGTATCACACTTGCATATATAATGACTAAATAATCGACAATAATATATGTATTGAGACTTAGAATGGATTCATAGTTGGTCGTGTTTAAACGGTGAACGTACTGTCACGAACTTCATAATTATCAAACAATTGCCATTCATTAATTTGTACAGTGCCCTTGAAAAAAATACAATATTATAATATTTTATTTTGCTTTCTGCCACAAAAACTAAGCCTATCAGAGAAATTAATTTCAGTTTGTAAAAAAATAACACATATGAAAAATGTTAACACTAATTATAATTAGTAGTTTAACACTAATTATAATTACTAACATACAAATAAATAAACTAATAATTAATAGTTTATTTATTTGTATGTTAGTAACTAACTTATTGAACTGTTTTGTAATATTATCATAACATATTTGGTATTATTAGTATCTGTGAATATTTGGTAATTTAATACCTTTGTCAAAGAAACTATAAACAAAAAAATACACACTTATGCTATATACTCGTACAAAATAGTCCAAGATACTAATTATCAAAATAATTAAGATAGTTAGAAGAAACTTACAAACAAAACAACAAAGATTGTATCTTTGTTACTGTGTATATCTTGGAGGATTTTGTTAATTAGTATCTTTGACTGTTATGTACTCGTATATAAGTGTCTGTGACTTTTTGTTTATAGTTTCTTTTACTGTTTTGTATGTTGCGATCTTTGTTGGTTTGTTTGTAAGTTTAATTCTATCTTTGAGTGCTTTGTTAATTAGTATCTTTGACTCTTTTGTATATAACTGTCAGTGACTGTTTTTTAAACGTTTCTTTGACTGTTTTATATGTAAGTATTTTTAACTGTTTTGTTTACCTATGCATAAACAAACTCTGCTAACATCAAAAGAAGCTTTGAGTAAAAATAGGTTTGAGTTGCAAAAATGAGACTGCATTGTAAAATGTAAATTGGTTTTCAACGTACAGGAGCACGATAGTTATCACCGTGCAGAACATATACTCGTAAGAGAGGTTAATGCTTCAGTGAGTTGCCATCGCAGTTAATCTTATGAAGACAGCAATTAACCGAGAGGTCAATGAGTCCCAACACCTACGACACGAGTCAGCGAGGGTGAAAGTGATTTCTCCCGTCTTATCTCTAGCAATCTGTTTATTTGCACTGATTTACTGTAATTGCAATAACATTAAATAAGAGTATATAATAATTGTATCCCATCATGCCTCAGGGGACTTTTAGATGAACGCCTGTTAACCATTCCGTTCAGTTGTGTCAAATCAATAATTTTCCATAGCGCCTTTAACAACATCGACCAAATTGAACGTTTCATTACAAAACATTGCATTTTGTGTTAACGTTGTTTCATTGCAAAATATTATATTTTTTGTTGGTGCTATTTCATTACAAAACATTGTATTTTGTGTTGCCGCTGTTTTAATAAGAAAAAACATTTTGTAATTTATTTTTATCAAACACTGTTTATTCCACTTTTTTTGTGACGGTATAACCCTACCGGTTTCAAGGCTTTCACCTCATCTTCAGGGGAGCACAAACAAGACTAAATGCTGTTCAAACTGGTACCGATATATACGCTTCAACGGTTGGAGGCTGGGGGGTGAGGAAGGCACGGGACAATTTCGGCCAAGAGCGGAGAAATTTTGGGGAAATAACTGTTCAACAGATGTTCCGATCGGTGTACTGACTTAGAAATTTCTAGGGCCTCTAATCTGTCCAATTTATTTTCGTTACCACTGATATGTAAGAATTTGGCATCATCGATAGAAAAAGTATGATTCTCACGGTGACAATGATTAGCCATTTCAGAATAAATTAGAGGATTTGTTAAGGCGGATTTGTGTTCACGATTAGGGCTATACCGTCACAAAAAAGTGGAATAAACAGTGTTTGATAAAAATAAATTACAATGTCTTTAAACCTCCACAACGTTAATGCCTTAACTATAAACAACATAAAAAAAAACATTTTGTGTTAACGCTGCTTCATTACAAAACATTGTTGTTTATTTCATTACAAACTATTGCATTTTGCGTTAGCGCTGTTTCTTTACAAAACATGGCGTTTTGTGTTACCGCTGTTTTATTACAAAACAATGCCTTTTGTATTTGAATTTTAAAAAGAAGCTCTTGTGGTGGCGCTATTATGAGATCTCTTTATAATTGAGTCGTTGAGATGCAAAACCCGCTCTGAAAGACTTTTGAAAGAAGAGTTTTGAGTAAATGATGACTAACTACTTCGTAAATGAAATATGAACGCGGTATATTTTCAACTTTATGCCTTTAGAAACAATAAATATTATAAGTCCCATAATAAGTTTTAACAGATACACAGTGAAAGATGAAACCTTTTTTATTAAATTATGTGCAAAGCGGATTTTGACATTCACCTTCTTCCAGAGCGGGTTTTGTATGTATCTTGAACACTCAATTCACAATAACATACTTTACTAGCAGCAGATTAGAGTGCGGCTTAATCACATCTATAAAATCAAAACTACCTTATAGTTGAGTGAGTTTAACAGGTATTCTTAATACATCTTTATTGTCGGGAATATGGTTTTTACCTATGGGTTTGTTTCAATTTTTTTAATGGATATGCATAGCAAAAACTACGTATGCGTTAGAAGATATGTGCGCACCTGTTTGTACGTATGCAATTTGTACAAACACACCTCTTGTAGATTAGTTTATACATACACACCTCTTGTAGATTAGTTTGTACATTAGTTTGTACATACACACCTCTTGTAGATTAGTTTGTACATTAGTTTGTACATACACACCTCTTGTAGATTAGTTTGTACATACACACCTCTTGTAGATTAGTTTGTACATACACACCTCTTGTAGATTAGTTTGTACATACACACGTCTTGTAGATTGATACACTTTACAGATCATTGCATACATACGAGTATATACCATCACACCATTTTCCTGTTGGAGTAAGTAGAAAGAACAATCCTAGTTCAAAACTCACATTTCACTTCTTCCACGTCCAAGCATCTTCTTATACTACTCCTTCGAATTCTCTTCTTTCTTACATTTCATTCTTTCAAAATATCATTCCCTTACTTTCCTCGTTCTTTCTCACATACACCTTCCACTCACATTTGCACTGTATATTTGTTTTGTTATATTTTCTTCATTGATTTATTCCACGCAATCAAACCATCTAAAAATGATCTTCGTTATCTCAATTTATTAACCTTCAGCATGCATTCTTTTCAGTGTACGCATGTTCTACAGCATTCATTCGGCTCGTTTATCTTTTTCCACATCCACGTTTAACTGCCATACATGAATGTAATAAAATACTGTAGTAAGCTATCTCTTCAGAATGTCACAACAATATTTAGAAATAGCTACTAACTTTGTGCTTTACTTTATTAATATTATATAAATAACCTAGTATAAACGAAACATTAAGGGCAATAATTTGCCTCTGGAGTTGAATAATCTTGCATCAACATGTGGAAGGTTTCGATTCTGCAAAGCAACTTGCATCTCGTTCTACAAGTGAGCCCATGTGTTTTCTATATCTCAAGATCTATCCATAAAATTTTTGAAAAATCAAATTGTTCTTGTTCTATGTAAGCGTTGTTCCACTAAAAACATATCTAAGTTCTTTACCATTATAAAATAATAAGTCTTCCACAATTACGTTAGTCTATTTGGTAAAATTTGGTAATATTTAGTGATGTACATACATATATTGAATTTAAATATGCATATTAATATTAAATAAATTTAAATAATGATTTTGTAATTACTCTTTGTATTATTACTACTGCTTTTTGTATCTCCATGTTAGTTTAAGATAATGTTTTGTATTTTTTGTCAATAATTTTAAGTACTTGTATAACTTGTCATTTGTTCATTTGAATAAAAAAGACACTTTTGTGTCGTAAATTAAATAAATTAAAATAAATAAACAGATTTTTGATAATAATCGGTTTGAGCATATTTGTATTAGTGCCCCACTGACTTTGTTTCTTATCACTACACGCTATGATAAACTGTTATTTCTTGAGACACATAATGAAATCATGATATTTTATCAATATTAGTTAGATTTTGTAATATAAACCTGCCATAATAAAGATCTTGCTTTGATACATGAAAAACAGACTTGACTGCACCATTAAACACTTGACGTGGAAGGCGTGCAATGATAATATCATGATTTGAATGAAATTTAATAACCATCAATGCCAAATCTAGTTATCGAATAAGATAAGCAGTAATGTTAACGGATCATCAACAACTAACGTCACCTTCAAGAGTACTTGTTTATTAATAGAACGTATTTCGATTTACGCGGAAGATACGTTTCAAGAAAATTTCGCTCAAATCGAACTCGTACAAATAGAGGTCAGAAACTAAAACAAAATATGAATAAACGTTACAAAATATCGATATTCGCTTAAACTGGGGTACATTACTCATATATTACTGTTAAATGTCGAATAAAGATACCGAAAATCGCGTTAAACAAATCTAATAAAAAAAAACATTTTTATTTTTTAGTAAAAATAACATTTTTTGATACACTGGTACCATTTTTTAATTAGATAATCCACCCACACTAAGTTGCCACCGTATCAAAGTCACTTATGCTTTTATATGAGTCAACATAATAAAGTAAATAAAAAATGCTAATTTAAAGCTTCAACTCGTTAAATAAATAAACATCGATTTGTTAGTGGAAAGGTTCATCAAATAAAGAAGAAATACAATATTCATAGGACACTGCCAAGATATGGCATTGAGTAAATCAAATAAGTAACACAAAGGTCAACTAAAATACACAGGATCTAAAGTTTCATCATCCAAACCACACTCTCAGCCCGCATCCTTTAGAATACTAATTCAGTAAAGGTGACTAGATGACCCGGGTGGAAGACCAGCGACTTATCAACTAGCCATGGATTTCTTATCTTAGTTTGTACTTTAAAATATTACTATAAAAATGTTTTATTATTATTGTACATAAGTTGTTTTGTAGTACACTTTCATATATACAGTACAGCCTTGTAATCTTCTTGCCATGTAGCAATCTCTTCCAAATTATCAGAAAGGTATTACAAAGGTCGTAAGTAAAAACCAGACTGGAGCCCTGTTTAAACAATGGGCAGCAACAGGAATACTCATTATTATTATGGGGTGAATTTATGACAGAATGAAGAATTAAGTGATTAGGGAGGAATGTGAACTTAAAGATGATTTGTTGAGTACGGACAATATTGCTTTGAGATGGTTTGGGCATATAATATAAATGAATAAAAAGAAACCAACAAAACAAATATATAGTACAAATATTAATGGAAAACGTGGTAGATGAATACCAAGGTTGGATCGAGTGAGTGATTATGGTTGGATCGAGTGAATTATATTTTGAAAGAGGTAAAAGCAATCGTGAGAACTGTATGAGAAGGTGTTTGAATATGAAAGGATCGAAATACGAATGTGTGTCGAAAAAGGAATGTCGAACACTCTGTCCTCTCTGCCTACCCTGATAGGAAAAAGGCGTGTTGGACTATATGTATATAAAAAATAATATTATACTTCTTTTGAATTGTATTAAATTGTTTTATTTACAAATTAATTTGATCGGCTTATTATCATGTAGCCGTTTCTTCTAACCAACCAGAAATGTATTACAAATACCTTTAGTGACATTATCATTTAGCCGTTTCTTCTAACCAACCAGAAATAGATTACAAATGCCTTAAGTGATATTATTACGTAGCCGTTTCTTCTAACCAACCAGAAATGTATTACAAATACCTTTAGTGACATTATCATTTAGCCGTTTCTTCTAACCAACCAGAAATAGATTACAAATGCCTTAAGTGATATTATCACGTAGCCGTTTCTTCTAATCAACCAGAAATGTATTACAAATACCTTTAGTGATATTTGGACTGGAATATTTTTATTGAATAATTAGAATTATTGATAAGAAGCAGATTAAAAACGCTATGACACAAATAAAAAATAATTATAATTTATATATGACTAACAAAACAAATGTAGTGTACAAATGTGAGTAGAAGATGTGGTAGAGAAAGATTAAGGAAATAATCGTTGGAACAATTGAAGTATATTTTGAAAGAAGGAATCGTAGAAATTCAGAGAAGGTGTATGAATGTAAAAGATGATCATGATGTTAATATAGATAGAAAAGTCTTACGACCTCCATGGCCTAGTTGGTAAGACGTCTGTCTCCCAATCCGGAAGTTGTGGGTTCAAATCCCGCTGGAATCCAGATATTTAAAAATGTATTCCAGTGCAGTTTTCACTTAAGGCCTCTTTAACATATTTCTGGTTGGTTGGAAGAGATTACCACATGGCAATACGCCCACCAGGTTGTACTGTATACAACGCAAGTGTAATACAATATAATACAATAATGTGCTCAAAGAATCGGAGGACTTGTCGAAGGCACATTGTCGACAATCTGTTGGTGATTATAAGACTAACAAAACAAATATATAGTACATTTGAGTGGAACACGTGGTTGAGGAAGATCAAGGAAAGTTTGGTTGGATCAAGTGAATTACATTTTGAACGAAGGAATCGTAGAAAGTCAGAGAAGGTGTATGGATGTGGTAGAGGCTAAGGTATGTCTATCGAGATAGGAAAGTCTGACACTCTATCCTCTCTGCCTAATTCTACAGGAAAATGTCGCGATGGTACGAATGTGTGTAATAATGCAAGAAATTATTAGTACATTTAAAGTGACCAAGAATAAAATAAAATAAACTCTTCTGGAAGTAAGATACATATTGACTTCTACAAATGTTAGCATCTTAAGTTTAGTTTTCCTATTTAGTCATTTAATGACTCCAGTCACGGGTCTAGGGGGAAACTCGTGCGTGAAAGAGCCATTATTTGGACATCACTCCGGTCGATTATCCAATTCACCGCGGTTCTGATCCGGTAAGAAACTTTTTCTAGATCAGGGGTCGACAAACACAGATCACACAGTATGACAATAAGACATTACTAAAAACCTTGCCATTCTTAAAAGTTCTTAAACCAAAGTGAGAGAGAAATTGATGACCTTACAAAATTATTTAAAATTGTTGACTCATAGTTCGACAACCCGGAGCTAGCTCAGCTTATTCCACAATGACATAGATAATATACAATGACAGTCTCCGTAGCATATAATAACACCCTCCGTGGCTCCTAGTTAGTAAGATACTTGTCTCCGAGCCCGGAGGATTGGGCTGAGAGACAAGCGTCTTACAAACTAGGCCACGGAGTGATGTTGGAACCCAGATTAAAAAAAAAAAGAATTCGAGTGGTTTTCACTTAAGACCTCTTTAACATCTTTCTGGTTGGTTGAAATATATTGCTACATGGAATACCAGGTTGTACAGTATACAACAAAAGTATAATACAATATATAGGTTACAGTATTAAATAATACTTTATTTGAACTGTATTATACTTTTTTGTTATGACGGGTTTATTACCATGTTGCAGTTATTTGTTGTCTTACATTGAACGATGCTGATATAGAGAGAGTGAAAATTTTTAAATACCTCGGAAGTATCCTAATGGAAGACCTCGACCCAGAAACCGAAGTCAAGTGCAGAATTGAATCATCTCGTGCGGTTTTTAATAAAATGAGAAGCGTATTCTGCGATGATAATCTAAACTTGAAACTTCGACAACGGTTAGTCAAATGCTACGTTTGGTCAGTGTTATTGCATGGAGTAGAATCATGGACCCTCAAAGTTGGTAGTATGAACCGACTGGAAGCATTTCAAATGTGGATGCACTGGAGAATGCTACGGATACCCTGGACGGATATGGTCAGCAACACAATGGTTCTTCAAAGAGCCAAAGTTGATAGAAAGTTGCTGATTAATATTATAATCCGAAAGGTGTCCTACTTGGGTCATGTACTTAGAGGAGCAAAGTACAAATTATTGCACCTGATCATCCTAGGCAAAATAGAAGGCCGAAGAGGTGTTGGCAGGAGGCAAATCTCCTGGCTCCGCAATATACGTGATTGGACTGGCAGGCATAAGGGGCATTAGAGATCTTTTTCGGGCTGCCGGGGACAAGGATGTCTACTCTCAGGTGATATTCAACGTTGGGGGTGGGGGGGGGGGGGAGCTGACATGACACTGGGGAAGAAGTTATTTCCAACCAAAAAAATATTCAAAAATGTCTAGTAAAATCCAGATTGGAACCGTTTTATTGATTTATTATGATTATTAATAGCAGTGGATTAAATAAAAACGCTTTGAAAAAATCAGGTACCAACCTCTGTTTTGGAGGACCACTTAGTTTGATCTCACCATCACCCACGCTGGATGGGGACAAAATAAGTCCCCGTCCAGCGTGATCTACACTAGAAGATCGAAATGTTCTTATTTTTTTTATCAGCGTGACAAAGAGCGCGCAGAAGAAGGAACTGCCCAAAAGGACTTCTTCTCCGGTGGCGACACATCTAAACGTGAAAAGAATAATAGTAACGACGGACTTAAGATCCGATATCACAAGAGAAGGAAAATTACTCGCAGCGCAGTAAATTACCAATTAAGTGGCTTAAGGTCTGGAGTTTAAACAGTCCAGCAAGTTGCCAGTACTTTCACAGAAAATTTAGAATGTAGCCAAACAATCTCTTGACGCCACTAGATCGGTGTAGCCAATCGGTCCGAAGATGAACCGATGTAAGGTTAAATGGAGTTCCCTTCGGTAATTACTGACTCTATTTTCACCACAGTACCACAGAATGTGCTCTGTGGATTGATGCAGATGGTAGCAAAAATTGCAAAAAGGTAAAGGAACAAAATTGAAGCGAAAGAGTTTATCATTGAAGCATTCATGCCCAGAGATAAATTGGGTGGTCCAATAGGTTGGGTGTACCCACGGGTAGCCGAGGTGTGCCCTGATCCAAGGAAATAATTTAAATGACTGTCTTCCCACGAATGAGAACGATAAACGATGTTGCCAAGTCGACAAGACAGGCATCTTTTTTGGAGGACATGCATCTTTTCAACTAGGCCACGGAGGTCGTCTCAATTTTTGTGCTACTATATCAGAGAAGAATAATTGTGACCGGATGAACTCTGTCGACTTCTGCCTGTGATGAGGTCGTGATTCATATTGATCCACAAAGAACTATGTTCATTTGAAGTAAAACCGATTTTTACTTTTATTGTCCGGAGACTTTTTCTTATTTCATCTTTAAAGCTTTTCCATTATTTTTTTTATTTTAGACATCTAAATGAACCTCGTGACTATTAATTATTATTTTTGAACCACGAAGACGCTAAACAAAATTAATATACATGGTGTTTGGTAGATAAAGACGAATTTGTCACCCATACCCCTATATATGGAAAATACACTTATTCAGATTCTATAATTCCATCAACTTCCAACCATCCTAAAAACCATAAATTCACCAATTTTAACTGTATACTTCTTAGATTGCTCAGTGTCCCCATAACTGATGAAATTTTTAAAAAGGAATTAATAACCATAAAAAATAGCTACAAATAATGGCTACCCTGGAAGCCTCGTTGATTTACTTGAAAAAAATAAAACTCATAAAAGATCATATATTTAACGACACCTATAAATTGAGCAGTCGTCTTAATAAAAAACATATACGAAATAACCAATAAAAATCCTAGTACATAAAGTCATCTTTTTACACCAATTTTAATCTCCGGAAACTCCGCCGGGAAAGGCAAAAATGGAATACTTATCAACAGTGGTGTGTGCTGTGATACTTTCTATATACGAGAGACAGGAAGATCTTTTGAAAAGAGATTTCGTGAACACAAATCCGCCTTAACAAATCCTCAAATTTATTCTGTAATGACTAATCATTGTTACCGTGAAAATCATACATTTTCTATCGATGATGCCAAATTCTTACGTATCAGTAGGAACGGAAATTGGACATATTAGAGACCCTAGAAATTTCATGTATTTCGTGTAAAAGTCAGTGCATTGGGGGTGAACATCTGGCCAACACATATATTCCCAGAATCTCGCCGCTGCTCGCTGAAGTTGTCTCCTGCCTCCCTCCACCCATAATCCCCAAACCGAATATTAACCATGGCAGTACCAGTTCGAGCATAATTCAGTTTCGTTTGTGTTACTTACCGGTAGGGATATACCGTTATTTAGAGTGGAATAAACAGTGTTTGATAAAACAAATTACATTGTCTTTAAACTTCCACAATGTCTTAACTATAAATAATTTATTTTAACATGACTGCTAAGCATACACTATTAGAAAGGTGCATTGACAACATTAGAACATGTGAAGAGGTAATAATACTTGCACACGTACTTGATACGTGCGAGTATTGTTACCAGATTAAGTATTTTACCAGACTGGGGCCAAATTTTTGGTTTTTGTCTACCATCGGGAATCGAACTCGAAACTTCGGGTAAAAATCGAGTTAAGGTTCACTGAGGTTGTTATACTCGTATAAAAGTATTGTAATACGAATGACTGAACCAATACCATTGTGGTTGCTTCCTTGACGAATGTAACTTAATGTCGCCGACTCAAAGTGATGTGATATTGAATCGCTTACATTGTGTGCCTCAGTTAGTTTATAAGTGTACAACACTGGGTTTAGTGCCACATAATGGTTTGATTACAAATGGAGAAATTTCTCGGGAAATCTCGAAAGTTAA
The DNA here is from genome assembly GCA_949825065.1 of Odontocerum albicorne. Lineage (NCBI taxonomy): Eukaryota > Metazoa > Arthropoda > Insecta > Trichoptera > Odontoceridae > Odontocerum > Odontocerum albicorne. The sequence goes on from OX463850.1 coordinate 30,333,686, forward strand.
GAACGGCTGTGGTGTAAAGAAATTTGAATGTTTTCTGTGGGTTTATGATACTGGAAAACTTTATGTTATATACTTTATATCATAAACCTTATGCCAAAAAACTTTGTCATTTGTCTGGTCCAAATATGTTTTTCCCATATTATTCGCTAGTTGCCACCTCGAGTGGCGGAACGTGGTCAAATACCTCGAAATGCACCTTGACCGGCGACAGACGGGAAAAATCCATCAGAATACCATCGGAGAGAAAGGTCAAAAGGACATCAGTAAGAATTCCACTGGCGCAGTTTCCTTTCGTCCAAAAATAAGCTCCTACTCTATAAAACACTTATTCGTTCCATTTTGACCTATGCTGCATCCGTTTGGGGTAGTGTGAGCAACAAGGATTACTTGAAGCTTCAACGAGTGCAGAACAAGGCCTTCAAGATCTCTTTCAACACCCATCCCAGAACAAACCTCTCCCGACTTCATGCTGAACAGCGTGAATAAACCCTCGCAACACCACATCCTCGCTTGACCTGTGAAGTTCCATAAAAGTCAACAGAACCACAGCAATCCTCTAATCGCTACCCTGGGGGCTTATGAGAGCAAGTCCGACCTACCTTTCCGTTACGACTATTAGCATAGGCTTTCGAGCATCATCTGTTGCCTGACAAGTCCACCCACAGTATTAGCAGGAAGGACCAAGGTCTGAGTGAATGTGATGGAATGCAAGTAGTCTGAACGAGTCGACATGTACGTGCTAAATAATTAGTTTACAAGAATTGTTATCTAGTTATAAGTTAGCATTTATGTGCTAACTATTTTTAAGAAATTAAATGTTAAGATTATTAAAAAAATAAAGTACATGTAGGAAATTAAAATAGAGATATTTCATAGTTATAATACACATATACAATTAGTTCTTAAGATATATCATACATCTGTGTTTAGGTATAGCTTTTGGCAAACGTTTGTGCTATATATTCTATATTATAATAAATAAAAAAGTGGCCAATGTTTGCGTTATAGATTACTTTATTAAATTAAAAAAAAACACACACACATAATTTGACGCAATGACAAACATATTTTTTTTATTCAACAACCAAAAGCATTTTTTATTATCCTTTAAAAATGTTATTCCTTTGGCCCAATGGCAGATTGAATTCTCACGGTTGATCAATTAATCTGCATATATGATAGAAACCCACTCTACGGAGACTACAGTTTTAAGACTGATGCCGGATTTGTTGACTGGGATAGAAGATGGGAAAATAGCTTTAGTCACTGTTCTGGATATGAATGCTGCCTTTGATACTGTCGATCTTGAATTTTTTTCTCAAATACTTAAGGATGAGTATGGGTTTTTAGACAATGAATTTTAGCCGAATCTTATCTATCAAATAACGGTGATCCGTTGTTATCAATCAAGAAGAATCTTCTCAGGAATCCATTGTAAAGTATGGTGTACCACAAGGGTTGGTACTGGGGCCGCTGCTTTCACTTCTTTGTACTTATAATATCAGTGATTTTATTGGCATGGAGGGTTTTGAGTCTCAAGTTAATACGGGTGATACTTTTTTTAGATTCTGTGATCCAAGGTGAAAACATATTCTGAAAAAGTATACTTCCAATTGCATTCTCAATATCTCATATTGGATTTTAAGAATTGAATTAGAATTAAATCCAAGTAAAACGGAATTTCTCTGGGCGTATCAAATACCTTCTTGATAGGGATGCTTTATCAGCTATGGATGTTATTTATTTAACACTTTTATTGCAATACAATCTGGCGGGATTATTGCCAGGCGGCAATCTCTTTCAACCAACCAGACAAAAGTAAATGAAGAAAGTTACGTGGTCGCATAAATCATTCAAATTACTATCCATCCCCACGAAATCCATAAACATATACGTGAGCACATGCCCACGAACCCCACAAAGACGGACAATCCCCCGAACATTCTTTTTCATATAAAGTGAGATATCGTCAATCAAAAGGAAAGGAAGGGATGGTGGAGAGGAAAGGAAAAGAAAAATCAGGAATGAAACACGTGTTAGCATCATTACAAAAGATAGTATCATATTTCTTGGTGTCTGTCTTGATAGTCAGCTCTCCTTTGCTGATAAATTGGTTATACGTTTTCTTCAGGCTGCTTAAGTCTTAAAGAGTTAACATTTTTGTGCGTCGATGTTTTTCAAGGATAATAAAAAATCTTATTAATTCATTTGTTGTGTCGCGTCTGGATTATTCTAAATATTCTTGTTTGCCTGAAATATAAATTTCTAGAATTCAGTCTGTTTTCAATGTAGTTGTTTGGCTGATATACGAGTATGATAGTCATAAATATTACCATATTGGCTCGCTTCTAAGTCAATACTGCCATAAGTGTCGTGAACGGATTGATTTTAAACTTTGTTTCTTTGCATTCAAGTTCTTTAATTGGATGTCTCCATTGTATCTTTGTCTAAGGGATGTTCCTTTGGAGAGAAGTAAAACTTTAAGGTCGATTTCTTCTTCATCTTATAAAGTGGTTATTCCAAAACAATCCAATAGGGCGGGTATTATGATAGAGCTTTTGCTATTGATGGTCCTATGGGCGGAATGGTATGTCTCCTAGTGTCCGAGATATGGGTGGCGTGTGCAGCATTAGGAAAATATTAAGACAATTCTTTTTGGGAAGTCTTATTAAAATTTATGAGTGGGTTCAAATCCTGAGTTTCCTTGGGGAGAGTTTACTCTCTATGCGGCGCTATATAAATTGGATTTTTATTATTTTTATTGAGATTACTTTAGCTTCCAAAAATCGCAACAATAATCATTCAAAATAATGAAGGCTTAAATTATTTTAACGAATTGTCAAAAAGCAATAAATAAATAACATATGTAGACAGACTTTTTAGTAACAGTAGAAGACATCCCTGTGTCATTGCGTTTTCTACTTGTTATAAAACTACTTGTAATTGATTTAACATAAAGATAAATTATAATCGACTTCACACAATCGTGATTAAAGCCCAGAAGTGTGGATAATAAATATTTATACCGACACAATAATATAATTGATGAGCCTTGTCAGACAAGAATCTAATAAGTGGTGCTTCTGGGTGAATGTAAAAATTTACATTAAACACGCAATAAAAACGGTGTTTGCACAAGAGTAGATTCAATTGATCCAGTTCACGCAAGCCGGAGAGTGCTCATTGGGATGCCAATAATATTTACATAAATATTATATTGCACATTTATTATAATTAAAACTTTTAACATTAAAGTCAGATATATGTGGTTGAAATGAGAGCGTTGCGATAATCATTCTATTGAAATAAGCAGAGATAATATACGAGGGCTGCTACTTAAGTTTTGAGATATGGCAACACCAGTGTAGAAACGTCAAATCTGACATCAGCATCGTAAAGTTTGACATTTTTAATGGTATACGTGCTCAGAAAGTTTTGTCATACGAGTGCTATTTGTGTTGTTTACAGTGACTTGAAAAATTCATCTCGGCCAAAAATGGAATTAAATCATGAACATTTTCATGCGATGATTTTTTATGATTTTCGACGTGGACTAACTCAACAACAGTGTGCCGATTAACTCGCTTCGACTTTTGGTGATAAAGCACCATCCCGGGCCACTGTGTTTCGCTGGTTTTCCGAATTCAATCGTGGTCGTAGTACGCTCCAGGACGAATTTTGTGAAGGTCGTCCAAAATCGGTTTTTGTGCTAGAAAACATCGATGCTGTGCGTGAACTGATATTGGAGGATCGTCATGTGACTTATCGTAAGATTGCTGTTTGGGCATTAGTTTCACTTGCATACATTCAATATTGCATGAACATTTGGCCGTCAAAAAGATTTGTTCGCGTTGGATACCGCATAATTTGACAATCGCTAAAAAAAGGCTCGTGTCGGTTAGTCCAAAGAAATGTTGAAAAAATTCGATCGCGGTGCTTCGAAAGATGTCTATAAGATTGTGACAGGTGACGAATCATGGATCTATGCAAATGAGCCAGAAACTAAACAGCAGTCGACTGTATGGGTTTTTCGCGCACGAAGCACTTCGAAGCAAATGGTGGCTTGTTTCTTCGGTATAAATAGTCATGTCGCAACAGTGTCTTTAGTGGAACGTCGTACGGTCAATTCGGAATGGTACACCACTATTTGTTTGCCAGAAGTGTTCGGAGAAATGAAGAAAACCAACCGCCGAAGACGGATCATTCTCCACCACGACAATGCGAGCTCTCACACATCGGCTCAAACAAGTGACTTTTTGAGCACTCAAAACATAGAATTGATGGGGCATCCGCCTTGCAGGCCTGATTTGGCACCCAATGATTTCTTTTTATTCCCGAACATCAAAAATAAATTGCGAGGTCAACGTTTTTCGACGCCTGAAGAAGCGGTTGATGCGTTCAAAACGCATGTTTTGAAGTTACCTCAATCGGAGTGGAAAAAGTGCTTCGAAAATTGGTTCAAACGCATGCAAAAATGTATTGATCTTCATGGAGAGTATTTTGAAAAATAATTAAGCCATTTTCAATGATAAATATTTGTTTTATTTGTCTGTCTCAAAACTTAAGTAGCAACCCTCGTACACCGTTTCATACACTCTAAAAAAAACATTTTAAAACGTATCTTAATACTATATTATTGGAACCCCGCATCGTATAGTCAAGTCTTTTGTGCGGTTGCTGGACCCTTGTTTCAGTACAAACATTTTAAAACATGTCACAATACAATATTAGTGTTTCCCTTAATTGTATAGAACGGTCTTTTAAGCCGATGTTGGACTCTTGCTTTAGTACAAACATTCTGAAATCTATATTTTTTGAGATGAATAGAACTTTGAAGTCGGTTTCGTCTTCATTGAATAAATTGATTGTTCCAAATCGATACAATAGGGCGGGGTATTATGATAAAGCTTTTGTCGTCGTTGGTTATGTGGTGTGGAATAGTCTGCCTCGTAGTGTTAGATATATGGGTGATGTACGCTGCTTTAAGAAGCACTTTGATTAAATGTGAACAATAAAGTTTTCGTTTTTATCAAACACTGTTTATTCAACTTTTTTGTGACGGTATAACCCTACCGGTTTCAAAGCTTTCACCTCATCTTCAGGGGAGCGCAAACAAGACTACATTCCCTGAAGATGAGGTGAAAGCCTTGAAACCGGTAGGGTTATACCGTCACAAAAAAGTGGAATAAACCGTGTTTGATAAAAATAAATTACAATGTCTTTAAACCTCCACAACGTTAATGTCTTAACTATAAACAACATAATAAAGTTTTCTTTATAGTTTGCCTTCTCTTGGGTAAGTTTTCAGCAGTTTTCTTACCAAATATGTTCCTCTAAACGTATGCAGATAAGTACCTAATCTAATGATTGCAGCCACCCCCTTCCTATTTACATTTATTATGTAATATTTTTAATCTTTCAATTAGAGTGAGTTTGAATCCCGAGCTAAAGGCGCTCTTGAGGAGAGTCTGCTCTTTGCGCTGTATAAATTGTCCTTTATAAATTGTCCTTTATAAATTGTAAATTGCGCTGTATAAATTGTCCTTTTATTATTTTAATTATCTCATTCAAATTTTTTTGGCATTCTACATTATTCAAAAGCATATTTTGTGCGATTGTTGGACTCTAGTTCCGGTACGAATTTTTTTAGAAAAGTTTCTCAAAAATAATATTGTCACTCGACATTGTAGGGAACCGTCTTCTGTGCGGTTGTTGAATTCTCGTTTCAGAACAAACGAGACTTAACAATAGAGTAAAATAAATCCCACAGAGATTATTGATTCGTTGCATCACTGTTAGCGTAATCAAATAACATGACTTTCCGTTTTTTCTCTCTCTCAAGGCTATTATGTTATGCATTTATAGATTTAATCTTTCCATGCTCAACAATAGTGAAAGTAACATAATCAACTTTCGTTCTCGCTCTTAGCCATGGATGAAGTTTGTGTCTTTGATCTTAAAGGGCTTACGTGCTTTCTCTATGACCTTTGTGGATCAATAGTTTTAGGACGTAGAATTACATTTCAGTAATTTTCTTTGTCATTTTTGAAGTTCACTTCTTTTGTAGGTAGGCAAAAACATGTGGGATACTTATTAGTTTTATTATTTATTTAATATTTCATTGTAAAATTAATTTGGCGGGCTTATAACATATATGTGGCGTTATGGCAGAAGTTGATATGTGCGTTTTACTTTAGTTTACAGGATAAACAATATTAACTTTGATAAGCTGTTAAAATCAGTACAAATAAGCATTTTTTAAGTTTTTACAAACAATATATCTTTTGTTTGGATAATGACTGACACACCAAGTTTTGCCACAACATGCTGAGAAATATTTTCTATATATTGGGAGAATAAATACAAAATTACAAAAAACGGACGTATCAACTTCTGCCATAACGCCACAGATATCATGTTTTAACCATAAAGACCAACGTAAATAAAGGAAGTTAAATACATGGTCACAAAAAAATATTCAAATGATTATTCATCTCAATGAAATACTTAATATAAAGGAAAATAAATAAGTGTTCAATAAGGTACAGTACCCGGCGGTAAGTAATACACATAGGGCTTAAGAAAGAGACTGTCGGCCATAATCGGCTAACTTCGGCTTTGTAGAGCGTCGTCTCTGTCATTCATACACGTGTTCCGTCAGTTTAACAGCTCTTTCTAGATACCAGACAGTTAGCGCATCGTGCGACAAAGTTTGGGAAGACATAGAAAAACACGGCCCAACCAAATGAATCAAATTTTGAAAAAGGGAAGAGTGAAAAGCCTTTGTTTATGGAGGGTACGCGTGATTAGCTGTATGGACGTAAAACTAATAATGATAAAAGTATTATTTATGTGGCGCTATTTAAAGAGTAAAATTCTTTTCAAGGGTGTTTAAAATTGTGATTCGAACCCAATATTATTGACAGATAAAAAATATATAAAAAAACAACCAGTTGAGTGTTAGAATAGGAAGGTTGTGGCTGCGGTAATAAGATTAGGTACTTTCCCGCACCCGTAAATGTTTAGAAATATTTGGTTAAAAAAACTGTAAAAATTTTACCAAGGGAATACAAAGAAACTTTCGTAGACCTTATTTTGTGTGATAGTTTTACATTCGGCTTTAGGTGTAGGGTTGCGTATACGTAACTCTCGACGAAGGAATTAAATAATAATCAACATTCTGTTAAAAGTATCCACCTATTTTTTCAGGTTTACTGGGGTCACGACAAATGATAAAACCAGTAACAATAAATCCAGATCCATATAACTTTTCCTATATTATGTAACATACTCGTATACATATACGAGTATATTATATAATATATACATGCAGTATAAAATGACATAATTAAATAATTATATGAAACGAACGGCAAAACTATATAAAAAGTTCCGTTACAAAAAGTGGAAAAAAACAGTGTTTGATAAAACAAATTACAATGTCTTTAAACCTCCACAATGTGAATGCATTAACTATAAACAGTAAATAAATATTATTTGTATACTTCAATGGTACCACCGTCGAAGGAGTCCCTTTGATATTTTTTTCCACCTAACTATGTGCCAGATTCTTCAATATAACTATGATACCATTGAAAATCGATCTTCTAAGGTAGATCATGCTGGTTTGGATCTAATTTTTAATCCTCCAAAACAATCTTCACGTCTGTGATGACAGTAAATATTATATAGCTCTGAAGCTACTCGCTGAGGGTTAACTTAAGCTTCTAGATAAATGTTAGTTTACTTGAGAAGTCTCCAAGGCGCTCTTGAAGTGGATCACCGTTATTGAACAGCGTTAAAGAATAACTAATAAGAATCATACATATTTATATAATTAGGGTTTATGCTTAGTTGGCTAACGAATTCCAAGTTGAAATCTTCTTCTGCTTTTCTCGAATGGTTTCTCTCTCATAGTAGGATGTTCAGGTTTTTCATCCATGATACAGTCTAAGGAGTAGCTTGATGAATCTCCTCTAGTCCTATTGGGAATTCATAAATTGCACACTCCTCCACAACGTGACCGACAGTCTAGAACAATCTTTATGATCAAAAAGTGGAGCTCTCTGACCAAGGATTAAATGACTTGATTTCAGGTTGTCATTGTAAGGAGTTGATCTTAGGATATCAATAATGTTAGTGTGGCCACTTCTTAGCTAAATGGGGGCGCAATACATTGCTACAGAGGATGCTTCTACGTATCGTGCGGAAAGTTGGCATGTCAACTTGTGAAGTCCCAGCTAACTGGTCAAGGAATTTTAGTCGGCTGCCAGTCATTGCTTGAAGGGCATCAGATCCCCCTGACGTTGACGATTATCAGAGTTAAAGCCTTTCTGTAATGAATTCACTAGATGAAACAGCTCCTAAAACTATCTGAACTCTAGTCCTGTTCTTGATGTATCGAAATTACTGCATCTGTTTGATCCTTAAACTTCCCCTTGATAAGGTCCAGCGACTATACTTCTCAAGTTGAAATGCTACATTAATTTACATCTATATTACACATGTATTAGTATAATTATATTACAATGTTTCTTTATGTTTTATTGCAGAATGTGGAGTTCCGATCAGAAGACACTATAGACACCCCCGGGAGGCACCAAGGGAGACCGAGAGCGTGCGCATCATCAAGGGCCGAGAGTCCAGGCGGGGTGCCTGGCCGTGGCAAGTATGTCTCCTTATATTTTCCTTATCGACAATTTTATTACTAGAAATGCCTCCTTCTATCAAATATTAGAATTATGTCTATATTATCAGGAAGGAAATTAAAGGATCTATTGGTACTATGAACTTCCTACAGACACAGGCGGCAACATCAATTGTTCTTTAGTAGTCGTGAAGCAACCAATTCTTCCTACAACTCATCTGCACAGTATAGGGCATTAGTATGGATATACATATGCCACTAAAATTAAATATCGCCTGGTTATCATGTTTTTTTCCAAAGGAAAGTGCCTAACATAAATTAAATAACGTTTAGATGCTGGTGTCGTTTAATTTTTTCCAGGCTTTTCACTTCTTGATAACTGGGGGATATTAAAATTTTAACGTTTCAGAATCTAAAGAAACAATTCTTCTTCAATCGGCTCTAGTTCACGTACTACTGAGGGTAGAAGTATACATTTTTACTGTAACCACGCCTGACCATGCATTGGGCGTGGCCGACAAGATATCTGTCTATACACGTTTTAATTTGTTCAGGTCGGAAACTTTTGTACCTTGACATGGTAAAGATTTTTTGGAAATGACACATGTTCTCTTATTTCTCCTGGATTCTTTCGAAATATAAACAGTCAAAACCGGATTATTATAATATTTAAGTTTTTTTCAGATTAATTCTACTTCATCTAGGAGTGGGAGCTATTTGGTCACTTTTTTTAAGTTTTCACAAATGAACATCAGAATTGAAACCATTGAACAGCGATATCACATGCAGAAAATCGATCCTATAAAAAATGCTCTATTCAGAGACCCAACGTTGTGCAAGTGTCTAGGGAGATCTAGATATATGGTGTGATAGAAGACTAATAAACTTATACATCCAATTTGAAGAGGAATATCCAATTGGATGAGGAATACTTCTTGTAATGGAAAAGTGGCGATTAATCCTGCAGGTGTTCAAGAACGATCTAGCGTTGAAATGATTGAATGTTAAAAAAATCGATAATCTTATATAGTATGTCATATTTTCAGATTAATCTTACATGTCACATACGAAATTTTATTCTTGTTTCTTTTCTGTTATAAAATATATTTTATGGAATATTTTTACAGCTTGTTATAAAAAATAACATCTCCCAAATACCCCCGTTTTCTCACTGGGATATTTGGACTCTTTCCAGAATATTTTCCATGACTTAGTACAGTTTCGTGAGTGAAGCTTCTTATTTCGGCCAATATATTGTATTTTAGACGCTTTATTGTGTTCGACTTGTACACATATATCCTTATTCAAGAAATGGTGAATGGATCCTGAACAAATTATGCATTTTTTGACATTATTCTGTCACTACAAAGTTCACGCAAAAGTTTTATAGTCGCTCTGGAGGTATGTTATGTGCAGTGGCTCCATATTGATGGGACCGTGCGGTACAAAAAATCACACATACAATGATCAAACAATGGAAGGACTTTGTATAAAGATATAAAGCAGACTCTCAGAATTGAAAACCTGTTAAGACTGGTAATTGATTTCCGAGTTCGGATCGTCAATTATCAACTATGCCATGTGTTTCCAGAGGTAACAGAGATCGCCCTATTATTCGCATCAATCATGTCCTATCCATAGTATATAGTCCGATATTCGGACAAACCAGCATGCGTATATTCTTACAACCACATTCAGTACTATTTTTGCTCAAACAACCCCATCTCTCTATATTCATCTTGCTCGGAGTCATTCATCGCTACTCGGAGTCATCAATTTAAATTCTTTTCAAGTAGATCAAGGTAGTTGGTATCCAGGTGCCATTTTTTCCGAAGACTTCATTCATCCAGTTGTCAGGTTTTTAATCTTTCTATTTCAGAAAACGCGTTTTATCCGGAGGAATCTTCAGTTCTTGCACACTCTTCATGAAACTATCCTGGATTTTTATCTCTAAATTGCTGACAGGATACATTATAATAGGGGTCTTGGATTCTGAACATGTTTTGTTCTTTCTTCATTCAAGTAGACTGTTAAATTTAATTATGGACGACACGACAGGAAATCAGAATAAAATATTATATTGTACATTATAGTCGGGTACCCTCTGGAACCATCAGAAATTTACTGATATCCAACTCTTCCAGCCTCGGAACATCAAAACCAATTCCAAATTTAAAACTGGCGCAAATACGAGTATTAGATGGTAAATAGTTGAAGCTCTTTGAATCGTCAATGAGATTTTGATAAATGACAATGACGAAGAAGTTAAGTGTATGATTATCAAAGTCTTCTTTTTCTTAGGTATCTCTGCAGCTGCTGCACCCGAAGTATGGATTCATAGGTCACTGGTGTGGAGGAGTGCTCATTCACCCATTTTGGCTGCTTACTGCAGCTCATTGCATCAACAAGTAAGCTATCCACTTTGATTGAGTTGTAAGATAATATTCTTTAATAATTGAGTTTTAAGGGAAACACCTAATTTATTTTAACTGGTTTAACAGTAAATGTATAAAGCAAGGAAAGCTTTTTTTATAAATTAAGGGCACGCTTCAAATTGATTCAGGTTCATTTTTAGAATAGGAATCACAGTGTTTCATGAGTATATGTTAGATATGTCAAGAAAAAGGTCTGAGAATGAATATTGCGATATCCAAAGTCATGCAGATGAAGTCTGTTATTTGGTTAGTATTTTCTCATATGATGGAAGATTTACTAGAGACGTCGAATGGCGTGTATCGATTGGAAACAAAGTCAATGGGTCACTAAAACGTATGTACTCGAACCGGACAGTATCAACATCTGCTAAGATGATGGTTTATAACAGTATTTAAGAGTGCCAACTTAAATGTAATGAAGTGAAACGTGGACGTGGAAAAATACTGAAATGAGTCGAATAAATGCTTTTCAGATGCGTGCAGCGACAAGAATACATGAGGTGACAATATATGACATAATACAGAATGAAGTGATTAAGGATGAATGTGAACTTTAAGCTAATGTGTTGAGTAAGATGAAGAAGAGCACCCTGAAATGATATGGGCATGTAGAATATGAAGGAATGAAGAAACATTTACAAAACAAAAATATAAAGTGCGAATGTGAGAAGAAGACGTGGTAGAGAAATACTAAGGGAAGTGTGATTGAATCAAGTGAATTATATTTTGAAAGAAGGAAATTTAAAAGTCCGAGAAATTATGGGAGTTACATGAGAAGTTGAATGGATGTAGAAGAAGTGAAGGATGGTGTCGAGATAGGAAAATTTGGTGTTCTTTCTTCTCTATATACCCCGACAGGGAAATGATGATTCAACCACACTTTCCTTGGTTTTCTGCTATCACGCCTCCAACTCACATTTGTACTATGTATGTGGTTTGTTGTTCTTTCTTCGTTCATTCGTTCTACATATCCAAGTCATCTCAGAGTGCTCTTCTTCATCTTACTCAACACATCAGCCATAAGTTCACATTCATCCCTAATCACTGCATTCCGTATTTTGTCACACATTGAACCCCCATTTAGTCCTTTAAGTGCACGCAATTGTACAACATTTATTGGACTGTTTTCAGTCATGTTCCACGACCACGTTTCACTTACATATGTAAGTACTCTTAACACTTGCCTCCCTGTGATGGATAGCGAGTGACCAGGACTTATTATTCGACGTTTTAATACACAATAAAAGGATTTTTATAGCTAATTACAAAAAATAAACTAGCAGATTTTGCATAATTTTAATTTAAAATATACATTTTTTACTGGACGCTTAGCGTCCAGCACCGTGGTTGGCGGATTTTTTTAGCACAGTAAGACAAGTGTTAACATAATACTTAATCAGTTAAATTTGAGTTTGTCAGTTTAGCAATTTGTATAGTAAGAACTGTTTATTTCTCCCTGGTCACTGTTCTGCTGTATATTTGTGTATGTCTGGTTCTAGTGAGCTGTTCAACCTGCCGGTAGCCGCACTGTGGACCGCCGTGCTAGGCGAGTGGGACCGCTCAGAGCAGCGTGGAGCTTACGTGCCCGTCGAGAAGATTGTCATGCACCATCGCTACCATCACTACCAGCATGACATCGGTGAGTTGGAACAATTGGAATGGCTCGATTATTTAATTATTTATAAAGAAGATTGATGCGATGACAACGTTTCCGTCATAAATTATATTCTATTTCAAAATCCTTCCAAGAAGTCGAGCTGTCAACTTAGCCACAACAGTGGTCATCATCCCCTGTGGGACAGATATTTAATTTTAAAATTGGTACCAGGGTGCACCCCAGCTCCTTATGTGTATTTCAAAGCTATTGGACTAACAATTTCTAATTGGCCATGGAAGTTTCAACGACAAACTTTTTAGTTACAATCTTGTATCTTCGCCCTGGTGTAATTTTTACGATCCTCTGGATCAATATGTTAATAATATTGTGTGGTACTGCGATGATAATTTCCGAAAGAATCTCCACCCAGTTTCAGTTCGATCCCACCATCACCCACGCTGTTATGGGGAACAAAATAAGCCCCCATCAAGCGCGATCTACACTGGAAGATTGAAATCTTCTTTATTTTCTTTAAGAGCGCGACGTCACGTAATTGACGACGCAGGAACTGCCCAAAGGGATTGTTTCTCCGGTGGCAATACACCTGAGTGTAAAAAGAATAGTAGTGACGACGGATTTAAGGTCCGACATCACGGGAGAAGCAAAACGACTCGTAGCGCAGTATTTTTTTCTTATAAAGTGGCTTAAGGCCTGGAGTTAAAACATCCCAGCAAGTTGCCAGTACTTTCACAGAAAACTTCAAATGCAACAAAACTATCCTTTGACGCCACTATATCAGAGTAGCCAATCGGTCCGATGATGAACCGGTTTAAGGCTTAGTGGAAATCCCTTCGGAAATTATTGACTCGATTACCATCGCAATATTACAGAATGTACTCTGCGGATTGGAGAAGGAATCTCCACTCAGTCTCATATCGGTTCATCTTCGGACTGATTGACTACTCCGATTTAGTGGTGTCAAAGGATAGTTTTGCTGCATTCGAAGTTTACTGCGAAAGTTTTGGTGACTTGCTGCGATGTTTGATCTCCAAGCGTTAAGCCGCCTTTTAAGTGCATTCCTTGAGTTTTTTAAATTTTTTCATAAGATCCGACCTTAAGGCTTCCGTAATAATTTTAGCGTTTTTTTGGTATGTGCAAGCATATATAAAAAGCAAACATGCTAACCGCAGTTGACGTTCCCTAAAAAATATGAGTTATTTTGTTGGTACTTTAGGGACTGGTGTTTCGCATAGAAGGATGTTGGTTGTTTGAATAAAAGTCGTCGAGATCGGAATAAGTAAAGAGAGAAAGTTTATTGTAAGCGTCTGTATTTATAATGTATAGAACGGCGCAGAACATGTCGCTATCTCGCTTCCGCTTGACACATGTTTATTGTTGCACGTTCTATATATTGTACATTTCATACTACGATCTGCAGGAGACGCAAGAGATATATCGGTGTCTCGCTCTCGCTCTTCGCTACTAGTGAGTTCAATGACCGCGTGGGCGACCTTCGCCCGGCGCCGTCTCGCACTCGCCACTTGCGAGTTCAATGACCGCGCGGGCAAGGGTCGCCTTGGTGGGTTCAGTGACCGCACGCACGGTCGCTACAGTACGTTTTTCTTTAGATGGGCGAGAAATTATCTTTTGCTTTGCTTGCTTTGTAAAATACATTATACCATAACGTAAAAACACTCAAAATGTCAGCAACGGCACCTCAGACATATAATGAAGAATTGATGATACCATAAATTATTAAACAATGAAGTTTTCTTGTCTGCCTTGTTCTGTTCATATATCTTGCATGCCTCATTTGCAGACACAAGAAATATTCTTTTTGGTCAGTTATGGAGGTTAGTAGAAAGCACAGCACGGTGTTTAGCGCAACACAATACAAGGACGCACTGCATGACATGTTCAAAAATATGTATGAAATATTTAAAAGGAGACGCAGACAAGCTGCAAGTACTGTAGCACCATGCCATATATCCAACAGACTGGATTACATTACAAACTGGCTTACATAATCACTTCCGGTGTCTGCTACGACAAATACTTTAATCCCCCACTTTGTATTATGCGCTCTGTTATACAGCCTTAGGTAATGGGTATTCGATCAGACAACACCTTTTGTTATCTATGCAAATACAAATATCTTTTGTTGTCTATGTAGTGTGGGAAAGGGCGGGATTTTTCGTATATTATTTGATTGTAGCTTTTTCATATGTGAGATTCGGAACCAAAGATAAGTTGATCATAATGGTTTATGTCTATTATTATGTTAGTAAAATATTCGGTATTATTTATTCTACGATTGTTTTCTTATATGCACAACTATATTTAAAAAAAATCGACTAAACGTGTTTCGATATTCTGATTCCCAGGAAAAATAAAATACTCCTTTGGACAAAACCTACAACATGTTAATTTGCATGGACAGGAGTAGCTCATCAAGTAAAAATCTGGCAGGAGCCAAGAAGCTAGGGATGTTAAATTGAATATTCTATTTTAAAGATGCTACATTTTAATATTATCGCCCTTCGAGTAACTTCGGTCACTAAATTACCACAAGGTAATTAAAATATATTATGACTCATGTGGCCTAGTTGGTAAGAAATATGTCTTCCAGCCCAGGGATTGTGGGTTCGATTCCCGCTGACACTTTGATTAGAAAAAAATATTCAAATGTGATTCTTGTTTAATGATTATGTGCGGTATATTGTGGGATGAACGTTTTGGTATGTCTGGAGTGATGAAGTGTGAGGAGTTTGATTTCGCGTGATGTATACATATATAATAGTATGGTATGTAATTGCAGTTCACTGTTTGTCAGGTTGATGAGAATGTGCAACGGGGGTTTTTATAATAAAAAATCGTAAAGAAGTATCGATTTATTTTTTCATGCTATATAGTGAGATACAGGCAAAAGCCTAGTTTACTGGGGATACGACAAATGAAATGCAACTAACTCAGATCCGTTAAAATTGTGTCCAAATTAAAGTAAGTACCTGTTGTTTTTTCGCAAATTGTGTATATTTCTTGTCATGTGTAGAATAAATATATTTTTTAAACCCACTCCAGTTCTAGTGTATCTTTATTCCACGACAGCACAACTTGCTTCCTCTTACTCTTTCTGAGGTCAATGTCTTCAACTATTTGGACTTTTTAACGCTTATTTCTTAAGTTTCTTTTAGGCATACGTGGTCAATCGACAAGTTTTTAGTATGATTAAAAAAATGAAACATACCTAAACCATTAAAAAAACATTTTAAAGTCATTCTGGCATTGACCACAAGAATATGATAAATTGTGTCTCTGTGAAAGAAAAATTATATTTCCTGTGTTGTGGAACCCTATTGAAACTCGATCATTCCTCTCAAACCCATTGCACCATTCTATTGGAAATATTTCATTATACTCGGGTAATAAATAAGTATAAAGATACACTTTTCAACATATGAGACCCTTTGCAATAGGAAGTATTTTTATCGGATGTAGCTAATAGTAAGACAAAATGTAGCTAATAGTAAGACAAAATGTAGCTAATAGTAAGACAAAATATAGCTAAAAGTAAGACGAAATGTGGCTAATAGTAAGACGAACTGTAGCTAATAGTAAGACGAAATGTAGCTACTAGTAAGACAAAATTTAGCTAATAGTAAGACAAAATGTAGCTAGTAGTAAGACAAAATAAGTTTCATCAAATTCTAGGAAAGAATAAGGAAAGCGGAATTATAAATTTCGTCATTAAAAATATTGTTTTATGTCGTTGTTTTTCATTTGCGTGTCACTAAGGTTAAGAGCTTTATGGCAGTCCGTAACAGGTTCCAGAGTCTGACATCATTGACAGCAATAGGTGACGTTTAGAATAAGGAGCGATAAACTGAAAGTTTCATAAGTCAATCTCTGCTTAGAACTCGAACTGAAATTTTTATAAGTCAATTTCATAAGTCAATCTCAAGTTAGAACTTATACAAGTGGAATAAATCTCTAATTATTATCATAGTGTCTTCAAAATACCGCAATGAAAACAGCACTTCAATTTTACGGGAGCAGAAAACTGACTTTCATCACTTGAATAATGACAGAAATATCGTGGATTGTAGTGAAATTTCCATAAAATGGAAATCCACGAGACTATTGAAATGATAAACAAGTGAAAATATTTAAATCTTCAAAGACAAGACATAAATGCTATTTGTTCTTTCTTAATTTTCATCTCAAATATTTTACCATAAATTACTTGAATACATATATTACGTTTTCTGAAAACCATTTATTTAACTAAATACTAATTATGTAGTTAGGTCCAAAAGTTTCCAGCCCAAGGGTATACAAATGTGATATAATGAAATAATCATTAAACTAAACATATATTATTTTTTGTAATACCTTTTAGTAGCCTTTATTCTCGAGTTAGAGCGCCCTTGAGAAGAATCTACTATCTAAACGGCGCTGCATAAATTGTCCTTTTATTATTCTTACTTACTAGATCCCGTGAAAAATTAAGGGATACAAATTGTCTTGGTAAGGTTGAAAAATAAAAATCTCTGAAATGGTTCTAAGAACGGATGATTGTTTTCAAGTTTTTTGTAGCCCGGCAAATCTGAATTACTTAGCAGCTCCATTAGAAGTTGAGGTAACTAACGTTGTTTTCATCTTCAAGAAGAGCAGTTCCTTCATAACAGCATTATTTGAATATTTTGTCAGGAGATCTCTCACCTGCTAAATTGAGAGAACAGCAGAATTATATTCAGTATTATCAAGCTATAATTTAAACTCTGTTTTCGTCAGAGTTGTCATGATAGCAAACATCAAGTCTTCTCTCAGGACATTGGCAAAAGTCACGCATTCGCTGTGCTTATTCAGCACGAAGCTCACTGACTTCCTCTTCAGTCTTTTATTGTTGTTGCACTTGTCGAAAATCACGCTTTCGTTGAGCTTCCGCAGGATGACGCTTATTGGCTTCCCCTTCTGTTCCTTGCTGTTGCGCTTGTTAAATTTTTGCATTTACTGATCCTGTGCAGTTTGATACTCTTTGGCTTTCTTTGCCATTTGTATCTCACACTGTTGCCTCTGATTGTTGTGTTCATATTGCACGTGCTTTGCTATTTTTTTTTGTCTGGATCCATTATTATGTGTTTAATCAGAACCGAGACGACGCATTTTGGCAACACTTGAGAAAACAGATAAAACTGCTGTAATATTTTGGCAACACTTGAGTAAACGGATAAAACTGCTGTAATATTTTGGCAACACTTGAGTAAACGGATAAAACTGCTGTAATATTTTGATAACACTTGAGTAAACGGATAAAACTGCTGTAATATTTTGGCAACACTTGAGTAAACGGATAAAACTGCTGTAATATTTTGGCAACACTTGAGTAAACGGATAAAACTGCTGTAATATTTTGGCAACACTTGAGTAAACGGATAAAACTGCTGTAATATTTTGGCAACACTTGAGTAAACGGATAAAACTGCTGTAATATTTTGATAACACTTGAGTAAACGGATAAAACTGCTGTAATATTTCCTCCTTATTTAAGTATGGGCCATTTAACACTTTCTAAAAACAGCCACCACCACCCACGTCTTATAAAAATGAAATTGATAATGAAAATATAAATTAACGAATGAAAATTAAAATATTAAACATTTATAACTTTCATTTTCCTCTTTCCCGGCGACAAAATCAGCGATAAGTTTATGGAAATTGATTTTACTCGAAATCAAATGTTCATAATAATAAAATAACAATTTATAGAGCGCCGTTTAGAGAGCAAACTCTCATCAAGAGAGCTCCAGCTCGAGACTCAAACACACTATTATTAACATATCAATTGTATCGGACGTATGCCGTCACCCTTGTGTGTGTATGTGGTATGATGAAACAGACAATGTTGTGTGTAGATCTGGAGGCAAATTTGCCCTTATATTTGTATCATGTCATTATAATTTGTATGTAATATTATGTAAAATATCAGTCACTTTGAATCCGAATGAGCTCGCGACCGCGGCGGAAATTGTGCTGTGGCCGAGCCATCGAGACCAAGGCAAAAAGCGGTCAGTTTAAGCGGCCCCCCGAGCCCCTCTACGTGGGTTAACCTAGCGGGCAACGGGCGCTTACTCTGACTGACTTTCCGCTAATATAGAGCCCCAAATTATAGCAAAATATACCTCAAAACATCGCTGTTACTTCTCTACAACTGTGTTTCCCTTCATCTGACCTTCTCCGATCCACCAGAGAGGAATCTCTCTCGATCATCTTCACTTCTCCGGAACCATCGTCACCGTTACGCCACTGGAGCTGGTTCGAGCGGCCATCTTGGATATCACGTATAGGCTCCGCCCGGAGCAGTGACCAAGCCCCGCCCCTAGACAGCGGCGTAGCGCGAACGGAATAAATCGCCACCAATTAATATTTTGGTGAGTGACGACTTCAACCGCGACGCTGAATTCTTCGAGATTGTCCGGCGACCAACAACCTATCGTACAGTCTTTGTACCTGTCCGGTACAAAGTGGTCCTTCGAGCCGGATCCGCTGCGTAGTCTCGAGAATCGTCGGCATCAGAAGCAACCTGGATCATCATCATCATGCCGTCTCCTCGTTCTGGCAAAACTCCCGCAATGGAAGCGAGAGACCAGAGCAACGATTCATCAAACGATGATTGGATTTGGTCCTCACATGCTGATCCGGAGGACGAGATCAGGAGGCTTCAGAGGGTGCTCCGCAACAGAAAGTGGAAAACGGCCGCTCTTCAGAGAAAGCTGAGACTGCAAGCTGCGACGGATGACGCCATCCGTGGACCATCGGAGGAACGCGTTCCTGATGCTCTGGCAGCTGATCCCCTGCGGCTCCCCGATGATTGGGTGAGCCAGCCACAGGATCCATACGTGCAGATGGCAGCGATGTTTGCGGAGCTCATCCGATCTTCACAGGAAAGGGGAACCCTAACAGCACCAGCCTGTGAAGTGGTTGCACGGATGATCGCGCTGATCACCGCGATTCGCGACCGACATTGCGCGAATCAAGGGCGGATTGGCGCGAACCAACACAGGGCGTGTCCGCAAGATGAGCGGCACACCGAGAAGCAGCGGATGTGCCAGGATACAGCGGAGCGCAATGACAATGCGCGATCCGCGTCGACACATCACGCCATGAAGAAGGACGTCGTCGCCGAGCCAAATAAGAGCGAGACGTCCGGGAAAATGGCGGCACAAAAATGCCCGCCCAGCTCTGCTGCTGTGAAACCGGGACGGGTCGCCCATGGAGGGAGGTACCCGCCCACGGAAGGACAGAGTACCGCGAGGAGCTGCGCTGTCGGGGCACTGACGTTCTCAATTATACGAACGGACACAGGATGCCGGGCGCAGGAGACCAAGACGCGGCCTCTGCCTACGAAACATTGCGCAAATCGACGAAAGGTTTGCGCAACTCAGCATGGCGCAAAGCGAAACAACGCGTGGCCGCGGGACAAGCGGCACACCGAGAACAGGCAGAGGGTCAAGGATGCAGCGTCGCGCGATAAAAGTGCGCGACCCACATCAACACCGCAAGCCGAGAGAGAGGACGTCGTCGCCATACGGAGGAAAGGCGCAACGTCCGGGGATGAAAACGCAGCGCGACGATGCCCGCCGCGCTGTGTCGTGGTGAAACCGCGCAAGCCAGGAGGACGGCGAGAAAAGAGGTCGCGGCAGAAACCGGACCACGCCTCCTCGACAATGAGAGCGCAAGGGTCACACATTGGTGTCACTTACGCAACTAATGCGATATTGACACGCGCCACCAGATGGACGAAACGGTGCGTGTCAAACTGCCGCCACCCTAGATACCACAGGACCAACGGCGCGCAGACCACGGAGGAGCTTCGAACCGCGGAGCTCAGGTTAATTGGGATTGCGCAAAAAGAAACCTTTCGCGCTGACCTAAGAGCTCTGCGGCGCGGCGAAAGTCTCCTCCCTGGAACGAGACTGAGGGGAGGGTCGCCTTGGCTCGACATCCGAGCGCGAAGAGGACGAGGCGACCCACCACTAGACCAGGGATACACGGAGGCCGGGCGCATCGCATCCAGAGGATGCACGCCTCACCTTCCCCCAGCACAGGACATCGCGCGAGTCAATGACTGACTTGCGCACAAAGCAGACAGATCTACACACCTGCCAAGAATTTGGCGTACCACATACACGGATAAACAAGGCGACGATCACGGCTGGCGCCCTACCACGAGACCGGGAGACCACGCCGGGAGGATATCAACCTCTGCGAGGTGACAACGCACACGTCCTTGCCCATTGATATGTTGCTCCGAGGATGACTATACGGAGGCAACATCGAGGGGAGTGTATCGGACGTATGCCGTCACCCTTGTGTGTGTATGTGGTATGATGAAACAGACAATGTTGTGTGTAGATCTGGAGGCAAATTTGCCCTTATATTTGTATCATGTCATTATAATTTGTATGTAATATTATGTAAAATATCAGTCACTTTGAATCCGAATGAGCTCGCGACCGCGGCGGAAATTGTGCTGTGGCCGAGCCATCGAGACCAAGGCAAAAAGCGGTCAGTTTAAGCGGCCCCCCGAGCCCCTCTACGTGGGTTAACCTAGCGGGCAACGGGCGCTTACTCTGACTGACTTTCCGCTAATATAGAGCCCCAAATTATAGCAAAATATACCTCAAAACATCGCTGTTACTTCTCTACAACTGTGTTTCCCTTCATCTGACCTTCTCCGATCCACCAGAGAGGAATCTCTCTCGATCATCTTCACTTCTCCGGAACCATCGTCACCGAGTCCGTCCCTGGAGCTAGGTCGAGCGGCCATCTTGGATATCACGTATAGGCTCCGCCCGGAGCAGTGACCAAGCCCCGCCCCTAGACAGGGGCGCATTGACGAACGGAATAAATCGCCACCAATTAATATTTTGGTGATTGACGATTTTATCCGCGAGCTGAATTCTTCGAGCATCGCGCAGCGACCAACGCCCTATCTACAGTCTTTGTACCTGTCCGGTACATCAATAGAGATAATAGCCATGCCATATCTGAAAATCTGTTTTGTTCAAAACTAGATATATTTTTATGTATTTATTTTAAGCTACAATTTTTTTTTGTCGGCCAATTTTAGCGTCCTTCAGAAAACGCACTTGGAGCTAGTGCCCTGCCTTCCCCCCTCTGCTCTGTATTAATTAAACCGTAGGACTATGAATTACTTATTAAAAAGCAACAATACGATCAGTACTAATGACGTTAATAATTAAAACGTAAATATTGAACCCTTACTATGACAACACATCTTCTTACGGACGTAAGTACAAACGATTTTTATATTGTTCAATGATTGAGTGATGATGATTATGATTATTGTTTGATAAATAGGGAGATCAATCGCCAGAATTACTGCAGGAAGCTCTTCTAATAGCTGTTGCGTCATAAATGATATTAACATATTTATGTAGAAAAAAAGTTTTTAATTAATTTAACTAAAAATATTTTATTTCTAGCGCTGATGAAACTTTCGAAACCTGCTGATATCAGTTTTGGGAGCAAAATAAAAATCATTTGTCTACCAGAGCCTCGAAAACAGCACATAGTACAAGCAGTCCCAATTAAAACATCCCAGTACTACGCTAAACCCAAGTTCAACAACAAAGTTCCAACCAAAAACACAACGAGAAACAGTAGTAGCTTTAATTCCGTGCTTAAGTATCTTGAAAAGATGAACAACTTAACTAGAACTGTTTTGAGTAACATGTTAAATAATAAACCTAAGAATATGAGATATAACATAAGAGTAGCAGTAGATAACGTAGATACGAGTGAAGAGAGTAAAGTGAACGATAAAAATGAAAGAGGAACTATAAAGAATAGATCAGATAAAATAAAGAATACAGAAACATTACAAAATAGAAGAATATCAGAGGACCTTCCAGCAAGAAGTAATGCAAAGAAGTTACATTTTGCAAGTGATGATCTTTACGACGTTGATTCGACAGAATCTACTTTTAATAATAATGAGAACCACCTCGGAGATTCCAGCGAGTGTTACGTGACAGGTTGGGGAAGATCTCAAACTAATGGGTCTTTGACAGACACTTTGCTGGAAGCTTCTGTGCCGCCTTTGCCTATCCAAGCTTGTCTTGGAAAGTATCCAGAAAACCTTCCACTACGAGCTGGTCACCTTTGTGCTGGGAATACTGACGGGAGCAGTGGAACATGTGTGGTAAGCAGATACATTAATTATTACATTAAATAAACTGTTTCATTCGTATTGCCCGAATTGAGACACCACTGTCTTCGATCCCAATAATCTAACCTTCGGGTTTAAAACCAATTGAGTAGAAGCGCAGAACTCGTAGTTATGTCACTAATAATTGAGCCTTCGGGTTAAGAATTACTGTAGTTGCATAACCGCGCGGTAACGCTTCATAACATAACCGGTGACTTCCGTGCGGAAGGTCACCGGTTAGAACCCTTCGCTGTGCTACACCCCTCGAATGGCACAGTCATTTTTTCCGTATTCGAGGTTATAAGAATACCTATGACTTCCGTAATATCTATTCTTTCAAAAAAGAGAAAAAGAAAATATGCTACTTCGGTGTGCCATCGTATCCAGTAAAGCACGATGGCCGGTAAGTTTGCTGGTGCGCAACAGCTCCCTCACTTAAAGGAAAAAAAACTTCATGGTATAGCTTCGCTTTCTAATTGACGTCGGAATGGTAAGAGGATCCTCGACTACAAGGCCCAGCAATGACGATGACTGGAGTTGGTAAGTAAATCATAGTACATAATCGAATAAGTGTATGTAGGAAATACTACCGCACGTGGACGTCTAGCGCGTGGAAGTTTTTTGGGTTCCATTTTGAATCGAATTCAAAGCTCAGTGTATTACCAACTAGGCTATGGACGCCCTCAATTACGTGATGATATTAATATATGTATTTTTTCATTGCATTTGTAACATGTTTACACTTCTTCCAGGGTGACTCCGGAGGTCCTCTACAATGCTTCAGGAGTGATGGTCGCTGGGTCCTCAAAGGCATAACTTCTTTTGGGTCCGGCTGTGCCAAGCCCGGGATCCCAGATGTCTACACTTTTGTGCCACACTACGTACCCTGGATAGTCAACGTGATGAAAAACAATTGAAAAGTTATTTTGTTTGGTTTAATTACAAAGTTTATATCGGCGAAGAACGTAGGAAGGCTAATTGATAATAAGTCTTCCAAACGTTGTATGTTATTGCAATGTAATATTATTGTATTGTATTACACTTTCATTGTATACAGTACAACCTGGTGGACTTATTGCATTCTAACCAATCAGAAAGATGTTAAAGAGGTCTTAAGTGAAAACTAGACTGGAATCCTTTAAAAAAAATTGGTTTCAACGAGAATTGAACCTGCAATCTCCGGGCTAGGAGACAAGCGTCTTATCAACTACGTCGTCTTAATATGTGTCCTTGAAATTATTTTGTTACTAAATGACGATAGGAAATGAATAAATGTAAAATATAAATGTTACCTTGCTTATTTCGCATCCAAAAGTCTTCGGTTTTAATTACAGCAGCAATATTATAGTACTTTCCCCTTATACGCGAGCCATAAGTTTCAAGACCGCCAGAGAACGCCTCAAACCGTGGATAGTATCGAACCCTTTACAAGTATATGCTATATTTTTTTCTACAACTTTAAACCAATGATAAAGTTTAATTTATAAATTAGGCACTCTAAGTGAGCAGTTAGAAGGATCAAAATCCGTCTAGTTAAGTCTGTATTCTCTATAGCACTGTATGGAATGGTATGGACGATAAGAAAGAAGGAAAGAAGACGCATTCGAGATATTCTATTGAAAGAATTAGGTTTTGACTTCATTCAGCAAATAATATACAAAGTAATATTTTTTTGATATATTAATGTTTTACACTTTCGTGTTAACTCAGCAGAATTTGCTGAGCTTGCTAATTTTTTTACAATTGATCAAAACGTTAAACGGCAAATATGTAAAAAAAAACTGATGTATGGTAATCATCGAGAATCGAACCCAGGGTTTTCGAAGGCAGACAAACGTTTTACTACTAGGCTACGAAGGTGATGATAGTCTGAAGAAGGCCGAGGAATATAAAGATGAAACTTATGTTGCGGTAATAATGTGTAATATAAAGATGAAACTTATGTTGCGGTAATAATGTGTAATTAGTGGGATAATAAAGATGGTAGAGTTTATACGAGTACAGGTGGCTCAGAAAAAGCTTTCTTTTGATTTTTTTATAAAACAATGGTTTTTGTAATACACTTTAATTACTGCAAACATGCAATAAAAGATTGGGAAACAATTTTTTTTAAATAATTTCGTCGAGACAACCACCATTACGTCGCCGGCATTAGTCGAATCTGACTTTTGAAGCACGCGCCGGAATCCCGAGGTATTATTACTTCGATCTCTCGACGAATGATTTGTTTCCATTGCAGCGTAGTCGTTATTTGTGTATACTCGACATTTTAGGTATTTTCATAAAAAAAAAACACGAGTGGACACAAATCAGGACTTCGTGGTGGCCACACACTGTCACCCTTTCGCGAGATCAGTTTTCCGGGGAACATTTCTTGAAACACTTCCAAATTGTTATTGGACTATGACAAGTGGCTTTATTCTGTTGAAACCACGTCTTCGAATTTTACCCCGAAAATTCTTCCAATTTCCAAGTCAAAAATTCATAAAGGAAACAAAAGTGCACTCTATTCAGGATCACTCTGTATATTGTTATAAATTCTATTATTAAAATTTTCACTTGGTGAGCGAAAGAGATTGCTTGTTAGTTCGTCGAATAAAAATAGTGCGTTCGAACATAATCATTGGCTTAGGACCGTCAATGGTCGACGTGCCGATGCAAATGCACTGATTGTTATTTTTGGACGTGTTATTCATCAGAATAACACGTCCAAGAGATTTTTTTGATCGACCGCAACATTCATGATCGAACAGAAAAATCTCCATCGAGTATTTGAAGAGCGAACGAATACATTTTCTGTATTGAGCCACTTACAGCTGTTGCGTCATTGATGATAACATTTAAACAGAAAAAATAGTATTTTTAATAAATATTATCTTTTGAACGTTCGCTCGTATATTGAAAATGCTGACTGTGATCTAAAGATCATGGAAATGCGCTAACAAACGTAAGCTGATGACTTTCGTAGCCAATTTGATAAGACCTCTTTTTTCTAGGAGGTTATGGGTTTGATTCCCGTTGGTACCCAGATTTTTTTGAAAGGTTTCAGTAACATTTTCACTTAAGGCTTGTTTAAAATGTTTCTGTAGGTGTTTTGTGAGGGTTTTATATAGGATCTTGAACGAAAGCACTTCATTAGCATTTAAAATGTATTTATTGTAGGCCATCTCAAAGTTACCATGTTAGAATAATGAAATTAACTAAGATTATTTTTCTATCGTTATTTTTTTTATGTTATAATGTTAGTTACTTATGTTATATTTTTAGCGAACTACCAAAAATATCCAACCCACATTTAAAATATTTTTGAAATATTTTAGTAATTATAGCATCGTTTCGTATGAACTTGTATATGTAGGATGAAATATTTTTGTGACAAACACACATACAATGACACCACATTCCTGTTGGTGTAGGCAGAGAGGAAAGAGCGTCGAACTTTCGCGTCATCTCACGCAGTATTTTTTTTAAATTTTGCCCTTACCTATTTCTCTTTGTGGTTTCGGAGACGAATACTCCGTATCCTATGGTTCACAAGGTACACCAGAGTCTTTTTCATTCAAGAATTGGAGATTATCGAAAGATTTTCGATAACATGAAGAAAAATAATTCTCATACATTTTGGATATGTTGCTAAGAAGAATGATTCAAGTCTGGAGGAGCTGGTAAACACGGGGAAAGTTAAGTGAAGGCGAGTAAGAAGAAGGTGTCCTATGAAATGGACCGATGAAATGATAAAGGGGTAAACAGGATTCTCTTTGAGCGCTGCATTCAACATATCCCAGGACCGGGAGGGATGGAGGCAGATTGTGCACCGAGATGGAAGTATAATAGAGGACCATGACTCTTCGCATGGAGCATGCAATATCTCGAAGATTTTTATTTTCTTGATTTATTTTAAATTCGTTAAGTTAGTCTTTCATAACCCGCCCGTTTTACATGCCCAAACCATCTAAATGTGTTCTTTTTCACTCTACTTACCACATCACTTCTTAACATTTATTCTTAATAATCACATTTCTTATTCTGTCATACATCAACACAATATTATCTTCTAAAGTACATGCATTTTCTTTCATTCATTATCCACATTCACGTTTCACTCCTATATATCAATGTTGGCACTAATACGCTGTTCTGAACAATCATTTTGGCAGATACTGTTTGGTTTGAATATATGTTTTTTAAAATTTTTATGACGGTTTCAAATTATTATTTCAAAGTATTTGAGAAGTAGGAATAAAATAAGCTTAATAATGGACATAGATGTATTAATGTAAGGGCAACCAAATAGTGTGTTTCAATTCAAATAGTGAATATTCGTTCTCTCTGTCTTCCCCGCAAGGGACGCTACGTGATGATTTGTATGTAATGTTTATACATTGACTGTTTAAAGTATATTTTTATTTTATTTTTTGTTGTAAAATGTAAACATGTAAATATATTTTTGATAAATAAAATAATATGATTTTTATGTTTTTTTCGTTCCTAATATACTTATATTATGTGAGGCACACAAACGTTCCACTACTAGGCTACGAAGGTACAACTTGGCTACGAAGGTACTACTAGGCTACAAAGGTACTACTAGGCTACGAAGGTACTACTAGGCTACGAAGGTACTACTAGGCTACGAACTACTAGGCTACGAAGGTACTATTAGGCTACAAATGTACTACTAGGCTACGAAGGTACTACTAGGCTTAGAAGGCACTACTAGGCTAAGAAGGTACTACTAGGCTAAGAAGACCAAGAAATATACTTAAACTTCTTTGTGAAATCAGACTTTTACATTAAGCTATAGGGTAGGGTTACAAATGTAGAAGAGTCTTGACAGATACCAAAATTATGCACTCGTATGTCCTAAAAGAGTTGACTGAGCTGACTAGACCACGTGAAGTGTATAGCTGATGGTCGTTTGCTGAATGAACGTTCCTACAGATAGCTTTACAATGCAAAGAGATATTACGGAGGTCAACGTCTTAGTTTCAAAGATGTATCTTAAATATATCACAAAGATTATTGACGGACACTGATGAATGGGAGTGAGTTTCTAGACAAAGACGAGGTGATCCATGATACCAACAGGTCAGTGGCTTAAGGAGAGGAAGTGGCGGTGTGACGAGTAGCCAATCTCGAACAAAACCCTAAGAATATCTTGGAGATATAAGTATATGGTATACTTGTGTCCTGATTGATAAGATGCTGTCTTCCATTCCGGGGGCTGCAGGTTGAATTCCCGTTGCTACTTAGATTTTTTTGAAAAGGGACCCAGTCTTGTTCCCATTCAGATACATACCGTCACGTAATTTCTCTGTCGAGTTAGGCAGATATTACAGAGTGCAAAACTTTTCTATCTTGACATATATCCTTGATTTCTTTTACATCCACGCACCTTATCATACAACTTCTATGATTTTTATGACTTTCTACGTTTCTTTCATCGTTTTTCTCTATCAAGCACTACACTCACATTTGATCGAATATTGGTTTGCATTCACAGGAAAAAATGTCGCTCAATACAATTTTTATTTTTTTTACAAATTCAATTGCATTGGTTGCTTGCATAAATTTAATGAATTATTTTCAATATACATCGTGGATGAAAAATATATACATATTTTATAATTATATTAATTTTAAAATAATCAAGTCTAGTTTGACATCTGTTTAATTTTTAACGAAGTTTTATAATGATTGACTGCGTTGAGTCAAGCACCAACAGGTGAATATGATCTGTCGTGTGCTCACGAAGCTGCTTTACTGTCTCTCTTGAAAAATGGCCGAAAGCAAGAAAGAAAACTAAAAAGCGCATAGCTAAGTTAATTTAAAACCACACTGTGCAGTTTACTTCTTAAAATTCTAGTGAATTATACCTAAGAAAAAATTGTATAGATGGCGCATTGAGAATTGAGTATAAACGAAAAATGAGTACATATATTATACATACCAATGGCGTTTTGGTAAAGAGGTACAAGTCATCAATGACTTATTTGTCAGTTTGAAGTTTTGCAACACTTGTATTCCTGAAATACAGACCTCGGGTAAATTTTAAAGGTAAATTTTAAAGGTAAATTTTGAATTCATAAATTATTTATGTATTCAAAGTTTCCGTTTAAAATTTACCTGAAGTCTGTATTTCAGGAATACAAGTGTTGCAAAATTTCAAACTGACAAAAAGTAATTGATGACTTGTACCTCTTTACCAACACGCCCAATCACGATATATTCATTTTGGGGTAGGTAAATAGGACTGATCCCCACACCTTCCTATTCACACACACACACACACACACACACACACACACACACACACACACACACACACACACACACACACAGCCTATCACGATATATGTCGTTATACATGTTCTACTATTTCTCGCGCTTCATACCTTGCCCACAGTTAAAATATATCCTTCCATTCGTTCCTCGATCTATCTTTTTCTCGTGCGTCATTGAATCTCTTTCTCGTGCGTCATAAAAAAAGCACTGTCGCTAACTCTATAATACATTGTAATACCAGATATTGTATTATACTTTCGTTTTATTCAGTACAACCTGGCGGGTTTATCGCAACGTGGCAATTTCTTCCAACCTACCAGAAAGATGTTGAATAGGCCTTACGTGAAAACTTTAAAACATCTGGGTTAAAACGGGAATCGAACTCGCAACCTCCGGGTTGGGAGACAGGCATCTTACCAACTAATACACGGATTTTACGCAAAGCACGCATTTCTACCGCATTTTTGCTTCTATTATTATTTATCTATATATATATATATATATATATATATATATATATATATATATATATATATATATATATATATATATATATATATATATATATATATATATATATATATATATATATATATATATATATATATATATATATATATATATATATGTTTCACTTCGATATATCAAGGTGGGCACTAAACCACGACATGTATGATATATCCTTTTTTAAAAAATATTTATTTTCTTTTTTCGCAAATATAAATACGTAGTATGTTTTTATAACCAGTAACAATTTTTTCACTATGTACAGTAGACATAGATGATGAGACATAGATGATTATCCGCGAATGCATTAGAGACAAATCTGTGCGTGATTGGATAAATGCACACGATAATTTGTCTGGATATGCAGTTTTGGATGATGCAGAAACGTCTTACTACTAATGAACCTGCAGCTACTGATGACACAGTTTAAGAAGAAGGTACCTTCATACAAGCATTTTTCCGTCTAGTATTCGAAGGTTTAAGGATACCTATTAATTCGGTCATATCTATTCTTGAAAAAAGAGAAAAAAAAACACATGCCGATGTGTTCCGATCGTTTCACTTCGGTGTGCCATAAGATACAGTGGTGTGGCCAGTGAATTTGCTGGTGTGCATCACCTCAATCACTTAAAACAGACTCCACAGCACAGCTTCGGTTTTCAACTGAATTGACGTTGGAATGGCGAAGATATCCTCGACTACGGAGTCCAGCAACGACGACGACCATTCACACCAGGCAAGGTGTCTCAGGTTTGATTCCTGGCGAATTCACTTCCGATCTGGTTTGCTTCTTAGATAATTCAAAATTATAATTTATGTTGTTTTATAGTTTATATGATACTTATCATAGTTCTTATAGTATTGTTAAGCAATACAAAAATAGTGCTATATAAAACTGCCTAACGAAGGGGTACAGCAGATTAAATCTACTGATCGTCTTAGAAGCGTATTCTCCTTGCCGTTTTAACTTTAAATTTGATGTCAAGGAAATAAAAAAAAAAATCATTAAGTCCGTTAATCTCTTGTCAAACAATGTTGTCAAATTCAAGAGCTCGCAGTGTGTATAATATATTGTGCATTGAGAAAGTAAGGATTATTTCTCGAAACTATTCTAGTTAGGCGTTTATCGTATACGTCAGGGGCAGGCAACATTTTCCGACTTACGGGCCACATTAAACTTTTAGTTTTGATAATAGGGTCCGCAAGTGTTAAAAAGCTGGTAGGGTGTGTAAAAATACTCATAAGTTTTTATTACTTCAATCTTCAAAAATATGAAGTCCGAGATATGGAACAAACATAATTTATAAAAATCGGAACCGAATGAAAGATTAAAATTATTATTACAATAAAACAAATATTTCCATTCTTCATTAATATAATTACATATATTTTTCAAATACAATCATATTCACTTTTAAATTTTCAATACTTATTAAAATTAAATATCAACCAAAAATAATGCATATTTTATAAACACTTATTTGTAACTTAAAATTAAACATACATAATATTTATAAAAGAAACATATCACAGATCCCACAACGAAACTAAATCAATATCGTGTATTTTTTATTCTCGTTACATAAACGTTCATCAATTTATTTCGGTGATTAAAAAAATATATTTGAATGATTTTAATTTTTATAAATTAAAATAAATAAGTTTAAATGCTAAAAATTAAGTGAACATATTAGCCGAATATTTTTAAAATTAAGGCAAGAATCTTAAGTTGTCTTTGCAATAATATTGAAATATTTTTGTGGTGACAAATATAACAAAATACTAAGGCAATTTTTGGTGAGTATAAAAAGCTTAAGCATTGGATTGACGTACAGTAGCTAATATAGAAGTCACAAGTGTAAGGTGCACGTGGAAGAGGTAGACCGAGGAAAACGTGACTGGATCAAATGAACCAGGTTTTGAAAGAAAGGAAAGTGAGAAGTATGAATAAAATAATATTGTGTATGACGAGATGTATGAGCGTGGAGGACGCTTACGTTGTGTGCATGGATTGAGAAGTTTGGAGATCTCTTTTCTGTACCTCACAAAGAATACGGCTGGATGATATGTTTAATAAACTTATAGTATAAGATATATAAGGTTCGTTAATATTCACAATTTCAGGCGTCCATTTGAGGCCTTGGAACGTTTCAGCTCGGATAAGAGTTAACTTTTGTTTTTTCAATCAAAGCTTTGAAAAAAATTAACTAAATGTGCAAAGTAAATAAGTTTAATTAATATTATATATTTGACACCATTTTAATTTACATATATTCTAATTGAATAATTATATTTCGGTATGAATACTTAACATGTTACATGTAAATGCTAACGGAAATATCAATTGATGTTCAAAATGATTGTGTTAAAAATACATATATTTTTAATTGTGTATAACGATTTTTTTCATCAACTGTAAAAATAAATTTTAACAAATTTTTTCCAACCGAATTGAAATTTCACACTTCTTAACATTTAATTTATTAAATGTATTTTATTACAGTCCATATTATCAGGCATCTCAGCCTTAATTTATGGATTATAAAAGATTCAGGAAAAAATAATCTGTATGTCACAAAAATATAACATGTTGATTGTAAAAATATAACATACATTTTAATCAATTTTGAATTAAGATAAAGGATTACGCCCGAATTCATAGTCTGATCTTAATACTGTACTAGAACTATTTTCAATTGAAGAAATAAATATTTAATGTTAAATTTCATACAACTTTTACGTAACTTCCTTTAATAAAAGTGTCACGAAATTACCTCACTTTAAATGTTATGAGGCCTAACTCTTAATACAAATCATGTAATTTTAAGGCTAGATTACGAGTATATAGTATTTATTCTGGAATATAATTTCGAATCTTAGAATTTTATTTTCTTGACTATAAATAAAAAATATTTTAATAAAATAAATTAAATACACTTTTTCTTTGTTTTTTACTACTGTTCTATCTATTGAGTTCACTATCGGTTTCCAAGATCTCTGTTTTCTTTGTCGGGTAATGGGGAACTGACGAAGAAGACAGAAGTCTTTGAAACCGGTAGTAGACTTAATAAATACAAAGAAAATACTATTTAATTTATTTTATTAAAAATCAATTAACATGCCACAAAGTGAACAAAAGATTTTTCAACATTCAAGAAGTACAAAAAATAATCAAAATCCCTTCCAAAAGAAAAAAATTAACTGCGTTAAGAGATCGGCCATTTTAACATTAAAACAACTTTAATTGAATGTCTAATTTTATATCAATCATTTTCATTCAAATATAAACCTGAAATATATTTAACTTATTCTTATAAAATGCTTAAGGTAAAATAGTCTAAATTATTCAGTCAAATCCCTTTATACTAAAAAGTTTATAGTAACTTAATGATAAATGATTATAATAGAAAAAAAAACGTTGGGGTCCGAATTGACTGAAGTCATTCCGCGAGTTTTACATCATTCAACCTATACTTTAAAGATATTCTCAGGTAACCTAATTTGATACCGCGTCAGAAGAAAAATATAGGGAAGTTTTGTCTTTCAA